>CM035804.1:22339881-22767381 GCA_020466265.1 Siphamia tubifer
TATTTAATTTATTCTTACAATGTCTACTTGCTTTACAATGTCTACTTTATTTAATATTTAAATTTGAAGTGCACCTTAAGGAAGGACCGAAAATACAATTTCGTTGTTCTGTAAACATGTTTATTGTAACAATGACAATAAAGAAAGTCTAGTCTAGTCTAGTCTAATACATTCTGTATTTGTAGGTGAAACATGTGTAAAACATGGCAGTATAGTGTTAAGTGCAAAACTGCAAAGGTCCTGGTCCAATGTCAACCAAAAGACAAAGTCATGTGATGTATGTTAATAGAACAAGCAGTGTTTCATTTAAGGCCACTTTCATTCATGATAACACCGTATATAGTCTATCATTTATAGCTCAAACAACATTATAATGTGTCAGATTCTGTTTCTAGTTGAAAGGGTCAGTTAGATAAAGACATACTTTTAGACCACTGTGAGTGAAAGCTTGATAAATCACTTTTGACCTATACTTGAGATGCTGACAAGCACAGACTTAATAAAAAAAAAAGAAAAAAAGTTAGTTTCCTCCTAGGAATGTCTCGGGAAATCCATCATGCATTATTTCAATTAGTTCTCCCTTTCAACCCATGGTTCTGCAAGTCTGATATCTTAATGAAAACACTTGACCGTAGATGTTAACTTTTACATTATGCTGTTACGTGACAACATACTCTCTAAGGAACATACCAGTTAAATTTTCCCCTTTATTTTATTATTGTTTTACTCTTTTATGTTTGAGGCACATGATCACATTTAAAAAAAAGAGCAACAACAGAAAAAAAGTAAAATATATATACTACTGATATTATTATGAATATATATATATACAACTTATTTTACATATTATGACTATTTAACCTGTATTAATCTAGGCTAAATGCACAAAGACTGGATTACATATGCAATTTTTAAATAGCTGAAATCCATAATATATCACCCTTAATATAATTAAATATTAATGCCATATTATTTGAGCCTCAGAAACTCAAAGGTTTGAATAAAGAAAGAATAAAGACTGTAAATGTTAATTGTACTACCCTAAATGCCTTTAGTGAACAAGACACCTTTGCAACAAGGTTTATTTGCACAAAATGGGTCCATTTAGATCCGTATTCTCTGATACAGTATATTGTCTTACACACACGCAGGTGCAAATGGCACAGGTGCGCCATAGCACTAACGGCTCGGCAGCTTTGTCTGTGGTTAATTTCAGCCTTTGCTCAGAATTATACTTTCTATGTTTTTTCCATTTGCAGCAGTTTTGTGGCTGTAAAAGGCAGCATAATTATTTTGCAGATCCAGCTCCTTAATTGTCACTGTGATTTTTAAATATGAGCCTTAACACTTGTATAATAAGGAGTTTAATACCTACCAGAGATATGACGACTATATGAATATAAAAGAAATTAGACATAATGATACGTAAATAACTGTAAAAAGCACTAGTCTGTAAGTGATAAAAGTGATAATGTCCTTATTGTCGACAGCTTTCTTCTACAGCAAGAGATGAATTAATACAGACTGAACACTTTCATGGTTTTTCACTTATGGAAGATAAAAATTACTGGCCACTTTATTAGGTACATAGAAATGCCCAATAGGAAAATCACATGGAAGCAATCTACTGAATTTCAGCATTATATTCATGATCAAGACAGTTGGCTGGAGTTAAAAATGAGTATCAGAACAGGGAATAAAGATTATTTCCACACACAAGTGTCTCTAAGGTTTATAGAGTTTATAGAGCTCCAGTAAGGAGCAATTCTCTGGGTGAAAAAACCTTGTGAATGCCAGAGTTCAGAGGAGAACGGCTAAACTGGTTGGCGCTGATAGAAAGGCAGTGGTAACAAATAACTAACTGTTATAAGAGCATTTCTGACTGTACAAACCACAGAACTGTGAAGCTGATGGGCTTCAGGATATACACTGACTGGCCACATTATTAGGTATACCTGGTCAGTGTAGCACATATGGTCACCTGCAGTTACAGGTCATTGAAAATATTTTTTAATGATATTCGGGCTTGCGGTCGGTCAGGTTGTTTGAGATAAACATTAAAATAACCTGGTAAAATACACTTTATTAACTGAATTCCCGTGAAGGTGTCGTACAACGTCCTCAGTATCCTACAGTATGGAGGGAGCAAGTCAAGTTAGGAGAGTGGAAGCTTTGGGAACATACAAACAAAAAAAGGAATGTTTGGGACACATTCACTGAGATTTTTCAATATGATGAACAGCTCTCAGTATTTTGTTTTCCGTGGAAACTGGGTTCAAATGTGTCTTTGGGTGTTACAGGTTGTCGACCCCTGGTTTAGATGCTGTGCGTAAGCAATGACTTCGGATTTTAATATGGAAATAAATGTAGGTATGTGAGTAAGGTCATGTGATGTTCATGAAGACCATTGACTACTCTTTAAAAATGAAATTTATAAACTCCCACCCCCTTTTACAAACTAAAATCCTGTAGATACTGCATTAACACACTATATACTTTTTTATGTCCATTTATCATTACCACAAAGCATCTATCACCATTTATATACACATTATTTATAAGTGACCTTCAGGGATCGACTGAGATTTAACACAGAGGCTGGTTGTATGTACTCTATAAAAATGTGCTGGTCAATATATAACATCAGCACATTGTCATGGAACATTTTGCAAAATCACATTGAAAACGTTTCAAGCATTGAAAGAAAAGAAAAAGGAAAAATGTGCATAATGTATTCCTGAAATAAAATAAAGTTTCTGCAACGCTTGGTATGAACACACCCTCAGTGTGTTTTGCAGCTCAGCTGTCAAACCCACATGCAAAAAGAGAGAGGCAGGTGTTATGAGGGGAAGGAGGGCTGATCAGGAAATAGTGTAGGGAAATCTAATTTATTTTTCATACGCTGCCGAGATGGAATGTCATATATCATGCTATGCAGCAATTTTGTGCCAGACTGAGGCTCACAAAAGATAAAAGAATAGTGATCAAAGATACAGAGAGTGAAGTCAGCTGGTGGAGTCACTACAGGATCCACTTCCACTGAGAACAATATAAACTGTGTTGAAACAGTCATTGAGTATACTGTCACTGGTGCTTTTCTGTGTAGGACAGCTCATTTCAAACATCTGACACAAGAAGAATGATCTAGTCGAAGCCTTTATTGTATTTTCTCCTTTTGTCAAGAGTACACACTCACAGTTGACAAGCGCACTGATGATTTACAGAAGAATGCAATGAAGTGATTAAAATCCCCAAAGCAATGAAAGCTTTATTCCACATTAAGGTGCAGTACAATAACATGCAGTAGATAGCAGTAAATCTACTCCCCTTAATGCTGTACGCATTTTCCAAGGCAGTTTTCTGTCTTTTCTAATAACTGTTTTCAGCAAAACAATTTCCTGTTCAGTAAACATCATTGGCTTTATTAGCTCCTTAATGACTGAATGTAAATATAAGTGTATAAAAAGGACTAGGGCTGTCATGCATTTAATACATCATTATGAATAATCAGAATAAATTGTAACACATGTATATATATATATATATATATATATATATATATACATATATATACACATATACACATACACATACATATACGCGATTTATCAAAAAAACAGAGAGGAGGATTTTTTTTGTCCACAGAAAAAAAGTTTGCAATGGATGTTCTGACCCTCATTCCCACATGAATTTAGTAAATGAACATTTCAAATCAACAGTTTTGTCCGATGGCGCAATTCATATGTTCTTTTCTGTTTCCTTCTTGGGGGTCATCTGGGCCTGTCTACATGATATTCATATGCTCATGAATGGGAATTGGAGAAAACAAAAACAGGGGCAGTTTTTCACTGATTTTATGCCCGTGTGCGAAGGCACAGTATGACAGTGCACCCAGGACTGGGGTTCGGTTCTCTCTGAGTGGAAAAACTGCATGGGGGCGAAATGCTTGCTGAAAACGATATAAATAACATGCCACACCGTTATGCATGCTGTAGTCCCACCAGATACAAGAGAACAGAAGAAGTCGTACGCATGCGCTCATATCCTTTTTCTACAGGTGTGACACACATGCTGGACACAAACACAACAATAACACTGTTACACCCTAACCCATTCACCACTGCTACTCTGTTGTTCACCATTGTTGCTGTGATGAGAATGAATGCTACGGGTGCAAGACTGCTGTTTTTTTTCTGGTCATGTGGTCATGACATGGGTGTGAACATACACGGATACTCGTCAAAATGGCTGCAGGTCTTCACACTCTGGGATATCTTTTTAAGGTATCCATGAGACTGGTCCCATTTTGACAAAAGGCCAATCCGTTAAGAAAATACGTTGGTTTCATGCAAATTTGTTTCTGTGCAGATGGGGTCTTAAAGGTAGGCTCCTTTTTAAAATACACTATTCAAAAGTCTACACCCCTTCCTTCAGATTTACCCTTAAAGCCATGCCTCCAGAATACCCGGACCATGCAATGCTTGATGCCAAAGGGTTCACAAGCACTGTGCAGCATCAGTTCACCTGTCTGCTGCCATTTGAAAACATCTCCTACTCCACTTTTTACAATCAATGGGTTAAAATGCCGTCATTGGTCGACTCCATGCTCAATGCTGTAGAAAATGACCGTGTTTCCATGGTAACTACAGAGCCTCTGAATGTCCAAATGGGTCATATCTGATTGTCTGACTATTTTACACCAATTATTTACATGTATTGGTAGGATTAATGGATCAACAGGTATTTATTATTTTAAATCAGTAGTGGTGGTTGTTTGGCTCATCATGGGTTAAAAGTGTTTTCTTTTCTTTTCTTTTTTTTTTTAAATAAAAATCACAAAATGAGGTTGAAAGTGACTTCTCATAATTGTTTTTTTTGTTCTCTTTCCCAACGAAATCGCTTCTAATATCAATGAAAACATGGCTAGTGATTAAAACAAAGACATACTTTTCAAAAGAAGCATTTTCTACTTCAGTTATGCTCTATCATCCATGTAAACGGTCTCTATCACCGATCCAATCACCTCTTAGATATTATTTGTAGTGGCAGTTGTTGTTTTTATGTTGGTCATTAAGCCATAGATGCTTTTGAGATTTCACTAGAAGCTTTCAGAGCCATAAACATATTATGGAGTTGGCTCTGAATGTTAATAGACAGGCATCAGAGTTTTTATGCCTCCCTGGTGTGTTTCAATTGTTTTACTACATTTAATTTTTTTTTTATCTGCAGCTTCCATAAAAGCACTCTTTAAAAAATATCATATCTACTCTCAGATCCATTACAGCATGAGGCTTTTTCACTTCCTCAGTTTACACTCCCTTCACTGTCTATATACTCTGCTCAAATAAACTATAGCATTACTTTAAAGACAAAGCATCATACATATTAATATATAAAACAGGTTAAAGTTTCCTTTTCAATTACAGTTTGATTCATTCTTTCATTCTCTCAGACTGTCAATGATTGGCTGCATCAACACGGCCTCTCTCCAACCTCGCTGTTTTTTTTTTGTTTTGTTTTTTTTATGAGGTCTGAGAATTTCCACTGTCTTGTTACACACCAAAGATCAGCCAATTATAGTATCTATATCAGGCTGAGAAGCTCTTTCTACTTCACTGCAACCATGGAAAATGTTCTGATCTGTACTGTGTTCTGGGTGATGATTTCAACACAAGCTACTGGGTTATGGAGACTTCCACCACATTTCACCTAAAATATCCTCTCGAACAGACAATTTCATCTTGAATACTGAGCTGTATTTTTGCTTCAAAAAATCTGCTAGTGAGTGAGTTTGATTATTTTTAAACAGGAAAAGATGATTTGCAATGAGAACCAAAAAAAAGGGTAAAAAGCATATGGGCTATACTGATATAAACAAGTAACATATAATTGTCATTACTAGATGAAATTACTTATGGGATTTTTTTCCCCCCTTTTCATTGCATGTTAAATTGTAGATCTAATTATCAACATACACCACTCAGAAAACCCACACAGCACTTGTCGTCGCTTTATGAAGATGAATACAAACTAAATTGGTAAGGAATGGGTGGGTGTAATGCTTATTTTTTTTCTTCTCACTCAGTTTGTTATTTTGAGCCTCTCTATACAGTAGACATTAATACGCCTCTGCTGAAAAGCAAACATCTCAGAGGCTGTGAAAAAGTCAGAAGATGGGAATAAAAATTGGCACAGTTGTCTTATGTGTCATCATCAATTACAAACGAATCGATAAGGTTCACATTGATCTGTATCAAGGTTAGAATAGTTTGGGATATTTCATTGTAGTTTAGTTTTTTTTTTTTTTTTCCTCAAATGTAGTTTTAACTAGAAAAGCACAAACCTCCAAGGCAGACCACTCCCTTTGGAATGAAGAGAGGTCCGCCAAGGAGGTTATGTTATTGCCACAGTTTGTTTGTCTGTCTGTTAGTTAGCTAGATAACTCAAAATATTATGGACGGATCTTGATTAAATTTACAGGGTACGTTGGTAATGGGGAGATCTGGAAATGATTACATGTTGGTAGTGATCCGGAAGAGGTCATGGATTCTGGATCACTTTGAAATTTTACGTTACGGTAAATGGAGAATACATTTCAAAGTGATCCAGAATCCAGGATCTCTTCCAGATCACCACCAAATGTAATATTTTTTTCCTTGTGACACTACCAACACATCCTAAAAATTGTATCAAAAGCCGTCCATAAGTTTTTGAGTTATCTTGACCCCCCACCACCATCACCACCAACATCTAATAATTTCCAGATCTCTCCATTACCACCTTACCCTGTAAATTTCATCAAGATCCATCCATATGTTTTTGAGTTATCTGGCTAACTAACAGACAGACAAACAAACTCTGGCAAAAACATAACCTCCTTGGTGGAGATAATTCGTTTTTAAAGCAGGATTGGTAACTACCTCACCCCCCAAAGGGGAGAGGGGTATTGTGTTTGAATCTGTCTGTCTGTTTGTTTGGAAGCAAGTTTACACAAAAACTACTGGACCAATGTCCATGAAATTTTCAGGAAAAGTGCGAAGTGGTTCAGAATCAATCCCATTAAATTTTGGTGAATATAGGTCAAAGGTTAAGGTGGGAAAAACATTATGAAAAATGTGTTTTCACAATGATAATGATAAGAGAGGCAAATCAAAAATGTGTGCAAGGGGGATGGGGTTTGTTGTGCCAGCTCCACTTTTCTGTTTTTTCCCCTAAATGTTTAGTTTCTTCATATCTTTATCTTCCCTGACATTGTGTTCAAATAAATCCCATGTAAATCTAACTTTAGTCTGCTGGATACATTGACCTGTATCTAATCTGTTAAAGACAATTTAAACAGCATGAATCCAATTCTTTCAAATTCGACTCAGGCCACTTTCATATGTGGTCCTAAATCCAATACATATCTCATATTTTTGAGCGAGTCACATTTATCCGACCTTTATGTCACTGAAATGTGACAAACATCACTATTCTGTGTCCCAGAAATGTCACTTCTATAAACACACTGCTTGTGCCTATTATGCCAAGACCTCTTTTGTGTATGCAGGTCATTTCAGGGTCACATTCAGTTCATACTCAAAATTGATGTAAGTCACATTTAATGTGTAATATGAATGATCACACAAAAAATGGGGTTTCATCAAAAAAAAATGAAATGTGCCTTAAGACGTGCTATCTGAACATAGTCTATGAGGCTCTACATCAGATACATGTCTGATGTTTGGCAATGCAGCATCAGTCTGAACAGTCATGTTGCATTTCATATGACTTTTCCATCATTGAAATGTGACAGACTTCACAACTCTGCTCTAGAACAAGAATGAGCTAGAAAGATCCATAAACACGTTGTGCTCCATGTGATGTTGTGGCTTCTTCTGCACATGCACGTCACTACTTCCAGTTCTTGAAACCTAGTTTTTATCCAGTTGGTACCTTCTTGCAAAAAAGAACCAAAAAGTAGTTACCATCACCTCACTAACTGTGACATCATCAGTAGGCGTGTCCTATTCTAGGTTTTTGAGACAAACAGGAAATGGAAGAAACTCATGGGCTGTGTCCAAAATCACTCCCTACCCCCAATATAGTGCACTCAATGTATCCCCACAATCCACTGCCAAATGTAGTGTACATGGATGGTCACTCATCAAAGTACTATATCCCATCATGCATTGCACAAGTCAAAAAGTGACAAGAGCTGTTAAGTAACTGTAAACGTCTGCCTGTTGAATGACAGCCACCAGACAAGAGCTGTTTAATAGTTAATAACATTAAAACAATCATGAGCCATTTTATTATTTTATTGCACAAAAAAAAAAATTCAAAAGCCTTTTAATTTTGTGAGACACGAACGTTTTAATTGTTCTATGGTGATGACGTGATTGAACAGTGCTGTAGTAGTGTCTGAAAAGTTTTGAATTGAGGTCACTATGTAACGCACTACATGTATTTCCCTATGTAGGGAGTGAGTGGGTGATTTTGGACACAACCATGGCGTAATGTCCCTCCACTTTGGTTCTGTTTAAACTGGTATGACAGAACCAGAACCATGTCTGTTTGAAAGCACTATTCAGAGCTGTACACTGTTCATATGAGTCTGATGTCAGTCACATTCAAAGGATAATGGAAATAACCATGCAAAAAAAAAGTGTGTACAGAGTATCCAGATGTGTAAAGTGAATATAACCTGAGACAGATGCGGTTCCACTGGAAAGCCATTTAAACTCCACTGGAACTACATATAACCCTTTAAATCTCCACTCAATTTCACCTACATTTGTTAATAAAGTCAACTGAATGTTTTTCTTGAACTGTTTTAATAACATGCAGTTGGTGTTTGATTATATTATAAATGAAAATATCAAGATGAAAACTGGGATATTGGAGACAGGTCCTGTTAAATGATGCAATAACCATTTGTGAATACTTATTGATGTGTTTTGGATCACATATAGACTACATTTGGACATTTTTTTTTTGTTAGTTTTGGATGTTTTTGTTGGACTATGACTGCGTTTGTTGGAATATGGTTCCTCTGTGGATAATTATGAGACATAAAAGTTCAGATCAGTTGTTTGACATTTGTACTTTGACCAAATGAGTGATTGTACCTGCTGTGGATATTTGATCTTATTAAATTTTGGGATGTGTGAGAATCTCCATTGTCAAACTACATTAGGTTATGTCACATTTGGGTAGTTTGCTAAATAATTTTAAGCAACTGCTTCTGGTCTATATGTGGACACTTAGAAGTTTAAAGGGTTAAAACATTGGAATAGTATAAAAGAAGGAGGTCATGTTTTACCTCGTGTGTGTTTGTCTATTTTTCAGCAAGATAACTCAAAAAGTTATGGATGGATTTTAATGAAACTTTCAGAGATGATTGATAATGTGTCAAGGTAGAAAGCATTACATTTTGAGCTATAAAGGTCAAAGGTCACGGTGAACGTCAACAGCTAAAACACATAAGTGGTGATATCTCAGAATCCAGACAAGATAGTATCATGCGTTTTTTTGTTTTTTTGTTTTTTAGATTCAGTTCATCTTACGTTCGGACATCAGATGAGATAACACCAATAGGCTCGATGATGTCACGTTTTACGTCATATAACGTCAAGGGAATGGTATATTTGTAATATGTATGACCTTTACAGACTTGCCCTGCTTCACTGTGCTCTCAGAGTGCTCTAGTTTAAACATGTTTTTTACACTATTACTATGAAAAATACAAACAAAAAGAAAGTACTAAATAATTATAATAAATAGTGGTCTTGGTTTGCAGGGGACCTATATCTGTTTTCTTCTGCTTTCATAACATGTAGTTATTTTATTTATTTTGCAATTATTTGCTGAAATTATGTCTAATAACCTGAGAGTAATTAATGGTAGTTAGTAGATATAGCAAAACTAGGGACATGTAACATTGTTGTCATGCCCACACATTTCAAAATGATTAAGTCTGTGGAGGTGCTAAGAACGTGTTTACTAAATACTCCCACACTGTAGTTCTTTGACATTTTATGATTTAAGCTGACATCACCATATGAACAAAGCAACACAATGCATTGTATTAGTGTGAATAAAAAGATTCCCACTGTGAATTGTTCTTCTTTGAGTCCAGCAGGAATCATTCAGCCCACTGTACGTAGACTCACAAACCCACAGTTGGGCGTACAGCCTTTTTAGTAGAGAAATAATGTTTCCGTCAGCTCAGAGGAGCCAGTGCACTGTAGGACTCATCATGAACAAATAACAAAAATGTGTTTTTTTATTTGTCTCATCTAATTGTGTATTGACTTGGGATTACTTTGTGTTGTTGTTTAAGTGATAATTAATCAGTTTAATGCAAGCACAAAACAGTCTTCCTCCCCAACCGAGCACATCAGCTAAACAAGATTATACGCAGCGTGGTAAACTCGGCCACTTCTGACACTTTTCCGTGTTGCACAAGATGCACAATTCCTAAGAAATGAGCACATTGATCTACTCTAAATCTGTGAGAGTTTTCCATCCCCGCGCAATTCGCTGTGACAAAACCACTGGAGCTGAACTAATGCTGTTAAGATGCTGCGCCAGCTGCCACGTGCTTTTGTTTGACATTTATGACATTTATTTATTTTTTTACCTGTTGAATTCCACTATGTGGAGAGAGGAGGAAGTAACAGAGTTGAGTCAAGAAGCAGGAAAAAAAAAAGAGTCTGTCTGTATCTTTTATGATTCCATTTTTAAAACCTAACCTGTTGGAGGAAGTCTATTTGTAGTTTTGAGCTGTGAACTCTTACTTTTTCTCCTCGTGTTTTTCACCTTACAACGTGAGCTGTTTAATTTTTTTATCACTGCAGGAATACAGATGCTTTTGTGGCCACACAAGAAGATAGGAAAGTTTTATTCACTGATGTTTCTTTTCATCTCATTGCCACCTCTGCTAAGGAGGATATGTTGTCATTTATTTGCTTATTGGTTCATCTGTCAGTAACACTTACTGCGCTCGTTTTAATGAAATTTGGTAGAATATGACTACAAATATAAATATGAAAGGGGCCTGAAGTTTGTTTTTTACAGCACTGACATGTCTTATTGGATCTGTGCTGCTCAACTTTTATCATATGATACTTTTCCATGTCATTTATTTCCAGTTTATTTATTTGTAATGTTTTTTTGTTTTTTTGGGGGGGGGGTTTACAATATGCAGTAATTCTAATAACACACAATACAATCTACATATATTGTGCTATTTTATCATAGTCTATATTATAAAAGCCAAATGCCCTCTTTGTGCATGCATGTGTGTATGTCTCAGGAATCACACAAAAGTCAGGAACAGCTGACTGCTGCAGTTTGACATACTTACGTATTTTTTGTCATGGAAGACAGTACTGAAAACTGCAAGTTGATTGGACCAATATTGTGAGATATAGTAGTAATTTTAGAATATAATAGCCTCGTCGTATCCCACATTACTGTTCCCACAATGCTTTGGCAGTGGTCAACGCACTTGTCCATTGTCTGTATGTGTCTGTCTGTGTGTCTGCATGTTTCTGAGAAATTCAAATGATTTTAATTTGTCAATTTGGGACCTATAGTTGAATAGTCTCATGTCGACATTAAGGAACATGTTCTCAATGCTAGAAGAGTGGATTTATTCATGTGGATTTCAGCTACACTGTATATATTTCTGTTTTTGTTTTTATTTAATCCTTATTTTAACTATACTGCTGTAACTCTGCAAAGTTCTCCATTATTTTAGAATAGTAAAGTATAATATAATAATACAGTATTGTTTTTTTTAATAGAATAGTATCCAGCAGGAAATGTACACTTTGAGATCTTGTGAATGAGGAAACAGACCGGAAAAGACATAAACCCTTTTAATACTTAGTAATTATTAAGGAGCATAATGCTTAGTTTAGACCAGTTTTACAGCTGTGTTGATTCTGTGCAGGTGTGTGTGATGTACCTGAACATATAAGTCAAATTCTACACAGACATTTACTTCATTCTTGTCCAGTTTTAAACATTAATGCTAGTTTACACACAATAAAGGTCACTAAATCAGGAGAAAAATGCATGTGGTGATTTTTACTGCTCAGTGCTTCTTCAATAACCTACTCAGTTCTATCTGCAGCCTTTTATTCCATTGTACATTTAACTATAGTACTAAATCAACTGTACAGATTCCTCTAAATGTCTGTGGGATTAGTTTAGAGCTTGGAAAAATTGCTTTTTTCTATTTATGCATCATGGCAGTAGAATGAATTGCAAAAAAAAAAAACTTGAAGCAAGCCCATCTTTAAATATGTTTAGAAGTATTTACATACTAACATGAAAATATGATGCTGCTTTACATAAACCACAGAATCAAGAATCATGAATATTGGTGCCATTTGCTTCTTTTTACCTTTTTACTTCTTTAATATATATGTATTTATGTGTGTTTGTATTTGTTGCTGCCATTTTGTCCAGGATGTCCTAAAGCAGGGGTGTCAAACTCTTGTCCTGGAGGACCACTATGAAACCATTCCATCATTGTCAGTCTTCTGCAGAGATGATTATTAAGTCTGATGCCTTCTGAATAGTTTACTTTTAATGTTCAGAAAAACCCTTTTGTTCATGGAACAGGTGTCTGTTCCATGAAGGCAATTGATTTAGAAAAAGGCAAAATACCATCTGCTCGGACCAAATTCCAATACTAGTTGTCTTTTTTAATTTTTTTAGGATTTTTTTTGGGCTAATTTTTCCATGTTATTTATAATTTTGTAAATATGTATTCCTTTTTGTTCATTTCGCTGCTCATTTAGTTATTTTTCCACATTTTGTTTTTTTTATTTTCTTCCATTTGTGTTTTACTTTGTTCATGTTATTAATTATTTGATTAGTTTCTTATTTATTTTTGTTTATTTTAATGATGACTTTGGCCATTTTTGTTCATTTTGCTGCTAATTTTAATTCTTTTTACTGTCCAACTCCTGAAGTCTAAAGGGTTAAACTGAATCATGTTGAAGAGGGAAATATCTAAAACATGCAGGACACCAGCCCTCCATTACTGGAGTTTGACACCTGTTTGACACCCTAAACACCAAAGGATCTCATATCGTTCATGGGACATTCCTGACAAAATATCACAGATATATTGATATATTATAAAATAAAGGCAACATAGGCACAGGCAACATATTTACACAAAGTACAGCTGTGCTTTGCTTATGCAACATGTGGCCAAATAAATTGCTGGACAGATTGTCAGGTGTCCACTCTACAGCAGCTGCTGTTGTCCATGTCTCTGCAGGGTCCTGTTCCAGAAAGTAGGTTTAGTGTAAACCAGAGTGTGTTAACTGTGAACCATGACTCTCTGGGGTTCTGAGCTAGTGATTCACATCCAACTATCTGGAGCTTTCTGATTGGCCGTTTAAACCTCTTCATTCATCCAGCAACATCTGATCCACAGATACACCCATGATCCACACATTCATTATAGATTAAGTGAGTGGGATCAGATTTGCGCTTTCTTTTCAAATTTTTATCCAAGTTAGTTCAAGTGTTATCAGCAGTGATTAAAATAAACTCTAATCTCTGCCCTCATTTCTGCAAATTACACATCAGTGATTTTCTCTTCACTCAAATGTGTACATTTTCTTTATTTTTATGCACATTTTATTCCTGTAATGAATTGAAACTATATTAATTATAATGCATCTTATTGCCTGCATGAAAACTTTCTGTGAATTCCAGGTTAAATATCCAATACTTAACATGTAGGCTTTTGATACATCCTGTGTTTTGTTGCTTTCAGGTTTCCACAGTGCTAAGTAAATATAATCCATCAAAGACGTGAATGACGAACACTTAATAAGTTACCTATACCTACCAAGACCTATATATGGATATTTTAACTGAGCTCATTCTTTATTCTCTATGGCGGTGATCTTTATAGGCAAATGCAAATAGCTATAGGCTTCAAATGCATGCATATGCACGTTCCTTTTTATCTTTGATGAATTCACATGGCAGCTCTGCCCTTTGATGAACCGTTTCCATGGTGAATTGTTATCTCTCAGCTCCATTCATAGCTGTCTTTTCATTCAGCAGACATGCTCTTCACTCAAAGTCAACTGATCAGCTGCTCTCAAACCCCAAACTCATACTTTACCATTCTCAGGATTTATCAACTCACAGTAGGTGTGTTGGCTGAAACAAAAAAGCTTTAACTAGCTTTAACTCCATATTTTTCTCGCTCACTCCTGTATTTTATTGCTGCTGTGCATTGTGTACCTCCTGTTATATGCTCCATCATGCCTCCATTTTAAACACTGGGAGCAAAGGTTTGTGTAACAGTGGAGAAAATCCTTCTCGAGTCTCACCTGTGCTTTTACTATTGGTGTTTTTTTAGTACGAGTATATTCTGTATAATTAACTTAACTCATGAACACCCAAAAATCCACTGTCCACCAAAAGCACTGTTCATCCATTAATCCTGTCAATACATGTCAATAATTGGTGTAAAATGCAGTTATTCATCTTTTCATGGTCATCAAATGTGACTCATTTGGGCATTTAGAGGCTGTGTAGTTACCATGGAAACAGTGTCATCTTCTACAGCATAGTTCACCATGGAGTTTGATCAATGACAGTGAAAGGAAACTTTGGGTTTATGATCTATGATTCATATGTTTTCTGAAAAAGTCAGAATTTCTTTCCTTTTTTTTCAGTTTTGATATAATAATGTTTGAATTGACTCTGAGCTTTCATGAATATCTACATGATTGGTCAATTAAGTATGGGTACATCTGTTTAATGTGTAATCTGTTTACATTTAAATATAAATGTAGACATGTTTTCCCCATGATGTACTCAATGATGACCTCAAGTAAATGCAAAAAAAAAAAATACACTCTTACTCTGAGCCATCCCAAACTTAATAAATTTTTAATAAAATATTGGGGTCAAAAATAGGACCAAAACTGGGACATGGAAAGCTACTTAGGTATTTGTATGTAATCCATCATGTCCACTTGTGTTAGGTGCAGAAGTGGACCAGTTAAACACATATAAATTGCACATGATTTTGCAATAGCTTTCATTTTTGTGAAACACCCTGGCTTGCATAATTACTTCAGTTTCCATAATGTACCTGTGAGACAACAAATAAATTATCAAAATAATAGTAGTGTCTAACGTGCATGTCCTTTTCACCATATTACTTTTTTTTTAATTTATTTTTTTTTTTTTACAGATTTTGGTATTAAATATAATCTAAAATAACCTAAAAAAAAAGATGTTTTAACTGAAAACGTTTGCTTTTATGTCAATTAGTATTTATTTTAAAAATAGACCACACTTGCTTCATAACCATCTAAATCTGGTTTGAATTTTTAGCCCTCATGTCATGCTTTTAGGGAACAGTTTCATACAAGCCCACATACAGGGACTAGAAGCCTATGGTATGCATGGTAACTTCATGAAGCATTTAAAATCTGCAATCTTGTCCAATTACAAATACGTCATTATCACACATTATCATGTTAAATCACCAATACATGTTGAAAACGGTAAATCTATGCTGTGACGTCAGACCGATCTGACTGAAACTCAGTCTGTTTCATCCTTATGCGTCTCCTTCTACATGCCAAATTTCAGAAGGATCCATCAAGAATTGGTGATGCTGTGTGCGAAAAGAGAAAATGTGCACAAACACACAGACAGTCAAAGAAACAAGCAAAAGATTTTGGTGGTGATCCGGAAGAGATCCTGGATTCTGGATCACTTTGAAATGTATTCTCCATTTACCGTAATGTAAAATTCAAAGTGATCCAGAATCCAGGATCTCTTCCGGATCACAATCACATTTTAATAATTTGATCATTGTGACACTCCCAACACATCCTGAAAATTTTTTATCAAAATCCGTTCAGAACTTTTTGCGTAATCCTGCTGACAAACAAACAAACAAACAAACAAACAAACAAACAAACAAACAAACAAACAAACAAACAAACAAACTCAAATGTAAAACCTCTCTTCATTCGAAGGGGGGAGGTCGGTCTTGGCAGAGGTTTGCACACTCAGAGTGCTTTTCTAGTTGGATATGTGATGCATTTGAACACATAATAGTTGTATAACTGTTGCAGGGAAGAAATAACAGGAGGTTTTTAACAGCGACATAGAACTGAAACTGTAACAAAAATTAACCCGTGGTTGAAGATGACATTTGCTCTTAATACTTTACATCACCTCAGAGCTTCCTTCAAAGATGGTAAAAAAGAAAGGAAGCAACCCTAGAGCTCACACTGATTTATTTTCATCCAAGGCACCGTGTATGAAGGTATAGGATGTTTGAAGTCCAGTGCATCAGAAATGTCCTTCTGAGGATCTTACCTTGTCAAAGGAAGCAGCGAGTAGCCAACGACGATCAATAAATGGATCTGCTGCCCCACTGGGCTGAGTTTGACAGTACATACACGCCTCTCTCACACTGCTCTTGACTGTAATGTTTCAATCAATGTTCTCCAATGACTGCATATCTCTGGTCAGTGCAGCCGTCCTGATGATGACCACAGAAGCTATCGTGTTGCTGTCAGTGCGGCACAGTCTGTACAAAGGGAACCTGCTGAGGCTCTGGTGATCTAAGGGGGAAATAATGCACACCACAACAAATATGACTTTATTTCTACACATTTATATTACATTCCATTTTTACCTTACAGCAGTTCAATGTGTTTATATTTATATTGTGCGCAGAGAGTTTTATTACGCAGATAGTCTATTGCTTAATGTCTTCTTTTTTTGGGGAAATGTGCTGCAACACATAGCATCACTACTGCTGTTTCACCAGTTATGCATAAATAAAGACAAACATCTGATGCTGTAAGATCTATAGACTGTATAATTTGGTGCTCACATTAATATTAAGCAAGACTGTATTATTTATTAAAAGAGAAACAAATATAAAACCTCTTTAACTGTGTGTGTGTGTGTGTGTGTGTGTGTGTGTGTGTGTGTGTGTGTGTTTGTGTGTATATGTAGAAATAATATGGACATGGGGTGGCAACAGTATCTGTATTTGTGGAAGAGATAGATAGATAGATAGATAGATAGATAGATAGATAGATAGATAGATAGATAGATAGATAGATAGATAGATAGATAGATAGATAGATAGATAGATAGATAGATAGATAGGATATTGAAGTTAATGTTCTTCAAGACACTATTACTTTTCATTTTGAACGTCAAAGTAAAACTGGTTTCTGTCTTATAATTCCAATAATAACTATAAACACAACTTAAAAAGAAAATAATTGTATATGTAATTATGTATGTAGAAGTAATTTCCTGGTCCACACTAACTGAGCAGAGTGTGGGGGTGGAAGAAATTATATAAATTATAGAGTAAGGCTAATGTTTTAAAACCCCACCTCATATGTAGCAGAAAAAAAGAAGACATGCAATGTTATAACAGTTTCAGCAAGAATAAAAAAAAAAGACTTGTCTACTGGTTTCCTTCCTGTGTTTGTATTCTCATGCTGTTTTTCTTCCAGAACATATATTATTTACAAAATGTTTTTACTTTACATTTGGCACCACCTCTAATTTTCTAGTGGTTCTTTATAATTGTATACTCCTTTTGAAGGATAATAACCACACAGGAAGACTAGAAGACCACAGACTTGCTCATGTATTGTACAAAACAGGCTTCCAGCTCGTTCTTTCTCTGTTCACCAGTGGGCGATCGAAACCCACAGAGATCAGAGGCAGACATGACTCTATGTGGAAATGGAGTGGAGGGCTTCTGTTGCACTAACATGCACCAAAGGTCACTAAGCACTATAAATTACTATCTGCCTTTGTTGTACAAGCCATTGCTGATGGGAAATCTTTTCTTGTCTTTGGGCCAGTTGTTTGACAAAAACACAGGCATTCGTAAAAGGCAGCAGAGCTACTTAAGGATGTGGTCTGTGACAGGAATGTTTACAGTGCACAAAATACAGCAAAGTGCATCTCAGATCAAAGGACACAGTCAGTATCTCCCAGTCACTCCCTGCTTTCATCAACCATCACTCTGACTTCTTTTATTAACCACATTTCTGAAACTAATTAAAACAGACTCTTATCGGGCTTTGAAAGCAAATCGTGTATTGACAAGGAAACAAAAGTTAATCCTATTATTCTTGCTGTGATATTGCTGACTGAACCACATGCAGATTATTTCTGATCTGATTTGGATCTTCACTCAAAACAAATTGAAACCAATGTGCATTCTGTCCACGAGGGAAGCATCGAATCAGACATGATCCTCTTTGACAAAAAGCCATCTGACAACTTGACTGCTTTTGTGCCCTTCATGTTCATGTGTGTCCATGTCCTGCACATACCCACATACATGGGTGTCGCATCGGGTGGGGGATGGGGGTGTTGTGACACCCCCACTTCTCCAACCAGATGATTTCATAACCCCCACTTTTTCCTGAGTTTATATATTGTATCGTTACTGGATCCAGGAAACGGATGGAGAGTTGGTCTCACCTACTTTTTATTTCAGGATAAACAGTTACTGTCGGTCACAATCACGCCAAACAAACATCAATAACATTGCAGGGCTGTTACAATATCTATGGTCTGTTTACCCACCCGGGTGGCACAACAGCATAGGTAAATGAAGCGCACCGCAGTTCACCGTTTAAGTAAGTAAGTAAGTAAGTAAGTTAACTAAACTATGTCTTGTTCTGTGACATTTACCCTAAGCCAGTGGTTCTCAAACTTTTTTCAGTGAAGTTCCCCATGAGAAACATATTTTTAGTCATCTCCCGTGACATGGGCGTAACATTTTTGTAAGAAAAAAGAGGTATAGTACTGTAAAATCAGTGTCCGATTTTTTTTATCCTTTTTATCTCATAATTTTGACTTTTGAATTGAATAATATTTAATTGAGGAAAAAAATTTTTTTTATTATTTTCGACCATATATTACTTTTTTAATCTAAAAAAAATTAATCATTAATGGATAATTGTTTGTTAATTTTGCTCATGTGCCACAATCTAGAACACCCCCTCATTTTAAATTGCTGTGACACCCTTGCCCACATATTTTCATTTTCTGACAAATCACTTCCAAACTGTAATACAATACAAATCTTGGAGAGTCTAGGAGAGCCTTGGGACATATACATTTGTGCCCTGAAGTGTACTTGGATGAATAGCTCAATAGGTAACACTGTGGTCCAGTGGCGGATCTAGACGGCTATTTTTAGACGGGTCTAAATGAAGTCGGGGTGGGAAAAACGTATAACAACAACAACAACGTAATAGCATTTCCGGAATTGAATCAGATTTTTTTTTTCTAAATAAACACTAATAATTAAATATACATAGTTTATTTCCACTGACATTTACAAATAAATAACTATATTAAGGATGTTGATCAACATTTCATTTCAATTCTGTTTCTGAGCTTGTGATTGGGTGGGCAAAGCTGTCAATCAGGGTGGGTCCCCCCCCCCACCCAGGGCTGCCCATAGATCCGCCCCTGCTGTGGTCTACGATGATCATATCCCAGCAGGAACATTTCAACCTTTTACATGTTCAAACAGGAGGTGTGGCACCTAAATAAATCTTAGTGTTGGGAACTGATTTTGATCTTTTACACTTGAACAGTAAATTGAATTAATAATTTTGTTTGTTTTGATAGCAGGTGGAGCTGTAGCCCTTTTGTTAAAAAAAAAACAAAAAAACAGTTGGTTTCAAAACACTATATACTGAAGCAACGTGGTTAGTATAAAGTATAATCCATAAAATGCCACAAGTAATTTAAACTGTGTGAAATCTTAGGAAAGAAAATATACACTACAATGAAGTGACTTGTGTCCTGTATCCTCCTGCCAATTTTAACAGTGACCCAGTGACTACAGGCACTTTACTTCACTCTGATTAACTCTTTGATGCATGAATTATGAGAACCTCAGTCAAGAAGTGTTTTAATTCCTCTTTAGGCATGAAAAAGATTGAAATATTTTTAATGAACTTATTTTTTTAATGGAGTTATAAAAATGTCCACTCAGCGTTTAAACTTTGAACCAAAGAAATGTCTATTTAATAGGGGTGTGACGAGACACTCATTTCATGAGACGAGACACAAGATTGGGTTCATGAGATCAAGACAAGATGAGATTATATATGAATGGACAACAGACTTTTATTTAACTGAGTTACACATGGATTTTATAACTCTGTAAGCGTTAACTTTTATAATGAACTTCTTCCACTACGAATTAAAACAAAAATAAAATGTTGTAAAAGTTAAAATAAATAAAATAAAATAATATATTTGTCCTTTTTTCAAGTGTAGACTATATGTGCCTCTCTGTCAATACAATAGTTCAACAGAGCCTGACCAAGTATGTCACTAACGTGTCACTTCTTTTACAAATTAAAACTAAAATAAAATGTTATAAAAGTTAAAATAAAATTAAATAAATACAATTATATATTTCTCCTTTTGTCAAAATCAAATCTGGTGCTTTACTGTGGAACGAACCCAATGGGAGGGGAGGATTCCCCAGCAAATCGCACCCAGGTAATACCAGTATTTACCAATGTCTTTTCTGGCTTCTTGTTGGACAACAAATCCCGCGAGACACAATTTTGAGGCGACGAGAAATCTCGCCAAATTACATCTCGCGAGATCTTGTCACACGAGATCTCATCACACCCCTAGTTTTTAAAATGCAATATCAAAACAGTATGAAATATTTTTTTGTTTTTTTTTTGTTTAAGAAAACCCTTTAAACTTCCACTCGATTTTGTCTACATTTCTTAATAAAATAAATTGAATGTTGTTCTTAAACCACTTTAATAACATGCAACTGGTGTTTGCTTATATTATAAATGAAAATATTAAGATAAAAACTGGGATATTACAGGTTGGTCCTGTTAAATGATGCAATAGATAAAACATTTGTGGATGTTTTGATGTGTTGTGGACTACATATGGACAATTTCTTTCTTTTGTTTTGGATGTATTTGTTGGACTATGACTGCGTTTGTTAGAATATGGTTCCTCTGTGGATAATTATGAGACATAAAGGTTCAGATCAGCTGTTTGTCATTTATATTTTGAACAAATGATTGTCGCTGCTTTGGCTATTTTATCAGAAAGTTACTTATATTTTCTGACGTGTGAGAATCTCCGCTGTCAAACTATATCAGGTTTGCTTAACGATTACTTCTGGCCTATATGCAGACCCTTGGAAGTTTGAACGGTTAATTACAGTCTAATAACAACAAGCTGAACAGGCATGTAGTTTATAAAGACCCCAGTGTTAACTCATTCAAGAAGCTGATTTTCCTCACCATGTCCCACGTGGACAGGACGGCCTTCTGGACAGACACAGAGACGTACGTTGTGTAAATGAGGCTAATCAATGGTATCATATCTGTTAGCTTTTCCTCAGACTATGGACAGACCTTGGTTTAGTTTCTATTTGCTAACAGTTCCTAGTGTTTGTTTTCCTCCTCCTGAAGCAGCAGATGGGTGTGGTTTCCCAAAGTTTGAATTTTTAATGTCGGTTAAAGTTTGATTTACCAAAGGCTGTGTTTAATTCCACAAGCAAACGTTTCAGAGCAACCGTCCAGACATCTCAGATTTATTTTGTTTATGTGGCAACGCTACCCTAACTGGAACTTCTACATGCAAATAATTTCCGGTTACCATTCGTTTTAAGGATCACATTGCAATGCTGTACAGATTTTGAGGAGGATTCTTGTCTTTTTTTTTATGTCACACACTACATTTATATAAAGCTTAAGATATTCCTGCTGCATATACAATGTTCAGCTGTCACATGGGAATGTCAATTGCACTATTGTACAGGTGAGAAGAGCACCTTAGGATTAAACACAAAGCCATTTTTACCTCATGTTATGTGTGAATATCACTGCATCAAAAAATAAATAAAAAAACAGAAAGAAAGGAAATTATTTTATGGGAGAAAAAAATCATGTGACCTTTCCTAAATCAGGCATGCTGATTTCCTCATCTGCAACTACAATTTATTCAGCAAGCCACTATTTTGAGTAATACATTTATCTAAAATTGTCTCCTGTTCTTTTGGGTTAAAGCACCTTTGGTATGTGGTTTCCATTTCAAAAATATATAAATGAATTTATTCCCCATGCTCATTATTTCCATCATTCCAAACTGAGTGGAAGAAAGATCAAGGAAATTAAGCGGTAGTAATTAATTTGAAACGACATTCTCCAATCCATGTGTTCATTAGCTTTTAACACGTCTTCATCTAATTATTATTGATAATGAGTTCTATGGGCACCCGAAACAAGTTTGCACCACTTTGAAGCCATTAATTCCACAGAAGTGACCTTTTGAGGGGATTACAGGATCACCTGTGAGTTCTCCAGTCTGGGGTCAAATGAAAATTCTGCAATGAATTGTCCTTTTTTTTTAAGCATTGAACCTTAATGATCATGTATTTTTTTTAACCTGATGTCACAATGAAAAATGCGACTGTATTTTTTTTTCTACTTTCTTTACTGTCGAACTTCTATTAGTTCACAGACCACAACTTGTAAACATCACGGACCACATATTTGGAATGATCTATGTCCTGAACGTCAATTAACATCATCTTTATCATCATTTAAAAACATATCTGAAAATGACTCTAATTTAGCAAAACAGATAAGGTTTTATAGTATATTTGTATTTAATGATTCGTAAATCGACTAGTATTTTACTTCAGATTATTTCAGTTATATTGTAATTCTATTTGCAATATGTGTACTGTTTATTTCTGGGGGAGGTAGCTAATCAAATCAGCTTTTTTTGGCTGGGGGGGGGGGGGGGGTTCCCATCTGCTCCTACGCAATGATATTAATTGTTTATAAATGATGTTGTCTTTTTTATTTGCTTTTTATGATGTGCATAAAAAGAAATTCAATTAAACTCACAACTTGCTTATTTAGAGACCTAAAACACTAGTACAGGGGTGGTCCTGTCCTAACCCTGGTCCTGTAGAGCTACTATCCTGCATTTCTTTGATGTTTTCCTCTTCTACCACACCTGGCAGTTGTTATCAGGCTTCTGCAGAGCTTGATGATCGGCTTATCATTTGAATCAGGTTTGTTGGAAGAGGATATATCTAAAATATACTGGAGAGCGGCTCTCCACGACCAGACTTAGCCACCCCTGCACTAGCATCATATGCAGATAATGACTTTATTCAGACTAGTATTTACCTCAGATAGAGATTTAGAACCAGTATGTCTGAAAATCTCATCTTGTTGTCCCTGTAGTAGAATTACTGTTGACTAGTTTTTGAAGTATTTGACCTTTCCAGTTTTTTTTTTTCCTCTAAATATAACTTACATATAATTCCAAAGAAATAGTGGAGTTCCAGTCTGTTGACCTATGACCTTTGAGTGTA
Organism: Siphamia tubifer; assembly: GCA_020466265.1. Classification (NCBI taxonomy): domain Eukaryota; kingdom Metazoa; phylum Chordata; class Actinopteri; order Kurtiformes; family Apogonidae; genus Siphamia; species Siphamia tubifer. Next base: position 22,363,313 of record CM035804.1, read on the forward strand.
TCAGTTTCTGATCCTAAAACGTACTTGTTACCTCCGCCAAGGAGGTATTGAATTCAGGTCTGTTTGTTTGTCTGTCAGCACAATTATGCAAAAACTTCATTTTGATGGAACTTTCAGGAATGATCGATAATAGGTCAAGGAAGAACCCATTAGATTGTGAGCAATGCAGGTCAAAGGTCACACTCAAGGTCAACACCTAAAACCCATCAGTGGTAATATTTCAGGATTTAGAGAAGATAGAATGTCGTGTTTTTTCTGCATTCACATGGTCTCACCTTCAGACATCAGATGGGTCAACACCTATGGCTCAATCACGTCATGTTTTGACGTCATATGTCGCCATATCAAACGTTGGCGGAGGTCTGCTGTCTCTGACTGGCTTCTAGTGTTATTGTTCTTCTTTAGGCTTGTTTTAATAAGAGATTTTATTCCTGTTTGGGGAAAAAAAGGTTAATTCCATATTAAAATGACCATGCAAACATCTAATTCCCTTTGAAAATATAACCTAATTCAGAATAAAGTCACTCGTTAACACTTTTAATTCCAAATCAAATAATTCCTCAGATATGGAAACATATTAATGTTATTCCCATCATTCTGCACCTGCTCCTTGTCTTGTCACCATGATGCACATATTCATTGCTGCCGGGATTGTTGTGGGAACATATTCCAAAATGGCTGCCCCTCTTTCTCTAAATCACACATATACACCTCTCCTTTTTTTCACCATCTACATAAGAATTAAATCTTCATACGAAGCTCAGTGCTTTTGTGATTGTTACTCATATGTTCTCTCTTTCTCACAATCACATATCCTGCTAGCTCTGTGCTGTTTGTTTGGAGGACGAGTGGTGCTGGTAATCAGCTTTCACTGGCAGCCTGAAAAAGAAGTTAAGGCAGTGAGCATCTGCCAGCCGTTGTGTGTGCGTCTGTCAAGTGTGTGTACATCTGAATGTCATCAGCACATGAGAAAGTGAAACAAAATTGAATTTTGGGGTTGTCAACCACCGCACTTTCAGCAGCCTGTCAAAATCTAATCACAGATGGCTTGATCAGACGGTGTATCTCGCTCTGGTAAAAGGTTTTCAGCCTTCCACATGTAAAATTTAGAAAGCTTCCACCCACAGTGAAAGACAGCCTGTAGGCTTTTGCATACAATGCGTGCATGAGTGGCTTCGCCGCTGGGCCTGTGCGGTATGTTGGAGCTGTAACAAGGGTGATGGATGGAGCTTGTTACTCACAAGTGATTTGCATCATCTTTACTGTTGCCACAAAGCTGCCGTGGGAACCATCATAGACTGCATTTTTCTCATTTTAAAAAAAAAATTATTTATTTATTTTTAACACGGTAACAGATCACACTGTCAGAACCTATCTAAAGTTGTTTCTCCTTTCTTTTTTCTCAAGCCTCTCAGGCATAGCAGGGAAAAAAGAGATTGCTCTTTGACGCTACCGATCCACTTTTTCCCCTGCCTCCCTTTACTCCGATCGACCCTCCTCCGCACGGTGATCCACTTTTCCTTCCGAATGTTCCCAGGCTATACGTCTCTTTTCCTTTTTCCTCTCAGTCAGTACTGTATCTCACTCTCTCCCAGCTCTCTCTCCCCAGTGCGATGGCTTCATGTTGCGGTGCACCTTCAGGCTGTGTGTGGGATGGTGTTGTGGGCTGGCATCTGGCAGCCTCTGATAAGAGAGAGAGTGAGCTGGTGCTATTCCTTCTGAGATGTTTTTAATTTTTTTTTTCTTTTTGGTTGTCCAGGGAGACCATCGGGCAAGGTTTTTTTTTTTACTGGGTTTGAAGCACCTTGTAAAAATACTGTAGTACTGTACAATACACACAAACTGTACATGTTGACCTCCACTAAAAAAAACTAAACACAAAAATATACTACTTATATGTCATTATTTGTGCTATGATGATGCTTCCATAAAAAATAAAAAAATAAATACTTTTCTTTCTTTTTCCTTTTAGTTCGTCTGACAATAATGATAGATTAACTACTTGAACGTGTGACAGTAGAAGGTCATGACATCCACAATGTCTGTTTCAATGGGTTTTTGTTTTCTTTCTAACAATATGAACTTGATCACACAAAGGCAGAAGGAAAGCTACCTGCTAATAGAATAATTAATGCTTTCTTATGCTTTTATGATGAATGAACTGCACTATTTTACCAATTAGGATACATTTATTTATGTGTTTTTATTTTATTTATACATATAGATGTACAGACGTGCAGATCGGAAATTACAAAACAATTAAATTAACCAGAAATAAAGGCCAAAATTTCACTCATGTCAATGTTCAACCTGAATACAATAACAATGACTAAGAATGCACAGAATATATTTTAACAGTCATCAAAAGATGTATATAGTGAATTTACCCTGGACCCCTGTTGATAATCATCTACATATGAAGGTGTATTGGTTGGCATATGTTACATAACTCCACTAGTCTGTTAGGCTGACTACCAACAGCAGTTATTTTCTGATAACAGCAGCAGATGGATGGAAACAGGAAATCAAAATAACTGGAGCTCCTCCATAAATTTGTCATTAATATCATATATGATTTAAACAAAAGCCATATTTTGACAGGATTAACTTTAAATAGGTACGTGGGTTAAATGAATAACTTTATCCCGATTGAAAGTCAGTCATCATCATCATCATCATCATCATCATCATCATCTTCATTATCATCGTATAAGTTCAGTAAAGATTACTTTTACCTTCTGTAAAGAATGAGCCCAGGTAATACTAACCCCAATGTGAATAGGTCAGTAGTTAATATGTGTGTAGATTTTCCATTAAATCCTGTTTACAAGTGGTTTTTCACGCACGGAGGATCCTGAAGAAGAACAGTTTTCCATTACACAGCTGAACAAGTGCCTGTGAAATCTTGTATACTGTGGGAAATGGCGTACGACAAACATGATTCAGACACAAACAAAGGTTGAAAGCACTTGTTAAGAGGCACAGGACTTCAGATTGCTTTAGGTATGCTTAGCAACATATCGTATTTTCTGGACTATCCTCCAGGATATTTTGAAGTTCTGGCCACTTGCTGTTATAGCTTTTTTTGACTTTTGGCATTACATGAGCTCTTCCTGCGACCGCCAACGTCTCGCCGTACATTCATTGTTGTGAAGCTTGAGTGCAGCAGCGTGGTTTCCTTCCTGGATAGAAAGATCAATAGCTTTCAATTTAAATCTTGCATCATACGAAGTTCTTCGTGTGGGTTCCATGATGAAGGGGTGAGGATTTGAAAAATAATTAACAGTTGGTAATTTGTCGTTCATGTTCTATCTGCTAAAGAAAAAAGTAGCATGTTCTTCTTTGCATTGATTCTAATTCCGGTTAGAGCGCCCCTAGTGGTAAAAGAAAAAAAATCCACAGAATAGCCGCACCTTTGTGTAAGCCTCATGGTTAAAAACATATGAAAAAAGTAGCGGCTTATAGTCTGGAAAATATGGTAGTAGGGCTATGTGGCTAGAAACAACAGTTTAATCATCCAGTTGATGGACAATTTTATAATATTCAACAGGAAGCAACATCATCACATGATGTCAATGCTTGACTGGATTGGCCCCTCCCACTTGCGGTAGATTTACTGTTTTACTTTCCAGTGCACCTCCCCCTTTGGTTTTGTGATAATTCTTAATTTGTTTTATTAGATACTTATTGTTCCATTATTAATATTTTTGCCTTTGTAACATTTTTGTGTAATATCCTGTATTTAGTGTTTTTTTGATTGGTTGTTAATTGGTTTCCGCCATTAGCAGGTATAAGCACGAGGGGTTTTTTTTGTTTTTTTTACACCTCTTTGCTTCGCCTCCAGATCTAGCTCTGTTACAGAAGTGTGCGTTTCAGACCATGTGCCCTAGAGGGGTTTGTGCTACAAGCTGCATGTTGGCTGTGCCTTAGCCTTTTTAGTAGCTTTTTTTTGTTTGTTTGACCAGGTGAGCCTGGGTGTCGTGTTTTCAGTTGATTTCTTTTGGCAGGGTTTAGTTGCAGGTTGTGTTAAATAGGTTATGTGGGCAGCTTTGATGGTCCTGTACAGGGTGGGCCTGACCCATTTACCATCCTTTTATTATTTTAGCCAGCTCACCTTGGTCCTTTTTCTTTTGAAACTTTTGCTATTCCTTTTGTTTTTGTTTGGGCAAAACATTACATTAATTTGCTAAAAGAAATAAAATAAAGAATTTAACAAATTTGAACCCTTTTGTCTCCTGTGCTCTCTGTAAAATATGTTAAAGCCTTCGGGTCATAACGTATTTATGGGGGGCTCATCAAGGATTCATATTTCTTATCCCATGTGAATCCAGCATTAATATTCCTAAACCTACCCCACATGCCCATGTAAATCTAATCCAATTTGAATTGCACTTTCTATGAACTTAATTGAAACATAGGTCAAATTACTAGGTCACAATATCTTGGTTGAATGCAAAAAAAATTTGAAAAAACACAAGCAAGAAAGCAAAAAGGAAAGAACGTATGACGAGATAAAAAACAATAAATAATGGAAACAGAAGAAACTAATAAAGCAGAAAAAAAGGTTTGCATATGTACAAATCTATAGGAAATGGAAGTAAATAAGTGCAGAGACTTTCCTAAACTTTCCATTTGGAATTTTGATGGTGTCCTCGGAGAGTGGAGTTGAGATCGCCTCGATAGCGCCTCAGCTCCTGGCAGCCCATGTCTCGATATAACAATCTAGAGGCAAAGCTGGGACTCTTTCCCATCTTTATTTTCAGATTGTTCGTAGATAATCTGAGCCACAGGCTGCAGTTTATCACACTGGAAATCTCTTTCTAGGAAGCTTTAGAATTAATCAGTTACCTCATTGGATAAATGCACATCTCCTTTTCCTGCTTTGTTGAATAGCATACGGTCTAATTCTTAATAGGAATATCCCCCAATTCATTACCTTCACCTGCTTCATTTTGTCTTTGACCTGAGGGGTAGCAGGGCAGGAAATAGGAACTACAACAATTTGTTCTTCCGCAATTAATCCTAAACCTTACTCTGGGGGAAACAGACATTTCTAATTGCTATTATTATCATCTGTATGTTAAACCTCACATGGGAACCTGAGATTGATTGTGGTTTTTCTTGCAGCGGTGACTGCCAGACTGGTGCCGACATGACTTCCAATGCATGGCTCCATCAGCTGCGTAAATATGTCCCAAAATCCCTATTCAGAAAACCCTATAGTATTTCCTATCATTAATGGAGTCTGCAGTTGGAGTCGGTGTTTTTTGGGGGGGTTTTCATCTTGTGCTAAAGCTCATCTATCATATAAAAGAAGGGTTAAAAAGCAACCCAACCACAAATGAAATCACTTACTCTGTTATAGTAAATGTCAGTATACCTCACACTTAGAGGTTTGTGTTTGTTGTTTTTGTTAGTTTTGGTTTTTGCATCTGCACTTTCACACTCCTATGTAAAGATGCACTGATAAGGATAGTGATAGTATTGGGCCGATACTGAGCATGTGTATTTCTACCCATACTCATAAACATGCTCCAATACAACCACGCTGATATCATTTTACACCTTTGTGACATTCATAGTACAACAGGAACAGAGCAGAGGAGTGATGTGTCTGAAAGTGTTCTACATTATCTTAGCCTATGCTCCGAAAATAAATTACAGTATAAATATTAGTGTTTTCAAACAAAATAAATCTTACTGGTAAACCAATTTCTCATCTCACCTCGTCATCTGAACCCGCTTTATCCTCACTAGAGTCGCGGGGTCACTGGGGGCCTAATCCAGCTACAATAGGCGATGATAGGCTTATCCTATAAACCCTGTATGAGTCCCCAGTTCATCTCAGGACAAACAATCACTCTCACATTCACACCTATGGGCGATTTAGATTAACCAATTAACCTATCAGTGCATGTGTTTGGGTGGTGGGAGGAAACCGAAGTACCTGGAGAAAACCCACGCAGACACGAGGAGAACATGCAAACTCCACACAGAAAGGTCTGGTGTGGGAATCGAACCAGGGTCCACTGCACCACTGTGTCACCCATTAAACCAATTTCTTTCTTTCTTTCTTTCTTTCTTTCTTTCTTTCTTTCTTTCTTTCTTTCTTTCTTTCTTTCTTTCTTTCTTTCTTTCTTTCTTTCTTTCTTTCTTTTTTTAACTTTATTTTTGAACATATATATATATATATATATATATATATATATATATATATATATATATATATATATATATATATATATATATATATATATATATATATATATATATATATAAATAAAATGTAAGCACAGGCAGGTGTGTATCATAACTTAAAATAATATTGTCCCATCATAGAACGGTTTGTATTAGTTCAAATATTGTCCAATTTCAGTGTTTGAAAATATTGTGTTTTTAGCACCTGTTAAAGGACCCCATTTCTAAACTAAGTAACACTTCTGTATGCAAACATTTTTTTGTAATACATTGCTTGCTTGATTGGTTGACTGGTCGGTCGGTTGATTGATGATTGATTGATTGATCAACCAGATGCACTCAGATTCTACTCAGCATGCTTGCACTTTCACTGCAAAAGTCTGTTGTATTTAATTGTATTTAATTAAAAGAACACTAAAATCTATGGTGTACCATATGTGAAGGCTGTACTTATTAGATTTGTTTACTGTTATTTATTCTACTGCATTGTCACTGTATTTATTGTGGATGATATATACATTTTTGATGTCTTTTTAACTGGGACCCCAGGAAGTCTAGCAAACCACCACAGTGTAAACTAATGGGGATTCCCAATAAACAATAAATCATTTCAGCAGTGTGGAGATGCATGTTATGTTAAAGGCCCAGTAAGTTTTGTACATTTTGTATACATGAACCCCTGCAACCAAATATAATTCTAGCTAAATGTGAGAAAATACAGAAACTTAATGTAGCTAAATGTGCCTTAAACCGCCATTGAAGTATTTTACCTTAGCCGGTGAGATAATGTCTTATTGTCATTTCCTTGGTTATATTGACTCTTGCACTGTGGGAAAAAAAAATCTAAAACCACATGAAGCTCCATCAGTTATGTGAGAATATCTACAGAGCTGTTATACATGCCCCAAGTCACTTTCTGCCTCATCTGTGTTTGCAAGAAGAAGATTTTAAAACAATAAAAGCTCACTTTAAATCTATTTCTCTATCTTTATGGTGGCTCAGGGGTATGAGATGCTGTGCTTGTATTCCCGGCTCAAATTTGTACTCAGCAGAGGAGTTTAGATGGGTTTCTTCTCTAATTTCAGTCAATTCCAAACTGTTCAACATAATATAAAGGCTACACAACGAAAACATTAAGTGAACAAATGCAGTCATCGTTGTCGTACTTAAACTGATTATGTCCTGAATGTAAAAATCTGCAAGTACAAAATGTCACTTATATGTTATTGCTGCTGAAAGCGATTTTTTCCACACCTTTAATTTATGAGGAATGACGGCTATTTCCCCACACAAACGTGAGTGTCTGTGTTTGGGCTGTTTGTATCAATGTGGACTGAGAAACTACTCAGTAAATCCCAAATCACACAGGCCTAGTATTGCTTTTTGGTAATGAACATCATCCTGACACATCAAATATAGACCATACAGGTACATGACCCACAGTGGATCACAGACATGGACATATTTGGGAAATTAGACATATGTATAAACCATTTTTGTGATGAAATCTATCAAATATAATCTACCTATGCTTATGAGCGACGCAGCCGTGGGGAATGGGGATGTTGCGACACCCCCACTTCTATAATCAGATGATTTCATACCCTCCACTTTTTCCTGAGTTTATATATTGTATCGTTACTGGATCCAGGAAACGGACGGAGAGTTGGTCTCACCTACTTTTTATTTCAGGATAAACAGTTACTGTCAGTCACAATCACGCCAAACAAACATCAATAACATTTCGGGGCGGTTACAATATCTATGGTTTAAACTGTTTACCCGCCCGGGCGGCACAACGGCATATGTAAATGAAGCGCACCTCAGTTCGCCAGTAATGTAAACAGCTCTTCTTTGCGGTGTTAGCAAACAGTCATCAACCAGTAAGTAATGAGAAATGTTGCCGTTGTTAAACTAAGTTATTTAAACTATGTCTTGTGATGTGACATTTACCATAAGACAGTGGTTCTCAAACCTTTTTCAGTGATGTTCCCCCTGAGGAACATATATTTAGTCGTCTCCCCTGACATGGACAAAACATTTTTGTAAGAAAAAAGAGGAACAGTGACTGATTTTTTTAAATCCAAATTTATATCTGTTTTTTTTTTTTTTTACCTCAGAATTTTTTTTTTTACTTTTTATGTAATAATTTAGATTTTTTTTATCTCAGAATTTTTACTTAAGAATTGAATAAATGTTTAATTGATGAAAAACACATTTTTGTTATTTTTTTCGGCCATATATTACTTTTTTAATGTAAAAATGTAACCATTAATGGATAATTCCGATGATAGATTCAGAATATTTTGCTCATGTGCCCCCACATTTTAAATGGCTGTGACGCCCCTGCCTATGCTCTTAAAAAAACACAAACCACTTTACAATTCATTTCAGTTCATAACATACTTTTTGTTGCTGCTCAGCTTCATAATATAAAGATGCTGAATCTGCTCCAGGGTCCACAGTGTCCACAGTTAAAAGTCCAATAAGAATAGAAATCCATATTGAGGATGAAGATACTTTATTAACAACACAGGAAATCGTTTGGTTATAGATGTTCTGTGTTCGTATAAGAAAAAGCAGCAGAATAAACTATCAATATTATACACACATACATTTAGCTCTAAATATATATATTAAAACATTTAATTGAAACCTTATAATAATAATAATAATAATAGAAGAATTGTTTTACATACCCTCTTCCAGGCTTCATGCCTTATATCCACAGCTCCTCTAAATCTTCACTCTGAGTAGATATGACATTAAACACATCACAGAGCATACAACTAGACACTGAGTGGAAACATACACAAACACACCACACACCAATCTGGCCCTGAGTGTCTAACCCTCTGCTCAGCTCACGCTTGAAAGGTTCAGACGTTTTGGCCGGAAAGTTCAGCAGTCAGTAGTGATGTGATGTGCTGGGCTCAGAGCCAAGCAAATATTAAATGAATAAGAGATGGTTTCACTGGATATAGGGAGTAAAAAGCAGGAGGTGTAGGCAATGGCCTGTCAATTACCAGTTTATGTCTGATACAGAGACCAACCTGTGACTAGCCTGAGGATGCGTGTGTGTGTGTGTGTTCGTGCAGGGTGTTATGTGATGGATACGATGGTTAGAACTGTAGACCATATGTCCAGCTTTGAACTACACTTGTGTGGGAACAGTCTGAAACAGCACAGTCAACTGACTCATCTCTCCATAGTTTTATAATACATGCAGGCTAGATCTGAACCTTTGCAAACATCCTTCCAAAACTCATACATAAAAGATTTGAGATGATGTGATATATATTGTTTGTGTATTACTTAAATTATTTAAATCTAGGCTAGTCTGGTTTCCTTCTAAGTCTGAACCCAGCTTACTACTATCACACGTCCCAAATTAATTTTTATTATGTAATTTAATATTAACTTTATTTTGGATATTTTTAAGTGAAAAATCATCACGACAAACATTTTTTTGAATGCAATTAAGTGGAACAGCTGTTTAGAGTTGTTCTGTTAATTACATATGTATTCATATTTTTGCATATGCATATTTTTTATCAACATTTTTCCCCTTTTTTTATGGTTTTTTTTTGTATTTTTGAAGAGTTTTTGAATATGTTTTGTTCATTGATTTTTTTGTGTGTTGGGGAATTTTTAATGGTTTTTTAGCACATTTTGTATATCTTTTCTCTGCATTTTTTTCCTACATTTCTTAGTGTATTTTTTTGTGTATTTTATGGGGAAATTTAAGTTTAAAAAAAAACTAAAATAAGACAGAACAATCGAGCAACATAAAGTCTTTTCACCAAAGCACTTCCAACTTACACGAACCATACATTAGTGAGGATTCTAAGGCTAATATATCATCCAGTTTATCACAAACACATTAATTACAGATATATTCCCTTCTTTCTTGATTATGTTTACTCATACAAAATTAAATGCATTAATATAAAATAAAATCCAGTGGTGCCCAACACAACAAACCCAGCCTCCCTTACACACCTTTACCAGATTTGTTCTATCACTTTTCAGTGTGAAATCACATTTTTGGTGACTGTGACCTTGACTATTGACCTGCAGTACATTCACCAAAATGTAATGGGCTCTACTCTGGACCACCTTGCACCTTTTCTGAAAATTTCATAGAAATGAGTCCAGTAGATTTTTCCAAAAGCTACTTACAAAAGTCAAAGTATATTTATTTGTCTCCCTTGGGAGAAAATTGTCTCAGATAGAAGGATCTGCTGCAGACAGACAAACAAACAAACAAACACAATACCCCTCTCACATTTGGGGTGAGGGGAAATGAATAATCAGTCATGATTAATTGAAATCAATCCAATGTAATTCTGTGATTAATCTGATTAAAAATGTTAATCATTTAACAGCCCTAATTAGTATATGAAAAACAGAGAAAAATGTACATTTTCAGTAAAATATAGTGATTGAACATAAACATTTCCATCCAATAACATTGATCTAACTCCATAACACATTGTATTATTCCTGTAGGAAAATACATTGTCTCCATATTAACTAATTATATTACATACATAAGACAAAGAGAAATTGATGCAGTTGTGATTTTAGTTCCAATAATGATGAAGCCTTGAATGAAGAAAAAAAAAAGGACAAATCTTTAATTATCTGTCCATGATAACTGTCACTTCACCTCATGATGGAAAGAAGCCCTGATTCATTATTGAGCATTTGCAGATGTTTCACAGTAGCACATTCTACTCTTCTTTTTTTCTTTCTTTCTTTTTATATATCAGCTGTTAGTTACATGTTGACACCTAGTTTGTTCTAAAAAAAGACAAGCATGTTGTCATTTGATTTCAGCAGATGTTAACACTTGCTACCACTCTGCCTCTTGTACTGTTGGCTTATGCATATATACAAAAATGACAGTGGCAAACAGGTACTGAAAATGTCGTCACAGCTAATTATGAGACCAAAGTCAAGCAACATGGAGTGACTGGAGGTCCCACAAACTTCACGCGGCTAGAGCAGCTTAAAACATTATGTTTTCTGAAAGGAAAAATGGGATTCTACATCTACAGGATCCATGTCGAATCATACTTCTGACACATCTTCACTGCAGCATAATCCTGACAATTCAGTCCAACCTGCTCTGCTTAGATGATTCAGCTTTACCTCTACAGGCACATGCTGATGAATATGAATTATGGCCCAATCTACCACTGCACACTGTGGGACTGTCATGACAAGGTGTGTTAGTACTGACTACTATGGGTCTGTTTGTATTTTAATATAAACTATCTATCTATCTATCTCTCTGTCTGTCTGTCTGTCTGTCTGTCTGTCTGTCTGTCTGTCTGTCTGTCTGTCCGTCCGTCCGTCCGTCCGTCCGTCCATCCATCTATCTATCTATCTATCTATCTATCTATCTATCTATCTATCTATCTATCTATCTATCTGTCTACCTCTTTCTCTCTTTCTCTTTCTCTCTCTCTCTCTCTCTCTCTCTCTATATATATATATATATATATATATATATAGAGAGAGAGAGAGAGAGAGAGAGAGATCTATGATTTATAAACATAGGGTGACAGTTAAAGAGGCATTACATTTGTTTCTACATAACAAAAATAGTGCAGTGTCTTTCTTAACATTAATATATGCATCAAACTTAACAGCCTATTGCTCTTACAGCATCACATATTTACTAAAACAGCAGCAGTAACACCATATGTTGCAGCACATACTCCAAGAATATATCAAACACATAAAACAATAGACTATCTGACTAATAAAACTCTCTGTGCACAATATAATGGATATAATGGAATGTAACATAAATAATATTTAACCTTGATCCAGTGATTTATCAACATCTATTGTAATATTTTGTGTTTTTTCCCAAGTATTTTCCTCTAAATTTAATTCGCTGATCATGTTGATATTCATAAACACTCAGAGTTAGTGTTAAAAACAGAGAAAACTGAAGAAAAAAAAAGACTTTTTCAGTAAAATACATATCATGAAATAATTAAAACTTGAGCTTAAAATGATTTGCCAGGACTTTTTTTTTTTTTTTAAATCTGCCCCAACATTGGTTGGGACAGATTTGGGACAGACTTCTTCAGCTTCTATTACAGGGATGGTTAAAGTTGAGAGTTACTATAAATAAATAAATATATATATATATATATATATGTATATTTACAGTAATTACCCAATAATGTCTGGAAAGAAACTGTTGGATTTTTTTCAAATGGTGAAAACATTGAAATAATTACATCCACCCAAACTGCATATGTGCCAGTGATACCACATCTAGTTTTAAATAAATTAACATAAACCAAGTGTCTCTATCTCGTGTCATTAATCAAACTACATGGGTTTAACTACTTAATCAATGAAACAATGACAAATTGCACTTAACACCAGTTATTTACATGTATTGATAAGTTTAGTGGATAAATGTAAGGGATAATATATTGCCACGTGTTAATATGAAAAAATGGCCATTTATGGTGCAGCGGGCGCTTAACGGAAAAAAAAAATCTGCCCGCAGAACGCTGTGAACACCCAATCAAAATGAATGGGACGTTCCCAGGGCCGTAGAATAAAGGTATTAAGTATTTTAGATCAATAGGTGCTTTGGTCGGTGGTGGATGTTTGGGTTTTTATGGGTTAAATGAGGTGCATTCAGGGACATAACAGCAACATAAACCATTTGTTTAAATATGACACCAGACAACCCTCCCCCCAGCTGATATGAATAGACGGTCTAATCCGATAAAGGTTAATTAGGTTACCGGTGATAAAAATAATAATGTTTAAAAAAAAGAACAATCTTATTTTTATCTGCTGCCTTCAAGCAGCATCAATTAATTTCATCCTGTTTGGGTGGTTTAGACCACCCTCCTGTGCTGGCATTCATTACGGTGCAAAGGGAGGGGGGCTTTTATCAAATACCAGGCTGGGTTGTGATGTGTGGCTTGATTAATCAGCATCTGTGTGTTTGTCATGTGTATTTGTTGTGAGTTGTTAAAGCCGTGTATGTAATTAGCACTTGGTCAACTAGAGCAATGAAGACAGTACAGTGTCTTAATACGTGTGACCTTTCTCACCACTGTTGGATAAAGAAGCAGCTGTCTGATTTCATGCCTGAAAACATCTGGAACCGATAATAAAACAAAGTATTAATCACTGGTTCACTCACAGTGCTTACATAGCCTATTCATTATATCACCAGGCTAACATTATCATATTAGAAAAGGTATTTGGAGTAGCAGCCTGTTCACACAAAACAGATCTATCTATCTATCTATCTATCTATCTATCTATCTATCTATCTATCTATCTATCTATCTATCTATCTATCTATCTATCTATCTATCTATCTATCTATCTATCTATCTATCTATCTATCTCTCTCTCTCTCTCTCTCTCTCTCTCTCTCTCTCTCTCTCTCTCTCTCTCTATCTATCTATCTACCTACCTACCTATCATTTTAAATATCTGTTGGGTCCATTTATGGAGGGCTACTTTTTACTTCACTATATTTTATAGTGGGTATCTGTCCTTTTTACTTCACTATTTTTCTAATAGTGTTCTTCTTCTTGCTTTACCATATGCAGAAGCTTCTGTGTTAACTGTATTATCACCATTATCCAGTTGTATTGATCTTCTCTCCCAAAAGAGTGCAACTCAATTAAAGGAAAAAAACAAAATCAACTGCTTTTGAAGATGAATCATAAATACTGATAATATTTAGATGTGGAATAGTCTGGGCTGATTATTGTGGGTTGTCTCTTCCAGTCCTTTCCATCTCTGTCCAGTCCTCAGTACTAAATAAATTGAGCAGTTTTTTAATACACTAGTTCATATTTACCAAATACCCAATCCTATGACTTTTTATCAATATTTGCTTTATTTAGTAAAATATGGATGAAATACTTTTGGTTTTTAAGTACATTTTAAAATGAGTACTATTATACTTTTACTGAAGTAGATTTGTCCTTAGGTACTTTTACTTAAAGAGGTGATAATTAGCTTTTTTTTTTATGAAGTTATGCATGTTAAGACATTTCCCTGTGGTCGACATAAGCTGTAAATGCTATCCTTTGGTCTAAATTATTTATTAATTCAACTCCACAGTTTCATCGTCATTCATATTTCTGATAATGACACTAGAAAGGAGGACTGGCCCTTTAAATGGAACCCCCCCTCTCCCCCCAGGTTGTTGGCTGTACTGCTCTGTCCTGTTCAACAAAAAAACAATTTAATAAATAGCTCAAAGTTTGTTCATATTTTCAGTTTTTACTACAACCACTGCTGCTGACAAACAATTATGTCTTACTCATGAATGTTAGTCTGTTCGAATGTCATGATGCAATTACAGTCGTCATAGAGACAACAAATTGAGAAGGAATTAAAGCGGGTTTTAGAAATCCGATTTTTGTCAAAATTAATATAAAGGTAGCTTTGCAGCACCTGGAGGGTTCACATACATACATAAATGAACTAAAGATGAATAAAAGTGGGTTTATCAACATATGATCCCATTAAATGTTTCACTCTTGTATCTGTATTACATAAGTAAAAAAGAAAAATAAAAAAGTTAGTACTTCATCCATCGCTGATCCATGCTATTGCTAGCAGAAGTAATCCATACCTACTCAACTGTATCTTACTCACTTTTCTCCTCTGATATTAACTTGTAGTAAATGTGGCATTTTCATTATTATGCTGATTAACTATGGCTGTTGAAAACACTATGAACTGTAACATCCACCAATAAACATTAAGTTACTGTCAAAAATGAAATACTTTTAACTTGATTGATTCCCACATATCTACAGTATATTATGAACCAAACATCAACACAGTATTGTCTACAGGTCAATCAAAATCATTCAGTTTTATATAGTAATTAACAGAGGCATGCTATTTTAACATGTCTATTTTTTAGCAGAATACTAATGAAATGTATCTTATTATGGCACTCCAATGCTCATATTGCTTTGCAGTAACCTATCTACAGTACTTTGTTCCTTTTTAGAGAAATGCCAGAACAGATACCAGAAAAAGATGAGCTCATGTCTGGTTGATGTAACTTCCAATAGCTGGCATCCAGTGTTCTATGAAGGTAAATCCATTCATGTAGCGGGTTCTTATCCAGCAGACAGATACTTTTCCACAATGTGTGTGTGGGTGTGTTTGATTGAACATAGAGATTACTTTAGCAATCATCCAGAAAAGTGTCAGGTTTTAGCTACAATGTGCTGCTTCCATTTTCCACTCTGCTCGTCTCCATCCTTTGTCATGATTTTCCATGTTTGCAAGGTTTACCTGTTAAATCCTGAGCATTTATTTTTCATTTGTGTTCATTTGCAGTTGTGTTTTCCTAAAGGTGAAAGTTACTAGAGTGTGGCACAATCATATTACTGTGGATTATATATATATATATATATATATATATATATATATATATATATATATATATATATATATATATATATATATATATATATATATTCTCCTGTGAGGTGGTATAATACGATGCACAATTAATTGTTTTTGTGTTTTCTCTACTATCCTAATAATGGGTTATATTGTATTATTGAGTAAAATGTTGAAGTATTAAATAGTTATTCCTGGTAGGTGTTAACAGTGTTAAAAATTGTTTTGCTTTTTTTCCATTGAACAAGCTAAAGAAGAACTCTCATCCAATGTGTTTTTTTTTTCTGATTGGTAAATGTGTGAATAGTATTCATTCATTTAATTTTTTTCCAAGTACACTTTGTAAATATTGCACTGCACTTCTGGGAGGCTGAAGGCAAATAGCGCCCCACCCCCCCACCCCCAACCATGCCTGTGTTATGCCTCTTTTTGGGAGCATTACACACACACACACACACATAAAGCTAAAAATTAAATCTACAATTTACACACAACATTGAACCAATGATGCAAAATCATTTTAACAGTGCAAACCAAGCTTCCATCCTGTGATATGATTAATGAAAGACAGAGGAAATAAAACAGGCAAACAGTCTAATGTTTTACCCTCTCAGCCTGCCGAAGGTGGATGGTCATCAGCATGTGTGTCCATCTGTAAACAGTTTAACAACAACAACAACAACAACAACAGATGGAACCTTAACATTTGTACCATATATGCACTTGGACTTGGACATGTTCTGAAATGGGTGAGCTTAACCTACTTTGTGATGTACTTTTCTAAGGTCAAATATCTGAAAATGTCAAAATGAAAATGCCTGCTCAAATCCACTATGTTGAAGGAACCACTGCATTTGTTCAAAGGGGTGAGGTGTGTGTAGCCCAGGAGATTATGCAGTTTATGTGTGCATTTAATATGTCTTCATTGATTTTAACCAATAAAAACCCAAACATCCACTGCATCTACTGACGTCAAACATTTCATTTCTGTTGATTCATTAATCCTATCAATACATTTAAATAATTATTGTAAAATGCAGTTTCTTATCTTTTCATGGTCATCAGATGTGAAGTCGTTACCATAGAAACATTGTCATCTTCTACAATATTGATTCACCAGTAAAAGCCATGGAGTTGGATCAATGACAGTGGATAAACCCACTTGATTTTATGTTGAGTTGAACAAAATCACCTTTTTCTTCAGTTTTTTTTATGTTTCTGATATAAAAAAAACATTGAATTTACTCTGAGCTTTGATCAATATCAGTAGAAACTTCATGATTTACTCTGAAAATGCAAAATGCAGCAGATAATATTATACAAAATGGTGATAAATCATTGGGAACTGACACAAAACTAGCATATAAGGGTTAACTTGTGTTTTAATGTGGTGGTGTGTGAGAGTAGTTGCTTTTCCATTGGTTATATATGCAAAACTTTACTGACATTTATAAATATTGAAAAAAAAAAATACATATGTGTAATATTGGTTTTTCCATTAAAAGTGGACATAATTATCCATATGTTATTTGGTAATGATTGATGTAGATGAAGTTTTTTTACATTCAGGTGCCCACTGGGTCTCATCCTCTACCTGTTTTTCATCTTTGCAACCACCTGTGACGTTATCATCTGAATGTGCAGAGAGGGGAATCCCACCTGCAGACCCTGTTTATACTAATTTTCACATGTAAACGTGTGCATGGAAAGGGAAGAGTCAGGTACACTAACAAATGCAAACAAAATAAAAGTGTTTGGATTCAGTTTTGTACATCTGAATTTTTTGAATCATAAATACTTCTCCAGATTTGACCATATACCAGGTTTCAGTCTAAAATCCAAGCAAGTCTTTGTACATGAGGCTCCTGATCTGTCTGGACCGGTCAACTGAAACCAAGCCGAGAAGGAGGAGTACACTTCTTACTGATGGGTCGCTCATGAACGATCCTGCTCTAAGGGCTTTTATTTCCAGTTGAAACAGAATGTGTGTCTGACCCTGTTCCTATGACTAATACTCATATGTCAACACACCGTACTGTAAAACTATAACCACCTCTGCTGTAAATTCAACATGTTTTCAGGTTCTTGTTACGTTCTGATTTAACTTACAACTTGATTTTTGAAGGAGACTGCAGTTGCGTCCATCACTCTGGCTTTTTTTGTGTAACAAAGTGATGTGATAACATGATGACGTATGACTGAGACTAAGTCTGTTTGTGACGCATCATGAAGTGAAAGGATATTTATCAAATACAGAGTGAGATCCAATGATACAAAAAGGTGCACGTACACTTTCCTTGGAAAACAACATCACAATAGCATCGTTTTGTCCCTCAAGGGTAGCCATACCAACAGTGTACTTTGTGTTTGTGTGTAACAGATGGCAATACAGCTGTGTATTCATCTTCATCCCAAGGTTAAATATGTACAGCAAAGACTTAAAACACTCTGTACTGTATGTGTTAGTTATGAATGATGGAAGAACAGATGTCTATTTAAAGCACATATGCAAGTTATTTTATAGAATTTGTCAAATTACCAAGATTACTAATTAAATGGCACAAAGAACACTAGTGTTTCATGTTCTCACATACCCAGGTGGAAAAAATCCAAATGAAAAAACACAAGCCACATGTTCGTTCGGCAGTAGCTGTCTCAATGACTTTACATATATTGTAAAATAATAATAATAATAATAACAATAATAATAATAATGATAATAATAATGGTGTCAGCTGTACTATAAACTACAAACCTTACCTTTACAGAGACAGATGCAGATTTAACATTTTAAACATGTCATTTTAACATTAAATGTAAACAGTAAATGTTTTACACAGACTTTACACAGACCTGCAGGTGCCCTCAGTGTTTTCTAAATCCACTAAGTCTAAACTGGGAGACATTTAAGAGACATTTAGAATTTTCCAAGAACACTTTGACATGTTAACAGTCAGAGCTAGGATTAAAACTGCCAACCCTATGTTCAATGGATGACCTGCTGTACCAAGTGAACCACAACCAAAATATTCAAGTGTTAAATGTTGACCTCTTTATTAGGCTGCAAATAGGCTGTTATTTTAACATTTTGGTCTTGGAATTTAAAGGGCACCACTTTTTTTTATTATTTGCAGTTTTATTTTCTCAAAACAATATATATATATATATATATGTGTGTGTGTGTGTGTGTGTGTGTGTGTGTGATTTTGTTCGCATTCTCTTCCTGTAAAAACTGCAGCTACATTTGATTTAACTGTTAACACCAAAATCTTCTGAAATAAACAACTTTGCATTGTTTACATTTTCACATGCACATTTTTTTTTTTTTTTTATGTGGCTGTGTTTATGATGATGCACTTTTGATGTGACTGATTGACTGTCTCTATTTAATTTTTTATGTGTGATTTGTTGCCACTTATTATCATATTATCCTTTGAATTTAGTGAAAATCCTCCATTTTCCCATGTTTAATTAACTGTTCTGGATGAGAAAGTTGGTTTTATGGGATTCCTGAAACCTGTTAAAGCCCAAGAAAGCATATGAATCTATTAATGGTGGACTTGGTTGTCGTAAATTCTTTTCTGTTGTGTAATTTAGCACTTTTAATTGGATAAGCATGAATGCAGTCCTTTTAACTAATAAAGACCCAGTGCTACTTTTATGGTGGTTCCTAAATATATTCTATCTTTGACCAGAGTTTTAGGGATATTGTGTTTTTGGTCCAACCAAATATTCTTCATGTTAAATTGAAAGATATTCAGTTTAAAAATGTTTTCCATATCAATGAATATCATGGAGAGGAAGAACTGATTCGATTTAGGTCAATTTACCATTCTTGATTACACACAAGGGGGTACACAAAAGTTTAAAATCACTAAACACTCTTTTGTTCATATCTGTCTGACCTCACATCATTGCATCACTGTCTAGTTAAAGATTGCAGGCGTTCAGGGTTATACCCTTAACTGTCACTTCTGACATAAATATTTTCCCTTTCTAAAGTGATTAATCACCATTTATTATTATATCATCATCAGTATTTAGCATTTTTCTGTGTAAAATGTATTTTCCTATATTCAATTTACTGATCATGACTGTTCATAAAAGCTCAGAGCAAAGTCAACGGTCATTGTATCAAAACAGAAAACAGTGTGCGACGTTTCGATAAAATGTAGCATTAACTGGAAATAAACCTAGTGTTTCCATTCACTGCCATTGATCCAACTCCATGGGATTTACTGGTGAATCAATGATATAGAAGGTTCTAGTGTTTCCATGGTAACTAGCTTCTGAACGTCCAAATGCGTCGTATCTGATGACCATGAAAAAAAAAATGACAAACTGCATTTTACACTAATTAATGACATGTATTGATAGGGTTTGTGGCACAACAGTTTACATTAGTAGATGCTTTTGGGTTTTGATTCAGTTCCACCCACAGGTTCTAACTAAATGTTCAGTCACACTTAATAAAACCAATTCAATAAAAGTTCCTGTTGACTCCCAATCAGCTGTTTGTTTCTCTCCATTTGACAGAAAATCAGTTCTATAAATGCTCTTGTCAGGAAATGGACAGTTACACATTGATCCTTTTCATCAATATTAAGTTAACATACAGGGGGAATGTGTCAAATGTTGAGCATCACACAACTTTTATTTTATGAGGTGATATGATACACATGATAAAGCCTTGAAATATATATATTTATTTTTTTCATTTGATTTTTATTTTTTCCACTGACAAACCCATGACTAATCTTCAGTAATTATGTGTGAAATATGTAAAATGACTACAGGCACATGTTAATGTATGCCTAGAGGTTATTATATTAAGTATATATTACATGGATGAGACATGAATGCAATTATGAGCCTAATTTCAAAACTGGAAAAGAAAATAGCACTTGACCCTTAATCTACAAAGTGATTCATAATGAATTGTGTGTCATTCTTGATTAATATAATGCAGAGTTTGCATTGTGAGCGCTTCTCGAATGCATAAACATGTCGTATAACAAATCTCCTTAATTGCTGAAGAAGATATTGTCTTGAGTTTCTTTATTAGACACAGTAAGGTATATATTTAACCAGAGATGGGTAAAACCAAGACTGTTGATAAATGATTTGCTTTTCTTTCAGTATAAAATGATACAGAGGAAATATACATAAATGTGCATGTAATGATATTGGGTTTACATGCAAATTAATACAGATATTAGCTCTTAGCTACTTAGTAATAAATTATAGATTAATGAATTAAATAAATGATTTAAAAGTAAATAGCATGACCTTATTCAAATATGCACACATTACATTATATAATTAAACTATATGGGGGACTTAAAATGCTGTAAATGAAATGTGAAACTAAGTGGTCTTGCTGTTCTGCACAGAGGAGTTCACTAATGAAACCAGAGGGTCATATTCATTTAAACAATAATAAATTCCACAGCTCTATACCGTATGTCAGCGCCATTAATATAGTGGATCTGCACATGTTTGCCTGGTGGTATTTCACTGATGCCGTTGTCCCTCATATTGAATTGTAGATGGGACCGCAGGTTTAATAAAGGCCATGTCTAAATGGATGTGGGCCTCAGACATCGGCCATGCTTCTCGTGTCTTTGTAACTGAAGCTCCGTCTTTCCTTGAAAGGTCACTCCCCTCAGTCTGGTTTGCTACAGACCCTACCCTCTGCAAATGACATATGCATTAATGGGAAACTCTTGTGAGGAGGCAAATTGTACTGAACTTTTCAGCTGCAGCCAAGCACCACTGCATGCTTATAAATATGTGCATTTTACACAGTTTTGGAAAATGCTCAATTATTACAATTGTTTCTTTTCAGCAAAAGAAAAACAAGTGGTGTTGTTGGATTGTGGTGCAATTCTAGTTGTGTTTTTTTTTTTTTTTTTACTCATTTATTATTCTATGAGTTATCTGTGAGGGACTGTGACTGTATGAGTGAATTCGTTGTCATCACCAACAGCTCTCACCATGAGGTGTTGTTGGGATTAACTCCAGAGTGCTGACAGGGCCAGAGCTATATGCATTAAGCCTATTTAAAAAAAAACTGTTTTTATGCAGTGGTGATTGAGTTCAAATAGGTAGTTTACAAATATATGGCAGTTGATAGGAAAAGACCTTTCATCAAGTTCAAATGTTTTCAATAAAAATGTGTTTACAAATGGATAATGTGTCTACAGTGTCGGTCACAGCATCCTCTCCTTTAGCCTTGTCTCTGGAAGGTGTGGATTCTTGGTACCCGCCTTCATCTGTACTATCATTTCATCTTAAACCGTGACAATATTTTTATCATGATATCCATAGAGATGATAAAAATTAGCTCCATTATCTTCTAATTACCTTGGTATAGCATACTCTCCAGATATGTCAGCATGTCATGTTATAATTAGAAGTGTGAGAAAATAATTTATTTGGACTTACCTCCTGCACTTTGTAGTTTTGAGCTATAGAAAAGCAGAATTCACACATGATGGAGTGTTGGAAGGTAGTCAGAGATAAGCAATCCTGCTGCGGCCAGCATCACACGCTCATGAATAGTAATGAATGAAAATAGCACTTACATAGTTAACATTGAAGCATTACAACTATCCCTCCCTGTGGTTCTGGAGAAAACCATGCAGGAAAGGAGGCAGTTTGGTTTAATAACCACTGCTGGTCTTAAAAAAAAAAAAAAAAAAAAAAAAAAAAAAAAAAAGAAGATTAAAATTGATTTTCAGGTTTTCAGTGTATTAGGAATTAATGATACAAATGTCTGGGGGAATTAAAAGCTCGTTGGATTAAGCCAAGTGTGGCCATCCATTCGGCAGAGGCAGCCAGGTGTGAGGCCTGTTAAGACATTCACAGCAGTGTGCTGCTTTCGTCAGCCAACTCTGCCAATCCTAACACCTGCGGTTTGTCCTGACATGGAAGAGGAAACCTTAAACAAAATACTAAATGTATACACTGAGCTAGAAAGAGAAGCCAGTGTTAATAAGCGGGCAACAACAGGTCTCTTAAACTACAAAAGTATCGCCTTAAAATAATAAACCCCTGAGAACATCACATTACGTATACATACATACATGTATGTATATGCATATATAAATAGATAGATAGATAGATAGATAGATAGATAGATAGATAGATAGATAGATAGATAGATAGATAGATAGATAGATAGATAGATAGATAGATAGATAGATAGATGTGTTCCAGTGCATACATGTCCGTATATCTATAATGACAGATTATAAGTATGTGCGTCATGAAAAATATCTTCTTAGTGCTGTTTAATCCTGGATCTCATGCAGACAGTCCTCATGTGATTTCTCATGCCTCCTTTTGGGCTGCAAAATATATTCAGAAGGCTGTTACAATGTAGAATATTAATGTGCAAACTATTCAAGGATGACCAGACCAGTTTACCAACACAGTAGTTATTGCTCACACAGTCTGATAACACTAGTGGAATTTCATCTGACCTGTGATAATGGGGGCAACACAACTGTTTTGTTCAAAGTAGAAAGCTGTACAACTGGCTCTGGCTGGAATGTTTATATCTGAAATCCATCATAAAATATCAAACATTAAACATGGGGCCAAATCCACAAATACTGGCTTGTGCCTACAGTGTAGTGAACTGTGCAATATTTAGTCCTGTAATTTTCTCCTGTTTTAAAGATCTATTCACAAACAATTTTGTGCTAATGTTATACTGCTGAAGACATGGCCTGTGTGCACCTGAGTGCAATTTGCCCTTGTTTTATGGCAGTCTGTAGTATTTTGTGTGTTTTTGCATCTCAGCACATTATGAAAACTGCTGCCAATGTTCATGCTTCTGTAGTATTTCAAGGCAATAACACAAAATACAGACATTTCCATTAAAACAGGAACCAGAACTTAAAAGTAATTCAGGCAAGTTTGAAATGTGCTTGATTCATGTCTAACTCTTAAAAATAATGCTATAAGCAACAGAATACTTGTATGATTTCACTGAAAAATGAGAACTGCTCTTCTGTGTGGTGTTAATTGTTTGTTTGTGGTACACCATCTAATTTGCATTGCATTAGCAGTTTTTAAATTAATTTTTATTTTGTTTCTTTGTTTCTGCAGGTCCCCTTTTTATGAACTAACATGGACAAAGTGGTCATCAGTCTCCTGCTTCTGGGAACCGCAGTTACAATGGTCCATGCATGTCCCAAATATTGTGTCTGCCAGAACCTGTCAGAATCACTTGGGACTCTATGCCCATCCAAAGGGCTGCTCTTTGTTCCCCCAGACATTGACCGGCGAACTGTAGAGCTCCGGCTTGGTGGCAACTTCATCCTCAAGGTCACCACACAAGACTTTGCCAACATGACAGGTCTGGTGGATCTCACCTTATCCCGGAACACAATAAGCGCCATCCAGCCTTTCTCATTCATTGACCTGGAGACCCTAAGATCCCTGCACCTGGACAGTAACCGCTTGACTGAGCTGGGACCAGATGACCTTCGTGGATTGATCAACCTCCAACATCTGATTCTCAACAACAATCAACTCAGTCGGATCTCCAAAGCATCCTTTGATGACCTGTTACTGACACTGGAGGACCTGGATTTGTCATATAACAATTTGCGCAGTGTGCCTTGGGATGCCATCCGCAAGATGGTCAATCTTCATCAAATGAGTCTGGATCATAACCTCATCTCCTTCATTTCAGAGGGAACTTTTACAGATCTGGATAAACTGGCTCGCCTGGACCTCACTTCTAACCGACTGCAGAAGCTTCCCCCTGACCCCATCTTTGCCCGCTCCCAGAGCAATGTTGTGATGAGTACTCCCTATGCACCTCCGCTCTCTCTGAGCTTTGGTGGAAACCCGCTGCACTGCAACTGTGAAGTGCTTTGGCTTCGTAGGCTTGAACGTGAGGATGATATGGAAACATGCGCTTCACCTGCCAGTCTCAAAGGACGCTACTTCTGGTCTGTTCGTGAGGAAGAGTTTGTTTGCGAGCCTCCTCTAATTACACAGCACACCCACCGGCTGCTGGTGCTGGAAGGCCAAACAGCTAGCCTTCGCTGTAAAGCTGTTGGTGACCCAATGCCAACAGTACATTGGGTTGCTCCTGATGATCGTTTGATCAGCAACTCCTCCCGAGCAACAGTTTATGAAAATGGCACTCTGGACATTACAATTACTACATCCAAGGATTATGGAACCTTTACTTGCATTGCAGCCAATGCAGCCGGAGAGTCTACTGCATCCATAGAGCTGTCAATCATTCAGATTCCCCACCGAAGCAATGGGACAAACCGCACTACACAGGCCAAGTCAGGCCTTTCTGACATAACTAGCTCTACCAAGGTCAGCAAAGGGGAGCCTAAACCTCTGCCGGAGAAAGTGGTGTCCGTATCAGATGTGACGGCTGTGTCTGCTTTAGTCCAGTGGACTGTTAGCAAGTCAACTCCAAAGGTCAAAATGTATCAGCTTCAGTACAATTGTTCAGATGATGAAGTCCTCATTTACAGGTAAGTGTGTATCTTGGCAAAGTCTCTTGTGGTCAAATTATACATCAAGCCACAGATAAAATCTTTGACCTTAACTGCTCAGCTTTTCAAGTCAGGAGTTAATTGTTTGCTTGGTGCCTACTTCAGTAACAGGCAGCTCTTTTTGAAGTGTTACTCAGACATCAACTATTCATTTTTCTTAATCCTTCAAGAGATTTTTCCCCCCTAAATTGACAATCAGCGGGGATGCTGCTTTTCACCAAAAGAATAAGGATGAAGAGTGAGCACACATTCCTAAAAAAATTTAAAAACCCAAAGTGAAATCCTTGCCCTGAACCATTAATTAAAAATCCAACAAGAAAAAGGATTATAGACCTTCATTTTAATGTAGCCTTCTTAAGCTGCTCAAGTCCATAAAGCATAAGCTTGGAGACTGCAGCCGGAGATCCTTGGCTCTGTGAAATCAATTTCTTATGTCAAATGAGACATTGAAAGCCATGACATTGAGCCAACATAATTGAGCTGGAAATACAGAAAACAGACCGGCCATTTAAACATTAAATCAATTTGGGGAGGACATTCAAAGGAGCTGAATATGGAATGTACTTATGGGAACAAACAAACTGATCATTTTTATGTGATCTGTACGTAAATGTGACAGCACTGAGATAGCGCTATCATTTGCTATATATATTATTTTGTTTGGTGCTCGGCAGCAATGAATATCTAACATTGCAGCATCCCCTCGGGCTCCAGTGACTTAATGAATATAGACACAATTGCAAATCCCTTCAGAGAATGACCACTCTTAGTATGCTAAAGATGATATTTACTGCACCAGAATAGTATAGAAACAGATAAACTGCCTTAATAATGTGGGTCAGCTGCATGTGTTCTCAAAAGCAACAGTCTCTTGAGTATCACCCTGTAATGTTTTATTCTTGTTTGGCTTACACTGCACATTCCAAGAGCCTTTTAATGAAACATAACTGACATAATATGTTATTAGCTGAAATTTTTAGATTAAAATTGTACACATTATTGCAGATAAGTGTTACTTTGTTCCAGTACTGCCTGTGAATTCAATAATAAGGTGTTTATTTAAAATTCCTGTTTGCACACTTTGCACCAGTTTGTCATGCCAGAAAAAAATACAACAATATGAATTTTCAGTACTTATTCATCTGGTCCCAAATCCCTGTGATGCATCCATAGTTCTTGTGACTGCAAATAAAATACTGATGTTCTTTATAAACTATGCACATTCATTCATTTGGGTATTCATTTCATTTTACTTTTTTTTTGTCTTTTTACTAATGCATGTGCTGTATTTTTGAGTACCATTTTGTGATAAACACATTTTTATTGATGTGGTTAATGCGAATAATTTAGCAATGTATAATAGTGAACTTGAATTGTTGTATCTCATCATCCTTGTCAACTGCTTTCACTTCATGCTTTTTATATAATATGATGCTTTAAATTGTTTTTACTTTATAGCCCAGTTCATTTGACATTTATATTTAATTGGGGAGGGGGTCCATTGATGTATATGTTCTGTTATATAAGACAGCCTGTACAGTGTCATTGCATGTCAGGGAACAAATTAGAGGCTGAAAGGAAAGACAGAGGCCAACTACTGTTTTTTGAATGAATATTGATATGACTTCATTGCTTTCACATCCACACCTACTGTGCTCCTTTAGTTGGCCAACATAGCTTCCCAGGGCAATGCCCACACTCAAGCAATGGCATGATTAAAAATCAATCAAAGCCACGTGGGGGAGGAAAGAGATTGCATGAGTTCTCTGGAACACGTGAAGCAAAGCAGCTTCTTCCTGGTTATGGAAAAAGGCAATTAAGGATGAATAATGAACTGCAGCCCCACTGGTGTCTGGACTCTGTGGTAGTGATGCTTCATAGGGATCAAAGCTATGGATGCTTGTGCCGTTGCAGAACAGTAGGCCAACAATGGATGGATAACAGGAATCTATTTATAGACAAATCCACCAATATGCTTGAGTCTTCAAGGACTCTTTTCTATCTATATAGTTTATGTTCCTTAATAGCCTCTGATTGTTGAAGTTTTATAGCTTCAGTGTTTTTATAGCTTAGGCAATAAACATCACTTTGTAGTCTGAAGGTTGTCTATAACCCTCACAAGACTACAAAATAATTATAATAATAGTGTGTATATATATATATATATATATATATATATATATATATATATATATATACATATATACACACACACACACACACACACACACACACACACACAGTATGCTTGCAAAGTAGAGCATCTCTATGCTGATACAGTAACAGTCTATCTTTACACACCTACATTTTTTGGAGGTTGAGGTTCAATTTTGAGTGTTTTCTACTGAATTAACATAAAACATCAGTCATAAGCAGTGAGGCTGACTTAATCAGTCATATTTAAACATTTAGAAGAGTAACAGACGGAGCTGAAACAACTTAATGCTTGTTAAATGAAATGTACAACATATTACATTTACTCAAAACAATATTCAAAAATGGCCATTGAACACTTATCTCATTACTATTGCTTCATGCATATCCAATTGGATACACTGGGACCAATGAAGTAATTTGTCTGAATTACTCTATGCATATAAATAGCTACTTAGCACGCTTCATTTTGGCCGTTTCTTTGATCTGCCCCCGCCTGACACACAATGCAATGCACTTTCTGACACAAAAGTTTTCTACCCTTGTACTGAACTCCCTTAACTCTGGTTCTGAATGCTGTTTCTTTCTCTCTCTTTGTAGGATGATTCCCATGACTAACAGAGCATTTTCAGTTACAAATCTTGTCCCAGGGATGCAATATGACCTATGTGTTCTCGCCATCTGGGATGACTCTGCCACCACCCTCACGGCCACCAACATTGTTGGCTGTGTGCAATTCATGACCAGGGATGACTATCCGCAGTGCCAGTCACTTCACAGTGGTTTCCTGGGGGGTACTATGATTCTGGTCATTGGTGGCATCATCGTGGCTACTCTGCTGGTGTTCATCATCATCCTCATGGTGCGCTACAAGGTGACCAGTGGCATCCAGACCAACAAGCTACCTGTGATGAGTAACACATACTCACAGACAAATGGGGGGTTAAATAGATTTAACGGTGCACCGCCACAGGTCAAATCCACTGTGGTTGTCATGCGAGAGGAAATGGTTGAATTCAAGTGTGGATCGCTCCAGAGCAGCCTCTCTTCTTCCTCTTCCTCCTCTAACTCATTAGACAGCCAAACAGGGAGAGGGGCTGCTGACCGCTACAGTATGCAGGGAAGTGAATGCAGCACTCTGCCAAGCAGCAAGTTCAGGAGGCACGGCGCCAAAACACGGCCAAACCTGGACCACCTTATAGGGGCCTTCACCTCACTGGAACTGCGAGGGGTGTCCAGGGACAACCAAGGGACCTCTGGTCCCTCCACCAATTCCAATGCTATGATGACGG
This sequence comes from Siphamia tubifer, assembly GCA_020466265.1. NCBI lineage: Eukaryota > Metazoa > Chordata > Actinopteri > Kurtiformes > Apogonidae > Siphamia > Siphamia tubifer. The sequence continues at coordinate 22,391,928 of CM035804.1, forward strand.
TAGCTGTGGCTCCCCCATCTGATAAAGAACCTCTGCTTGGACGAGCTGAATCCACCACCATGCTGGGACGTCTTCTTGGGCTTCCCCAGGAGGGCAAGCCCAAAAGGAGCCACTCGTTTGACATGGGTCATGTGGGGGCCGCACAGTGTCGCAGCAACTACCCCCGTAGGATCAGTAACATCTGGACTAAACGCAGTCTGTCTGTTAACGGCATGCTGCTGCAGTATGATGACAATGAGGAGGAAAAGCCCACTTTTGAGAGCTCTGAGTGGGTGATGGAAAGCACAGTTTGAGTGCAGTCAGTCTAACTGTGGTCCATGGCCAAACAACAAATCTATATCAGGACCTAAACGTACTTGAGTGCAGAGAAGGGATATTCCAGAAGGATTCTGCCTTGGGTATTGCATGAAGTTCTCCGTGTGAATACTGTACGAGTAACTATGTGAGAGATGACATTCACATTTATAGATTTCCTGGCTATGATCTCATATTTCTGACAGTATCGAACCATATCTGAAAAAATGTTTGTATTTTGAGACAACATGGAATCCTACTGATATGGCCTGTGCGGAATTATTCCCAATCCACAGGCACATGAGAGTATCTCAGAGAAAAAAAGATTAGAAATTCAAAGTGGATTTACTACATCTTTATCAAAGAAACTGAATGCTAAGAGGATTTGCCTCGACTGTGGTGAAGTGGATGTGCATCACAGTGTCTTGGACCCTCAGCCTGAAATTGGACTACTACTACAGTAGAGAAGAGGACTTGACAAGTGAACAGGAAATTAAAACAGTCATTTTTATTTTCATCTTGGTTTTCTATTATTTTTACTATTTATTATTTGGGGTCATTCATCAGCAGGCACTGGCATAGCTATCCCCACTCACAGCGCCACTTAAATAATTCAGTAGTGTTTCAAACATCTGTGACAAATTGAAAGCAGGACTCATTGAAATAACAGCATGAACCATTTCACATCTATTCTGACAGTGAACCACAACAATCCAGGCTTGTATTTCTACCTCAGGTTATTGATCATATGAGGTTATTTGTACATGAACAGTGATGGGAAAATACAAGCCAAAAGGCCCAACAATGACAAATTGCAGTGTTCCTCACTTGTTTGCAAGTGCTACAAAGAATTATGTAATATCCAACTCATTAAATTCAGTGTGTTTCCGGTACAGGTTGAAATCCTACTGTGACAAACTGTATTTCCGAATGCTTTGTTTCACTGCCCCTCCCCCCCAATCGGTGACAGAGATCCTTGAAGACTAGAAGGCCATTGATGTAAACAGAGTGTTTGCCACAGGCTGCAGGTTCAGATTCCATCAGCACACATTACAGTATCCACACATGGAAAGTCTTTGAAATCTATCAGGTCCATTTGCTTGTTATTCTCTTTAGGCAACACAAACACAAATGTATGGCAGTTAGTCGTTCAGACAGGTTAAACACTCAAATGAGCCTCGGCAGACATTATTCAGCCTGATAAAGACCATTGTGTTACTTATGAGTGGAGGTTAACAGAAGACAAGGAAAGACAGACAGAGAACGTATTAAAGGCAAACAGCTGAAAACCCTGACTCACCAGGTTGCATGATACATAGCATTTGTTGGTGGATTCATTATTTGAATTGATTCATCAGAGCAACCATTCATCTTTGATGCTCCTTCATACATGGCTGTACATTGCAGTGAGACACTTTGAATTAGTTGCTATTCAGATGACTGCCTCCAATCAACCGAGACATCCCAGCACATTTTGATGCCTTTCTTATATCCTGTGAATTCCTGCTGCACTTCAACATGTGGGGTGTTCATCTTTTTTTTTTCCTTTGTTTTTTTTTTGTTTGTTTGTTTTGTTTTTCCCTAGATGTACCGTTCTGTATATTGGCATTTTTGTACAATAACTGGGTGAGAATGTAAAGGGGGTAAAAAAAAAAATAAAATTAAATTGTGCAGTAGTACTTTTATTTTCATGTGAAGCAAACAGTGAGAAGGTGCTTTACTGTGGTGTACCAACTTGGTCGTTGTTAGTCGGCTCACTGAAATGGGATTCTACATGGTGTTACATGGTGCCCGTCTGTCAGTGTTGGTTCATATCATACTACTACGGTGTCTGTAGAAAATGCCATGAATAATAATCAATCACAATTTCTCAAATGGATTATTACGCAAATCCCATAGTTGTAGGCATGTCAGTAGGTTTTGTGCCATTATTCTAGTTTCACAAGATGCATGCTTCTATCATGCGCACACGTCAGGCTTTTCTTTTGAAACTTGAATAACAGCATATTTTTCTGACCTTTATTAGAACATGCTGGCTCCCAAACAAACAAACAAAAAATCAAAGAAAATAAAGCATCACTAATGTGTGTCTGACAGAAAAGTGTTGAAGTGGATAGCTTAAAGCTACCTATGAATTTTGTCACTAATTTGTCATTAAATCTGTAAAAACTTTTACAGATTTAATGAAAATTGCTGTCAAAAGTCATCAACAACTTTAAAGTCTTGTGTGATGATTGCATAATAAAATGTGATTGTTTCTTCTGACACTTTGGGCAAAACATTGAAGTTGTTTTATTTACTTGTGGCATCATGTATTATCTCTTTTCACTCTGCTAACTAAGAATACAATAAGTGTGTACTTGAATTGACATAGTCATGATTCTCACCTGAAGTTCTAGGACAAAAATTATGAAAAAAAATAATAAAATAAAATACAGTTTCTGTGTGAAAACATTTTGCTACAAAAGAATATAAAATATTGATTAATTCCTATGAACCAAACTGAGTCTGAGTGTGTTTTTACTTCTTATAATTTCTCACAAATCCACCATTGAGAGCCAGGGATTACATAACTAATCGCCCTTCTAAACAGCATTTACCTTCGCATGACTGCCCAAAAAGTACAAGTCAATGATGGAGTGTTTCTTCCTTCTGTGTTTGTTTACCATGGATGAGCCAAGGCTTTTCCTCCTGAGATCCAGCTCCTGTAATAAGGCCAGTCACTGCTGACTCACCTCAGCATTGCCCTTATTACAAATCGCCAGTACATGCAGCTCTTGGCCAGAGCTCATAATAAGGCCTTAATTCATATAATCTGTCAGGAAAGGTGCTTACGGCAGCACAGAGTAAATATAATCTCCACAAGGGCCAAGCGTTGAATGATAAGACAGCATATCCACACCTGCTGCAGGTTCAAGAAGAAAGCACACTGGGAACAATTATCAGGTTTTATGTACATGTCTCACATTAAAGCAAGTATATGTTGAAAGAATATGAAATGAAAGGTGTCCAGGAAAAAAAAAATCATAGTAAAGGTAAAACATGTTTCTCACAAAAGAAATGCTTGTAAACTGTGTTCATCTGGGTAACTGTGACAGTAGGGTGTGGTTTGTGTCAGCAGGTGATGTGGAGAGCCTTTTTTCAGGTGGTAAAATTACATTCTAAATTGCATAAAGCAGGTTCTACTTTAAAAGCAAAAGCCAGCATACAAATATCTGTCGCCAATGTTAAGCACCATGTGGGCCTCTAAACATTCCCTGAGCTTTTTTTTAATTTGTATTTATTTATTTATTATTTTATTTTAACAAGAAGCATCTTACCTGTCAGACCTTTGATTGAAATTACGAGTTTGATATCCTGTCTGCTTGGACAAATCAACAATAAATACCTCTTTGGAACAATAGGTGTTTGATGCTCACAGAAAAAAAGAGGTACGGGTTTGTTGACTATCATTGTTAATTTGATTGAGCTGCCTACTGGGAGCATTCTCAGCAATTATCTCACTCTTTTCTTATCTCTGACCTTCACTGGTAGTATTTTATTCCAAACACTACATCAGTTTTTTGTTTTTTTTTACTTTTGCAGGTCACTAACCCCTTTTAGATTTTTTTTTTTTTTTTTATCCTATCTTCTTGTGCACAATAGTATCCCTGCGGTGCATCTATTCATCATCTTTAATGCTTAAACAGGGTCTGCAGTACTGTGTTTGGTGTTGGGTTTTTTTTTTCTAAATAGCAAACCAACTATATTGGAGGTCAGAGACAAAGGTTTGTATAAAGGGACTCTCAATAAAAGTGGGTGTCCATTACAGAGAACTCTCTGAAAGCCACATTATCATCTGAGTCTCACCACTACTTTCAATGGGATTTTTTATTCCCAGATATGGATATAAATAACCTCATTATTAATAACGCCTATAGGAAAGTCCAGCTGAGTGTGGGGTTTGTTTATTTCACAGACAAAGTTGTCTGGATGGAGAAAACTTTTACTTGAGAATTCACAGGTGTAATTTGAGCCTGCCAAAGGTGATTTCTTTTTTTTTTGTTTTTTTTTTTTGTCTCAGAGTTGAAATCCTCTCACTCAGCCTTTATAAGTATCTCATCCACTGTCACTCTTCTCTCGCTGTAACAAGCCATTAAGTGATACCTGCTGGGTAGTGTAATAATGTGTCAGAATGCAATAAAAGAAATACTCTGGATGGCGAGAAAATGCAATCAGATCACCACATTATTGCATTAACTGCCATTTGTGCTATTTCCTCATAAGGGTGTCACTTATTTTAACAGATAATATAATTAAAATGTGATACATATATATCTGTGATTGTCAATCCATCATATTGCAATAGAGTTAAGGTGGTGAAGAAGGTGTATTAGTGTGAATCCAAGGTGTAAGACATACTCCCACGTGTCCAAATGTATGAAATAATCCATCTAGTAAGCATCAAAAATCTAACCTGGCATTGTACAGCCTGTTATTTTAGTGTCATAACTGAAAACTTATCTTGTTTCTAGTGAAGCAGGAAGTCACAGATAAACAGCAAATAGTTGAAGAACTGGTCAAATGTATAAACTGTGGGCATGTCACTGAATATTTTGTAATGACAAAATTGTCCCTTAGAATATTTGAGGAATTCAACTTGTATTATCTCGTGGCTCTAATCATGAGATTCATAACATTGAAAGTACAGTATCTGCTTCAGACATTAAATGTGCTAAATCGTACATACTTTACTAAGATGAATCAGGAAACAAATAATAAAAGTGTTGGTTAGCTCAAATTTTTAATCTGGGGTGTTATTCCACATATATGGAGGTTTATGTAGATGTCTACAATGGATTTGTAAATATTCCACTAGAAAGAACCTCTTAAAGTGAATGGATTATAATGTGCAGATAGTGGGTTTTTTTCTAAGTTTTTCTAAATTCTAAGAATTTTACATTTTGACCTATAGCTTGGAAACTTGAGCAAACCAATATTTAAAACTTGGGTTTTCTTTATCAGTAACACACATGATAAAAGGTGCCTTTCATTTATACACAAACACAAACCTCTGTATCTTTATGAAAACTTCAGCAAAAGTGAAGCTTTTGTTTGTGTATAAAGAGACCAAAACTGACTTTTAGGTTAAATCTGGCCACAGAGAGCAGCCCCTTACATCTGGCCAGCATGGATACCCTCCCAATAGCAGCATTTATTTTATTAAGAGTTATATTTGCAAGTTTCCTTTTGAAAATAAAGCTGATATAAGGCATAGACCAGCAGACACATCAGGGTTCAGAGGTCATCAATTGCGCATCTTCTTGTGACCGATCAAAGAGCGCGCCCGTCCCGACACATGACACACAAACCACCTCGCTTTCTTCTGTGGAAGGGAACAGGAAGTAACAACTCTTGACAGTGTATTTATGCAGATCGATATAAACAGAAATAATAAAAAAAACGCTGCTGTGTCCACAATTTTTTTATTTCACAAGGTTCACTGTTATTTTTATACACACACACACACACACACATATATATATATATATATATATATATATATATATATATATATATATATATATATATATATACTGTATATATTTATAAACATCATAGACTATATGATCTATGATGCAAACATTTCTACTACCTTTAACAAAAACACATGAGGTGTTTTTCTGCCTCCCAGAGCATCACCGTCAGACAGTAAATTAACAAAACAGAAGCTGCAACATCCCACTAACCAACAACCAAGATAAGCTTGACCTCTCCTACCTGTGGTCTAACATAATATATCAAATTGTCAGATAGATTTCAGTCTGAGTGCAGTGTTGTGTTGTTAACTTAAGTTCATTTTCTAAAGGTTCCCTGCCACACAAAAGCATTTTTGCTTGTATTGTTTTTTTTAAATATATGTTAGGTAGGTCTGTAACAGTACACACACCGGGCCAGATCGTTTTTAGTAAGCACCTGTTTGGGTCAGTACACAGCTGAATTGAAATGATACAGTATGTTAAGAAAAAGGAAAAGGAATGAAAATTGTCATTCAGTGCAGAACTTTAAATACACACGAAGGAGCACACATTGACCTGGAATGTGAAATAGCAACTTCCATAAGGTTAATAAAAAATAACAAATATAATGAAAACCTGGAAGGAAAAGATTGAAGATCTACTGCCATCATTACAATCCCCTGTTTGGGATCACTTTGGGTGAGAGACAAGAACAGACAAAGACAAATTGATAAGATGAACGTTGTTTCCCGTATATGAACAGCACTTTTCACATATAGTTTTGGCAACTCATCAAATATGGTTACCTATTTGAAATGGTGTCACAAGTAAATGGATCTCAGTGGTGCAAAGAAGAAAATACCTGCAGTGCAAACACAGCTGGCTTTGGTTTAGAAGCTGCCTTATGACTTTCATTCAGATTGGGCCAAAACGACCTTTTCGGGAAAATACTAATGTTTAAAATACATTTAGTGATATTTAGTTCATTTTCTTTTATGTGTGATTTACAATAGCAAAATTATATTATTCTTATTTTTCTATATTTTGGGCCCTAATATCTCGGTGTGGAGCAGGCTGGCGAACCCGCGCAATGCTAGTTTCGTGCAGCACAGGATGCTGCGCGATCAGTTTGGTAGTTTGGCAGACCGTAGTGCTCCAAGATGGGTGTGGTGGCACACTTGTGGGAGGTGACAACTGATTCAGTTTGGCGAAGTGACAGTTTCATTGACTTAGACCACGCCGACAGTGCACCAAAAGCTCGCCAACTCTACCAGGTTTACTTATGGCGCAAGGTGGACGCAGTCGGTCGAGTGGCAGTTTGGCTGTTGGTGTGGCGCACCTGGTCTGCGCCTCACTTGTGCTCGGTCTGCAAAACTAGAGTCCTTCATTGTCTCCAAAAATTGGGTCTTTGAAGCTTAAAACGTTTTGATAAATGCCTTATATTGAGATGTTTTCTCTCTTCAAAACTGGAAGGAAAAAAAAAAAAAAAAAAAACGTGGCCCTCAAAATCAAAAACATACTGAACCAAACACTTTGTGTAGTGTTCTAGACCTACTGTGTTTGTGTTTGTGTAAATGAGATACTACTTCAGCTGTCTGCAACTGCCACTAAAAAGACATAAACAGGGAAATCAGGTCAATAACACTGCTCTACAATTTTTGCTTCAGACATTAAATATGCTAAATTTTTCATGCTTTAATAAGATGAATGAGAAAATAAATGACAAAAGTGCTGTTAGTTCATGTTTTTAATATATATATATATATGATGGTGTGTGATTCCACATATATGGTGGTTTATGTACATGTATACAATGGATGTTTAAATATTCCAGTAGAAAGAACCTGTAAAGTGAATGGATCATAATATGCAGACAGTGTTTGGAAGTAGATCTGGTAGATATGAGACCAATATTCCTTTGGACTAAAACCTATTCTAGTTCACATTTTGACCCCAGACTCATCTTGGAAACTTGAGCCAACCAGCATTTAAGACTTAAGTTTCTTTATCAGTAACACACATGTGGTAAAATATCATTAGTTTTATTAAAGCTGTTCAGTCTCACATATTATTACTATTCACCCACACCCTCATAGCTCGTCTACCACAGTGACACACAGTTTTGTATACAATAAGGATAGGTGAAAGTCTATGTTCTGATGTGCTATTTTCCAACAAGAACTTCAACCATGCACATGTTGCCCAAGAACCCAGAATTGAGGAAAAAATGGCTGCAGTTTATTTTTTAGAACAATGCCACAACACAACATATATTTTCCTCACATTTTGAAGAGAGTGACATTATCAGTTTTTGTGAGTTCAGCAGAGGCTTCACAATAAGGTTGTTTTTGAAGCCTAGAGCACTATCATCATAGCAATCTACTGGAAAGCCAGGCTCTCATTGGCTATAGCTATTAGCCAATCAGAGTCAAGCAAATGATCATGTTGAATATTCATGACAAGTGGCTTCCAGCAGGCTTTCTATACCACATTAGAGTAGCTTAAAATGCATTAACTAAGGCATGTTACAGTTCAATGGTAGTACTTCAGACGCAAAATATACAGTATGTGACAGAGCATCTTCAAAGTCAAAATGGTTTTGAGTTAAATAAGAACAACCTCAGCGTATTGACTCAATATTTAAATATCTAGGTATAATTCAGCCAATCTCTGTCTGTAGTGGAATGTCTAACACCTGCACAACTCCACCAAATGATCCAAAATGTGGAGGGAGTCCAGAAAAACACTATTTTAAAAACAGTAACATATAAAACTACTCTATTTAGTTTCTCCAAAAAGTCCATCAGTAATAAAACTATTCTAAAATTATTAAGGTGTCAAATCAAAATAAAACATAGAAATAAATAATGAAAAAGATGAAGGAAATGGTAAACAAACAAAAATAAATAAATAAATGTGGGGATAAAATATTAAAGAAACAAAAACCAGGACAAAATAAATAAATGAATGTTTTTTTTTTATTTCTATATTTATTTTTTCAACATGGCAGGGTTGGTTCTTCATACACATTAGGGGTTGGAAATTCACTATTTCATTGCATTCTTTTTTAAAAACAGCATGTTAGTAGACTACGCTTTGCTGCTGCATACAGCTTCATTTCTATTTCCAATGAAATACTGAACTATGTTTTTAAAAAAGAGACTCTGCCCTCACCTATCGACTATTACACACTTCCTCCTAAAGACGTCTTCTGCATCCGGAAAGGTACTGGTTTGAGATAACATGAAGACCTCGGGACACTTTGGTTTGCCTTTGGAGACCCTCTACTCACTACTGCATAAGTGTGATGTTGTTTAGGACTTTAGAAGAGGTCTAAAAATAGTCTAAAAGACGTGCCCTAATCACTTCTATGCGAACACAGTTTGGCTCAAAACGGCAAAATGGAACTGTCCCAATGGTGTGAGTTTGATGTCAATTCATAGTATGTACTCCAACTCATCCAAAAAAATTGTTAAAATGCATTTTACTCTGGATGATCCCTATAAGAACTCCTCATTAAGTCCTCCACCACCAGCTTTGTCATAAAACTTCGTTGGAGCATCCATATCTAAAATTCATGGAATAAAAACCATAAAAACAAATAAGATAAACACCCATAAATAACCTAACCCCATAAATAACCCAATGTAAAAATGGACCAAGTATGGACCAAGTACCACAGAAAGTGGACAGCAGCATATATTAATAGTCAAAAGGGTCATGGTTCAGTGGGAGGGAGTGTTGAGTAGTGACAGACTGCAACAATGCAACCAGTTCAGTATTTATTAGTCGATGGGTGTGATTTTTATCAGAAATGGGGACGCAGATGGGGGGGGGGCAGAGTTCAGTAGCCTCAGAGCCTGTGGGTACAGACTGTTGGCCAGTCGTATGGACCGGTATCTTCTACCTTGAGGTCATCAGATGGTGTTGGTCGTCCAGGATATTTATATTATTTATTATTTATTATTTATATTATTTATTTATATTTTCTTAATGTGAAAGTGCTTTGTTTTACATTGTTTGTCTTTATTGTAGTTGACTTTTATTGGACTTAATGTAAAGTGTCTGAGTGCCATGAAAAATGCTACACAATTTTTTTTTTTCTGAATAAATAGAATCCTCTAGTACAAAAAAAAAAAAAAACAATGTCAATATCTGTGGGAAACGTCCAAAACCCACTGTTGTTGTTTATTTTTTTTCCACATCACATGTTAACCTTGTATGTATTAAGGGTCAGGACATCCCATAGATTAGGGAAGCTTCACATAAGTGTTAGGGTTAGTGTTACTTCCCTAAACTTCACTTGGGTTTCTGAATATCCACTCATTCTGTGTTTTTATATAGCACCCCACTTTAACACCTCTGCAGCTCAATTGATCCGTCCAATTCCATCCTTCACTTCTTATCTCTCCTTCTAAATTAGAACTAAACTCATGTATTTACTCTGATATTTTTAGTTTGACCTTTTCTTCACCTTTTATGTGATGCTAGATTTGGCACTAAAGTCATCTGGCTGCCGTTGATACCTTTGTTAACACCAGGTAGTTCAGGCTACTGTGAAAATCTTATCTTTATGAAGCTAAAACATAAATCCACGACAAACGGTCTTATCAACAAACACACAATAAAATAAGTTAAAGCTGTTGGCGAGGTTTTCAAATTTGCTTAGTGCTTGTTGATGTGTGCACTGGCCTCATGCTTAAATTCAACTTAAAACACTGGCCTAATACATCATTCACTTGACAGGAGATCATATCAATAAGGCTTTGATATATGTGTGTTTTGTTTTTTTTTCTTTCCCAGGGAATAAGCAAACAAGTCAAATATTACTATGTGTACATGTGCATGAACCTGGGAAAGAAAAAAAAACATTTGGAGAAAACATCGCTCTCTCATGACTTTGTGTTTATAGATGTAGGACAGATGTTTAATCATGCGTATAAATCTTTGCCCTTTCCGTTCTAAGATGCAGAAATGAATGTATTACAGTAACATCCACCAGAGACCAAATCATCTATTGATCTCAACTGTTTAATAACTCTACCTGCATTAATCCTGTCATTCCATGTAAATAATTGGTGTAAAATGCAGTTATTCATCTTTTCATGGTCATTAGAAATGACCCATTTGAATGTGAAGAGACTCCGTCGTTGCCATGGAAACACTGTCATCTTGTACAACATTGATTCACCAGTACAACTAATGACGTTGGATCAATGACAGCGGATGGTGATGCTGGGTTTATGTTCAATGAATGAATGAAATTATTAATTATTTAATTAAATTCCCCCCAAAAAAGTCACATTTTCCTTCAGTTTTCTCTGTTTTTGATCTAATAACCCTCAAATTTAATCTGAGCTTTGATGAACATCTACATGATCAGTGAAATAAATATATGAAAATCGATGATTTTTACCAAAAAAAAACCCAAAATGCGGACGATTTTTATAGGACATAGATCTTTTTAACGTGCAATTTCAGTATTGTGTGCAAATGTGTATATGTATGTATGTATGTATGTATATATATATATATATATATATATATGTGTGTGTGTGTGTGTGTGTGTGTGTGTACAGATTTTATCCAGAGTTTTATTCTATTTATGTTTTTTATCTTGTACTGTACAGTTTTTATTTTTTCTGTATTGTTTTTTTTGTTTGTTTTGTTTTTTAACTATGCTCCTCACACTAATTTCTTTTCTCTTCTGAATGTTGCACTGTTTTAACGAGTGTTGCTCTATCTTACATTTCATTGTTTTCAAATGAGACAATGACAATAAAAGGATTCTGATTCTGAAAATAATTTAAAAAAATGGTGAGAAATCAGATTAAATAGAGAGAAAAAAATTCTGAACTTATAGTCACACTGGGTCTTTAGGGGTTAAATTAACGATGCGTGGAAATAATATATATAATGTAATTAGTTAGACATTAAATGACATTAACAAACGTAATGAGTGAATGTTCCCTGAAAAAGCAAACGAAACTGAAAAATAATCACTTACCAAAAAACTATATATTTGAAGACAAATCAGGTTGTGTTGTGTATTGATTGTTGTTTGACCTACACTGTACCAGAGTAAAGTATAAAGTAGCACAGTGTGACATCTAAAGCACGGCGTGTTGCATCTCAGCAGCTCATCTCAGCCAACCCCTTTGTAAAACACTGTGTAAATGTCACTCAGCAAATACAGAGCTGGGTACAGAGGAATGTGTGTATATGTGTGTGTGTGTGTGTGTGTGTGTGTAACCTTGGACCACTTCTCTTGGTGGTTTCCATCCCATATCCACCTGAATCCACCTCTGTGTCACCCAGCTGAGCTACGATGATGAATGGAACTAAATCATTGCATCCAACTGTAGCATGTATACTGTATGTGTTGAACTTGTTTGCAAATCTCATGCATAAAAATTGCCTCTGTAATTGAGCAGAGAGATTTTCCTTCACAACAACAAGCATTATGAATATTTTATGACACACTTTCAAGCCGCAAATGGTCCAGGAAATAAGCTCCATCCAGAAATTGTATTAGCTGAAATGATACATATATATATATATTTTTGCTATCTGCCAGGTAAGCAGTCATCCTCTAGTTATATCTATTTTGTTTGCTTTAACCAATGTAGAAATTGGAAGGAGACCAAATTTATTCTGGTGTGTCATCAATTTCCCAAAGAGGAAAATGGGCAGAAAAATGGATTTGAACCAGTCTGTTTATTATGTGCTTTGGTGACACCATGATATTTGTGATGTCCTTTTCTTCTTTTATGTGACTATTTCATGTATCATTTATAAAATAGTCCACAGAAATACTCATTTATACAGAACATAATAGAGGTACAACTGTGTTTTGGACTAAATGTAATTCTGTTTATATTTGGTTTCAGTGTAACAAGGCCAGTATGAGAAGGCATAGTGGTCTTTAGATGGTCCTTTATGTGTGGAGTTTGACATGTTCTACCTGGTTTTTTCAACAATTGAAAACCTGTGCAGATGTCTAGGGTTTTAGCTTAAATGCCTTGTTCACACTATTGTCTAAATGGTTATTTTCCTCCTCTGTATTTGTGCAGAAATGACTACAAACCGTACATACACAGAAAAATCATTGTTTTTCAAAAGCTCTAAACTATGGATGATCTTAACCCAGTGGTTCTCAGTCTTTTTCTGTCTTTTTCTTTGGAAGATGAAACATCTACAGGCCCTGTTCAACTCCATGGGTATTTCAATAGTGGCGCATTAATAACTTTTATTGGAAGAAGCGTCAATATTGTAACAATACCTTTTGTTTTGCAAATGAAAAATTACTTGTATAATACAAATAAACTCAACCAGACTGCTCCCTGAGACAAGATTGTTCCAAATAAAAACAGGAAATATGCAATTATCTTATAAATATAACATTACTTTTTTTCTTTTTTTTTAGAATAAACACATTTTAGTAAGATGAATATTTGAATAATATCAGTGGCCGCAATGAATACATTTTCATTGCAAATATCAGAACATCAAAATACAAAACAGAAACATATTACATTTTTATTTCCTGACAGCAGGATTATGCAAAAAGTTCTGAACGGATTTTGATGAAACTTTCAGGAATGATAGATAATGGGTCAAGGAAAAAACCCATTTGATTTTGAGCAATGAAGGTCAAAGATCAAGGTCACACTAAAGGTCAATAACTAAAACACATCAGTGGTCATATCTAGTCTATTCTATATTCTCTCTTTCTATTGTACGGTTTTATTGTTCTTTAAATGTGTATGTTCCAGTTACGCTGTTTCTCATTAAGCTGGAGTAAAATGTTTTTACTTCTGTGACAATGTGATTTATTGTTGATACAGTTCAGATTCAGTTTGTAACCACTGAACCAGGTCAAAGATAATGATTTAATTTGTACATAAATAAATAAAAGTAAAAGTAGGAATATTTTCAAAAACTAAATTATTTCAATTTATGCACAACATTTTTTTTTTTATTAATCCATGCATTTTTAAGCACACTGGACTGGATTTCAAATGCTTTATAACATATTTCCCTGGTGAAACAAACAACCCTTTATTATTTTTGCTGGATTATTCAGTTGCACTTGTGGTCAGATGTTTTTCATTCAGCGACATCTTCAAAAGCCCCACACAAAGGAATTGTGGGTATTTTAACAGCATATCACTGACGCCAAGGATCCACTGAAGCATCCTTGAAAAATATCAGAAGAAAGACCTCCTTGGACATTTCAAGAGCCCTCTGACCAAATGTGATGACAAAGATTTATGTGATTGAATCCTTGAAGGATTATTTGAGGGTGTAGGGTTTCAGAAGGATAAGCCTGATGATGTACGTGTCCTGTACTTAATTGTTCAGGTGCATAAAAGCAGCAATAAATTTGGCTTTTTTTTTTTTTTATTCTTGTTGTATTTTTAAAATTGTTTCTATTGTCTTTCTGATCTCACCTGCATTATTTGTTTCTTTGCTTGTCCTAATGTTTGATTTGTTGTTGTATGTATACATTATGTAAACACAATATATATATGTATATATATATATATATATATATATATATATATATATATATATATATATATATATATATATATATATATATATATATATAATATAATTATTTCTTTTACCTTTATTTAACCAGGAAAACCTCATTGAGTTTAAAAATCTCTTTTCCAAGAGTGTCCTGGCCAAGATGGGCAGCAATACAATAGTTATAGTATATAGTATAACTATCATTATAACAAGGAGTACAGCATCAAGCCAAACCTTTGCTATATATATATATATATATATATATATATATATATATACGTGTGTGTGTGTGTGTGTGTGTGTGTATTGCGGTAAATAAAGAATACATTTCAAAGTGATCCAGAATCCAGGATCTCTTCTGAATCACCACCAAAATGTAATCACTTGTTCCTTGTGATACTCCCAAAACATCCTGAAAATTTCATCAAGATCCGACCATAACTTTTTGAGTTATTCTGCTAACAGATAGACAGACAGACAAACAAACAAACAAAATGCGTGTCACAGTCTGTGCATTTGTCAGGCAGACTGGTTCAATAAGTCATTGGTTACATTTTAATGTTACAGTTCAATTGTGTATGTCTCTGGTTGTAATTAAATTTTTATTCTTTTTAAAGTACCAATTTAAATACCATTTAGGAACCAATACCATTTTGAAAGTACCAGTTTGGAAATGGTATGAATGAAACCCTTTCAGTACTCAACCCTAGACACATGACAGAACAATCTCCACAGAATATGTGATATGAAAATTAAAATCTGAAAAAAAGGGTTTACATGCTGTATCTACATTTTCCCACAGATGTATTTTTCTGGCAAACAGCAGTGAGAGATAATGATAGAAACCCAAACAATAACTAATGGTCTGTCTCTGTGTGCACCAAGATGAGCACTAATGAAAATTCTCACTCAACACAATAACAGTTTGTCTCAGTGTTGCAAAGACATAAGGATATGAACATACACACACACGAACACACACACACACGAACACACACACACACGCACACACACACACTCACACACACACACTGCAGCTCCATATGGCTGTTGTTTAGTGCTGTTCTTTGCATCATTAACCTGGAGCTACAGTAGACATCTATATTGCATATATCGATAATTAGTTCTCTCATTATAATTTCTTTCAAGTGAGAAAACACATTAAAGCACAATCTGTATCACAACTTTTAACAACACATGTGGAATGGACAGATGAGAAAAGTCACATCTGCAAAGGCTCAGCTTTTCAAAGACAACCAGAAGATGGCTGTGGAATATGTGATGTGTAGTCCATACCTGAAGTGGGAGAGTAAAAAAATTAAAATAAATAAATTAATTAAAAAAAGAGGGGGGAGTGGGGGTATGGGGGTTCCAGGGTCGGAGCCCCAGTAATCATTCAAGGGAGTGAAGTGAAGTAAAATGAACAATATAAATGTCTCCAATCACATAAAACTGTCATTTTTACACTAATGAAATGAATACAGTTTAACGTCACTAATGTTTCCACATTTGAATCCAAAACACAAAGTAAAAACAGAGGTTGTCTTCAGTTATGACTGTCAGTGCATACAAGTGTACAGCAACTTTAAATCCCTGCAGGTGTTTATATATATATATATATATATATATATATATATATATATATATATATATATATATATATATAGTATATATATATATATATATATATATATATATATAAGAAATGGGAAAGGGAAATAAGAACTGTATACGAAACAAATCTGTTATTGTTGTTTCCTTTTTGATTGTAGGTTATTTAATTTTACCACTGCCAGTCTCCTTATCAACCTAAGTGGCCTCTAAGAGAGTACTGTTAAAGATTTTTGGGGGGAGTTTGGATACTAGATTAATAGAACTTAGAATCTCTTAGCGTACTTGGTGAACTAGGGTGACATTATTATTGTACTTCTTACTGTGTTACTTCACTACAGCTCAGATTGGCAAAATATAGCCTGTGAACAGACCTGCCTTAGCTCATCAACACCACCCTTTTGTGTGGCAGTGTTGAAGTGACTGTGTTTTCATGCACTAGTATCCAGGTTAGGAAGTATGCAAAGGAATCTGCATACTTACACCCCTGTTCACATGATAAATACTAACATCCTGTTTATTCATTACTGAATCTGCACACGTGAGGTATACAACATAACATGGTCGTTTACTCTGACATTTCTGTAGCTGGTGCCCTACTTTAAACTTACTATCATTATAGAAAATGAGGCCACTTTAGTTTATAGCAGACATGGCTCAGATAAATGACAGCCATTCATCCTGCTAGTGTTCATCTGCTGCACAAATGGAACACAAGATCACTGACTGATGGTGGAGGGTCACCATGATGGAGTTCAGTGACAGGTTTTAATGTTAATCCACATGGTAATGTTTCACCTGTCTTTGCCACCGTGACTTAAGATGATGCACTGTTTTTGTTGTTTCTGTTCAGAAGCTGACATCCTGTTGGTTGTTTCATGTCAGACTTAAAATAGCAGTTTTCTGGTGCTTTTCCCATGTGTTTCCCTATTATTTGTATATGTGTGTGTGTGTGTGTGTGTGTGTGTGTATATGTGTGTGAATGTATATATATTAGGGCATTAACGTCATCATATTGTCAGCGGAGAAACAATAGACACACGGCAAAAAAAACAAAACAAAAAACGCGGACACACGTCTGTCCAGTAATGAACAACTTGTATTAAAGTTCAGTGTAACGTAACAATGTCCACTGACACAAACAGCATTTAACTGCAACAAAACAAAGGCTAACGTTAGCAAGAGTTTCCTGTAAAATGTAACTGAACATCAGTAGGTGAACATATGTCTGCATTTGGTCTGGACCCACGGCTCTAAAACTGGACTGTCCACACATCTGTCACACATCCTCACTTTTTATTTTACGTGTAATAAGTTTAAGGCCAACAAGATGAACATAACACTGTCCATATCATGTGTTTGGAGGAAAAAAAGAGTGTGTTGTCTTAATGTGGATTGTCTGTGCTGTTTATCACAGGTTAGCTAGCTAATACTGCTTATCACAGGTTAGCTAGCTAATGCTGCTCGTATCATTCACATTAGCAGATACCTCTTCAGATGCCGTACCATTTCTTTTTTCATCTAAAGTGAAGTATTTCCACACATGCATGTGTGTGTGTGTCACTATTGTTTTGTTAGCCCACCACAACTGTCTTACCTGCAGGTGTCTTGTTTACGTCTAGTCTGTGTTTACGCGCTAAGAGAGACAGAGAGAGAGAGAGAGAGAGAGAGGCAGGGAGAGAAAGAATAACATGCGACTTGTCAACTCCTCCAAATTTAAGTCAACTTGTGCGACAGAAGTCGACCAGTCGAAATTTTAGTTAATGCCCTAATACATATATATATATATATATATATATATATATATATATATATATATATATATATATATATATATATATATATATATATATATATATATATATATATAAGACAAATGGTAATCATGAGGAGGCAGCTCGGAAGTCAGCCACAGCCAAATACCTACAGAGGGTAAGGCAGGTCCTGAAAAGTCAGCTGAACAGCAAAAATAAGATCCAGGCCATTAACACCTATGCCCTGCCAGTAATCAGATACCCAGCTGGGATAATATCCTGGCCACTGGAAGAGATACAAGCCACTGATATCAAGACAAGGAAACTCCTTACCATGCATGGAGGGTTCTACCCCAAGTCCAGTGTCCTGAGGCTGTACACTAAGCGAAAGGAAGGGGGCGAGGACTAGTAAGTGTCAGAACTACTGTCCAGGAGGAAACGGTGAACCTCCAGGAATACATCAAGAAAATGGCCCCCAATGACCAACTGCTAAGTGAATGCCTCAGGCAACAAAAGCCCAGTAATGTCGAGGAATCAGAGGGGCTATCATGGAAGGACAAACCCTTGCATGGCGTGTACCATCGGCAAATTGAGGAAGTGGCTGATATGGAAAAGACATACCAGTGGCTGGAGAAGGCTGGACTAAAGGACAGCACAGAGGCACTACCCATGGCTGCGCAAGAACAAGCCCTGAACACCAGAGCAATAGAGGCCGGGGTCTACCACATCAGACAGGACCCCAGGTGTAGGCTGTGTAGAGAAGCCCCTGAAACAGTCCAGCACATCACAGCAGGGTGTAAGATGCTGGCAGGCAAGGCATACATGGAGAGGCATAACCAGGTAGCGGGCATACTGTACAGGAACATCTGTAAAGAGTATGGACTGGAGGTCCCAGGGTCAAGATGGGAGAACCCCCCAAAGGTGACAGAGAACAAACAGGCCAAGATCCTGTGGGACTTCCAGATCCAGACTGACAAGATGGTGATGGCCAATCAGCCTGACATAGTGGTGGTGGATAAACATGAGAAGACAGTGGTAGTGATAGATGTAGCAGTCCCCAGTGATAGCAACATCAGAAAGAAAGAACATGAGAAGCTTGAGAAATACCAAGGGCTGAAAGAGGAGTTAGAAAAAGTGTGGAGTGTGAAGGCAACAGTGGTACCAGTAGTGATCGGAGCATTAGGGGCAGTGACCCCCAAGTTGGGAGAATGGCTCCAGCAGATACCAGGAACAACATCAGAGATCTCTGTACAAAAGAGCGCATTGCTAGGAACAGCTAAGATCCTGTGCAGAACCCTCAGGCTCCCAGGCCTCTGGTAGAGGACCCGAGTCTGAAGGAGACACCGCCCACGTGGGGCGAGAGGAACATTTTTATATATATATATATATATATATATATATATATATATATATATATATATATATATATATATATATATATATATATATACACACACACACACACACACACAAAGTTTATTTTATTTATCTATTCTGTGAATGCATCTTAATCTAAATGGGACATGATATATGCATGGGAAAAAACACCACTTTCCATCAGAGTACTGCAGCTATTGGGGCTTCTCCAAGGTCAGTATGATTCAGGATAATGAACCAGGATACAGTGTTTATGTGTGCAAACATTTTCCAGGCACTGTGCATGTAAGCACAGTCAGTGTGACACAATTATCTGAGAATAATATCATGCTCAGTCCATAGAGTCTGTGCAGGTGTAACAGGCCAAAGTGTCCCCCCATCAGGACTATACCCAGGGTTAAAGTGGCCTAAGACAAGAACATGTCCATTATATTCCCAAAAGTAGTACACCTTTGGGATGAATTAGAGCAGACACTGGGAGCCAGGTGTTGTCACCTGACATCAGTGTGTGATTTCACAACTGTGCTTCTGGAGGAATGGTCACAAATGCCCATAAACACACTCCTAAACTATGTGAAGAAGAACAAGAGTGGAAGCTGTTACTGTAAAGAGTGAACTTCCATCATATTAAACCCTATATCACTGAAGTTTATATGGTGCATGTAATAATAAACACTGGAGAACAGTTCACATACAATCAGTCAAAAATAAGTAAGTTACAAAATGGTGTGATTTTGTGCAATCCTCATTGGGTCTATTTATAGTATACTAATATATTACTGACATAATATCATTGAAACATTCAAAAAGAAATAGAAAGTTTGGGTTTTTTTTTTTTTTTTTTTGGTTTGTTTAGAGGGATTTTTTTTTTGGGCTGCAGTTTTGTACCTGCCTGGACTGCATTAATCCATCACTTCTTAAAACCAACAGCATCATTTTCTGGTAATTCCCAGAGGAGATGTCAAAGTCTCCCAAACAGAAATGGAGCTTGGATAGAGTCCAGGTATAATACTTTCTGGGTCAGAGTAAAGCTGCTTGTAGTACCTGTGTCCTACACAGTATTCACGCCCCCTCATCCCCACCCCCGCCAAAAACCAGGCCTGAAGTCCCCCTGGAATACCTGTGGAATCTGCTGACAAACACAGAGGATATGTCAGGAAAAAAAATGGACAAAACTTTAACCTTCAGGGGGGAATTACCAGACTTAACTGCCTGCAGAGACTCACATAGCAGCATGATGCATCAGCAGACACAACTAACGTCAAGTGCACGTAATTACAGTTTTATAATGAGGGCCCCTTGACATGATTATTCATTAATTTCCTAAACCTGATAATTAAAGGTTGGGGTCACCAGCGGCTGTAGTTTACACCAGCTAACAACAGGACAGAAGCATCTAAACATGTTGGATACATTTTCTAACTACAGCATCTTTTGAGATTTTCAGGGACTTAAGCTTCATAAATTACTCACAATATAAGTGGAAAATGGTTGAAAGAGCAATTAATTTCTGCATATTTCCTTGGCCTAGTGCAGAGACTTTTAGTTATTAAAAAAAAACAAAAAAAAAACAACTCTGCTCTCTGCACTTTGGCCTGGAATAAACACTCTCCTCCTAATTAAAGTTTAATATACTCAGTATCCATACTGTATATTCTAGCTTCTGGGGGTTTCGCCATAAGGGCAATAACCAATGCATAACTCAGATATAAGTCGTCGATTTGTTGACGCTCCATGAAATCCTGTTTTAACTTAATACTAGTGATTTATTAATCAGACTTGATTAAACAGCTGGAAATTTCCATCCTCAGTAAAGTTAGAGCCAAGATATGGGCTGCGATCTGAGTGTTATTAGCCACATTAAATGAAATTTAATTAAACCATGCAGTAGATTTTTTTCTCCCATTCTGATCTCATTTATTTTATTTGAATCTCTGTTGATTTATTTTGATATCTACTGAACCCCAGTTTGGTCAGTAGATCGACATGACATGTCACCTGCTGAGTCGTTCATTTTCTAATCTCAGTTAATTTAACCCTTTCGTGCATGGATTATGAGAACCTTAATCTTCTTGAGGCATGAAAAACTCAATGTGATTTAACATTTTTTAGATTAACCAATTTTTTTCCCCTGGAATTACTCAGCTGGACAACATGTTTAATTTTTGAGGCAAAGAAACATGCATTTAAAATCATCAGAAAGTGAATTTAAAAAATATATACATATAATCTGATGTTTTCTGCCATTTTAACATATTCTAATATTAGTTATGACTTCATGGAGATAATATATAACATTTTTCTGTTCATCAAGAACAGCAAAGTTACAGTAATGGGATGAACCACGGTGTATTGGATGATGCATAACTCACAAAACCCATGAATATAAAAGAAAACAGCTGTGGAATAGTTGTCCATTCATAGAATTATGCATGAAAGGGTTAATAGTTTTTTTTTTTGTTTTTTTGTTTTTTGCCCTGACATATTTCCTGACAGGTTCCACTGTATTTTTGACATAAAAGTTATATAAATGAGAAACTGTAAATGTTCACAGACTGTTTAATGAAGTTTACCATTTAGCATTAATACACTCATGACCATTTGGGCTCATGTAGCTTCCCCCCAGTCTGTTGTAGTAGTATCTGGAGAAATTAGTGTAGTCGAAATGTTTGCCTTTTGTTTAACCTTCATCTTGTGTTAGGGTCAGCACTGACCCATTTTAAGTTTTAAATGTATTAATGAAACACATAAAATTTGTTTTTTCTTCAAGGTTTTTTGACTTTGTTATGAACCGATATTTCAACAAAACATATTTTTCATTAACTGATGAAATGCTCTGGTTGAAATGATGACCTTTGTCTTGTTAGGGTTGGTTTTGGACCCAGTTATAAAAATGACATTAGAGTCAAAACTGAAATCCTAAGTGTTCTATCAGCCAACACACTGACAGACAGATCGTCTTTTGGGATCTTCATTTTACCTCATTCTCCAGTTTACCTGCACAAACATCAAACCCACAGACAGGCATGTCCACACATGTGAGGTCACTTCAGTATAAAGGTGGTGACTTGCAGAGTGCACATCCAGGAGCAGACTGACAAAAACAAAAGGCCCAGAGGCCCACATGGAAAATATCAAATCCAGTATTTTCATGGATCACGAAGATGAGATAAGAAACAGATTGGATGGTAGATAATTATTTTAGTGTATTTTATAGCCAATTTAAAACATAGGTGTAACATAAGAGATGGGAACAGAAAGCCTTTGGTTTAAAAACAGTCACATATAAGACTATTCTATTGAATTTACCCAAACATCCATTGGTAGCATTTGCTCCCTTTTATAAAAATGATCATGACTTTATCAGGACCAGAATGAAAGTACAGTAAATGTATTCAACAAACAGGATAATGTTACGCTTTCATAACTTTAGCTTACTTACGCAGTTTAACTAAAAGTTCTTCTCCTTAAATGTGCAGTCCTATAGGCACTACTTTAACAGTGACACATTTGAAAACCACCTTAAATCCCACCTCAGAATGACATATTCCATGACAGCATGTTCCTTCAATATATGCATCACTCACTTGAAAGATGTTTATTCTGTCTTCCTCATTTGCATTTCCAGTAATTGCACATCTTTCAATGGGGTGTATAGTGACCTGTCAATCAACTGGGGTGGCACTGGCACCTGAGGAGTCCAATCAGGCTCATCAGTCATCATGCCTAACATTAACCAATCTAATCAGTGAAGGCAACGAGTACAGTACTAACCAATTAACGGCAGAGTAAAGCGGGTTCACCATCCTTGGGGAAAAATGGGTAATTAGGTTCACAGATACTACTGAATTGTATGCATCAGGGGAGATTTAGAAGTAGGTCTACACAATGCTAACTGAAAAATAAGTAGATATATGTTGTATAAGTGTTTGCTCCTGCAGGATTCTGTTGGGTTTCTGTAAATTAGAGTTAGGTTTCAACCAAAAGTGTCATGAGATAATGTATCTAAATAAAGTTTGATTTGAATTGATCTGATACTGCAGTACAGTTTTGTCCAAATATTCAATTCAGTTCAATTTATTTCAAGCACATAAAATCATCAAAACATCAATCAACATGGTCATCATGAAAAAAAAAAAGTTTGTACTCTGTTTTCTATTGTTTGTTTTTATTATTGTTGGACTCTTATTGTTCTGTTTTTACTGCATGTAAAGTGTCTTTGAGTGCCATGAGAAGTCCTATACAAATACAATGTATTATTAAAAAGGAGTGGGAAGAAGTCAAATGTATTACAAACTCCCACCACTCTTTTACAAACCAATACTCCCAATAGTTTCTGCTTCCTACTGTGTGCCTTAACACAGTGGTCCCCAACCCCTGGGCCGCGGACCGGTACTGGTCCATGGGTTAATTGGTACCAGCCGTCTAATAATTAATTAATTAATTATGTAGTTATTGTATTTATTATCCGAGTCTGAACAATCTTTTATTTTGAAAAATGACTGGTATCTCTCGGTTCCATCTCTGTCACTTGAATGTCAAAAATGTAACCCACATGTTAGCAAAGTAAGTAAAAAACACACACCTTTGGAACGTTTCTTTTGGAAGAGGAAAAGCCTCTAACTTCCAAGAAAAGGAAAGCTTTTAACAGACAATACCAGGAGTGGATTTATCATGACAGGTGATTCCCACAGACCAAGCCCGCTCTGTATAATTTAACCCCCCCCCCAAGTCCACGGTAATAAAAAGGTTGGCGACCACTGCCTTAACAGACCTCATATCCACCGCCCATCAACACAATCATCCATAATCATTTATCAACGCATTCTCCCCTGACACTTACAAAACCCAAATGCAATATTTGATCTTAGAGTAGCTATTATATTTATTGGAAGTATGAATACGCATGTTTACATTTTAAATAGAATAAGGAAAATGTCCTGGACACGTTCAAAAGCTTGACATGAAATCCAGCTGTTGTGAAATCTTTTATCAAATTCACATATTGAATTATTGATCAACAGAGTTAATGGCATACATTGGAATGTGCATCTATCTGTATTCTTTTATACTCTGCAGACATTGGTCACCAGCAGCTGAGCGTTAATGGCGGATGCTGGGAAGCCTGTGCAGAGCCCAATCCACAGGGGGCTCTGGGACACTGAGTGCCTTTGTTGTATAAGTGTTATTCCACAGCAGTCCACAGTGTATAGCTGAGTGTTATGGGTGTACTTGTGGTGTCTTTATATTCTGCAAAGCATCTACAAAGTAGGTTTTTCCCGACGCCAGTTTTCAGCGATGCAGAAGAAAATCTCCTTTTCCCAAACAGAAAAAGAGCAGGTCATAGTCTGGATTCCAAAATCTTGCAAAGGCATTATGCTCTCAAGTAAAAGTTCAGCATTTTCTGACAGAACTGGGACAAATGTAAAAGAAGTATTATTTTGGCACACTGTGAGGAGCCCAGGAAACTAAATTATTGCTACAGCCAGAAGTGTGCTATTTACAGACTAAACAAACCAACATAGGAGTAGTTCAATTCTGTCCTAAGTGATGCTACTTAGCTGTATCTTCTAAGTCATTTATCTAAAGGTCAATCTAAACAATCATCTGAGGAGTGTTTTAGGAAATCTATGACAAATTAGTATATATTCCAGTTTGTGGAAGAAAACAATCAATGATCCTATAAAACAACTGGAGTCATTTCGAAATGGCAAATAAGAAGTGGTAATGAGGAAGGAATTTAAAAGTCAATGAGCAATCACAGGTTTAGTTTGTCTTGTTTGTATACCAAATTAAACCCAGTGAAAACAGCGCTGCCTGGGTGGATATGAAAAGCAATAACTACACAAATTCCATTTATTTAGTGTTTTTGTCGATTTGTCTTGTGCAGGTATAGCACGAGTCGGTGTAATGAAAGGACATTTGAGGGAATGCTATAGGTTGTGTAATGTATTTTTATTCCTTTACTCTCAAGGGTATTTGGGAAGGATGAAAGATTGCACATCAGCATTCAATGATCGAGGTTTAATGTTTACAGGAATCCATGGTCTGAGCTGCCATTGTAGTCGTGGAAATTCAGCGTGTCGAACAAAAGCAGAGCGAAACCTTCCCTCCTGAGTGTCGTGGCTTCTCTGTTTGTGATCCTCGCTGCACCAAACCCCCTTAGATCGAGCAACATGACTGTTTTTTTTTTTTTTTTTTCATCCTCCGAGGCTCTTTCCCCACTGCTCTTTACAAAATAAGAATAAATTGAACCACAGGCTAAAACCCTGTTTCTAAGCTGTGCCCAGTAATGGTTGTAGTCGAGGGGGAAATATTGCTTTTTCCATATACAGAAACTCCCGCGTGTATTACTTAACTTGTTATGGTAAAGGTCACATCTCACAAGAGTAGAGATTCAAAGACAGCAAAGAGTGAAGATTTTCAATGAATGCCTACAAGAAAATCCTTACTTGGGCGTCAGCAGAAATAATACATATAGTTAAGTCAACTGCATTGGCCTCAGCGTGCATATTTTGGATGATAACACCATGAAGATGAAGCAAAATCAGTCCATCCACAGCTTTGAAAAATAAATGAATTCATATGCATCATATAAATACAGGCTCATATATTTCAGTCATGTTTAATAATAATGTTACAGACTGATCAATGAAAGTTTTGGACAAAATATTGATGAGAGTCATTCATTCATTCATTTTCATTTATTTTGTGCTTGCATACAACAGTGTCTGACAACACAAAGACTTCCAACAGAATACATGCAAGCCCAACAAATGAAATTAGTTTGTTTGTTCTCAACAACAAGTGGGAAGTAAACTTATTTAATCCCACCAGTAACTTTACATAATTAAATTTCAATACTTACCCCTTTATATAAATTTCGAAACAGAACAATGCACAAATAGACCTACAGAAATGATATTAACTCATGCAACAGTATTTACTGTATAACCAGATATGTGTTAGCCCCATGTTACACTTTAGCTATGTTATCTATACCAACCAATTTAGCAGGTGTTCCTTCTGTTAACACCATTTGTGACATCCCTGATCTCTTCTTGGCATTCTAAACCACTTAAATGAAACATGAAATGGATAATTATGTATGAGACAGAATATGCAATTTGACATTAAGGATCCAGATTCTGGTCCTGCTTATATGTGGGCCTGAAAATAGAAGCCATTTCTCAAATTTCCATCTGTTCTTCTATTTCTCATGGCACATCATCAATTCTCAGCCCTAGTCAGGGTTCCCATGAATTCTGGAAAACCTTGAAAATGATTGACCAATTTTCGAGTCATGGAAAAAATATGGAAAATGACAATAAAAATGCCTATATATCCTGGTAATGGTTAAGTTATCCTGGAAAATTATTTATCCTCCCCCTGCTTTGTGACAGAGATGAACCAAAGGAAATAGTTTTTCACATTGAAAATGTAAAAATACTTTTAGATGAAGTTCAGGAGAGAAAGTAAGAGAAAAGAGAACATTGAGTTGGGAATTGTCCAAATAAACATTGTACCTCCAGCTTGTTATGTTAATGAAATACTACACTGTATTATGTGGGTGTGTTTGCATTATTCTATGATAAATTTGTCATGATTATTTTTCATAGATAAATTATAGCCATAGACTGCATTTCCAATGTCAGAGTAATAAACATGGAAACATTTGGAGTAAATGCAAGTTACCACTGTGGAAAAGAACACTTTCAAAGAATGAGTGGGAATGCAGTGAATGATGGGAGCAGCTGAAAATGTCCTGGAAAAGTCCTGCTAGGACTATTTAATTTGATGATCTTCTTGTAGCTTAGGCCAATGATACACTGGTTGGTGACTCCTGGAGACTTAGCAGGAAAAATATCCCACAATGTAGCCTTAATAATAATAATAATAATAATAATAATAATAATAATAATAATAATAATAATAATAATAATAATAATAATAATAATAATAATAATAATAATAATAATAATAATAATAATAATAATGAACTTCATGTTCTGTATATATAACATCTAAAATGGCAAAGGCACATTCTTTTATAGGGACCCTTCATTCATCTATTAATTTTCATCCTCTGGAGGTTTATGGGTTGGGTCAAGGCAGGATACATCTTGGATGTTCATTCCACACCTGATATATAGTGATAAATAATCACACCCATACCTACAGACCATTTACAATAACCTATTGACCTACATGTCTTTGGATGTGTCTGGTGGAAAGAGGCTCAGGCTCGGGTACACAGAGGACCCTTATTCTAAATGACCTGTTTGGTTCTACCTATGGGAATGACACAGGTCAGTACATCTGACGACCTGTATCAGGATGAGAACAGTGAAAAATGAAAAGAATAATGCCACTACTATATGTTTACAATTTAAATAAGTGATGTGTCACATTGGACTGAACACAAGTCACCCACCCACCCCCCACCAAACACCCACAACTAATATGACTCAGCACATAAGATTTGTTTTCAATACAGGGAGAATCCACATAATTAGAATCTTCAAGATCACATTAAACAAACAAAATTATATATACATTTATAAATATTAGGGATGGCGAAATGTATAAAATAAAATCTTGACCGATCCCTGAGCCTCCTCTCGAGAGGCCCAGTTCATGTCATTCAAACATATAGGGCGATTCTCCACCACAAGAGAGAGGCAACATAAGGATTTACAACATTTGATTTTTCATTATAAGGTGTTCCTGGCAAACTGGTTGGAAGCACTTATAGACATGCAATAGTGTAGAAAGGATTTATCATTTTTGTTTATTTTTTTCTGCCAAGCTTATGTTCCATACCCCAGTCCAGCTAATGCACTAATAACCTGGCTTGCCAACCGCCACGAAACAAGAAGAACAAGAACATGTGTGTGTGTGTGTGTGTGTGTGTGCTGAGCTGGTTACAGTGAAGGAGAGCTATTTTCATGACTGAAGAATTATTTTTCTTCTGATGTCTTTATTTCACATTTAGTTACTCAGTACTCATTTTTTTTCTCCTTAGGAAGATGAGCATAATAAGCCACATGTCATTTTTTCGACTATACGATTATTTTCCGTTTTGCCATGATGAATCCACTCACACTAGATTTTTTTTTTTTGTAGATAATTCACTTTTTGGTTAAATCTTGTTCTACTAAATCATGTTTTTGGTCTTTAGTGCCCAGCCTTCAACCACTAGTCCACTTCCATCTGAGAGCTTGGGTTTAGTGCCTTCAGTATATGATTCCTGACAAGCTTATTAAGTCACACTGACACATGTGAACTTACCACAATTGCAGCAGAGTTTTACAGATTAATGATGTGAGTGATGAGTAGGGAAACGGATTCATCCCTTCCTTTCATTCCCGCCTCCCCTTGCATCGTTTCTTTTCACTTCATCTCCCTTTTTTGATCTCACCTGACTCTTATTTCACACCCCATGGGCGGTGGAGGCTTCTTTTCCCTCAGATCTCTAGGGGTGTAAGGAAGTCAGCTTTTTAATCAGAGACTTCTAAGGTTCCAGCTAGATTGGAGCTAACTTTGGGGCTTGCACATGACCGACTACCCTACAGTATGATTTTCTCTGAATTGCGATGTCAGAGCTTCACCTCTCAACTAGACACTCAAACTGTAAGATACTGTCACAGCAGAGAGACAACGGGGTCAGATGGTCACATGGATTAAGACAAAACTCTGCCTGGAGTTGATTCTGCACGTGGCACACAGCAAGTGATATATCCAGGATTTTAAAGTCCCTGAAATCTTCATTTATTGTAGAATAAAGACCTATTCTACTCACTCTTTGTCAGTCTTACACTGCTACTTTCATCTAGTTGTAATGCATGTTGTTAGTAAAATACAATATACACAAAAGAAAGAAACACCTGATGTATATGCTCAGAGACAGACCCTGGATAAGAGGCCACAGATGTGACAATAAACTCTGTAAGATGACATGCTGTGAAGGATTATGTCGTGACTAGAAGTCTTCTATTTCTTCTTGATGGTATCAGCTGATTGACAGCAAACTGAAACATGAAACAGTGAGTCACCAAAGTAAAATATACTATACTTTAAGAGAAAAAATAAATGAAGAAAAATGTATAAGGCAGGATGTTAAATGAGGTTATGTTTGGGGTTTTACTCAGACATGATGCGCTGCCATTTTTAGCCCAGAGAAAACGACTTCTTCCTCCTCTTCTTCCTGTTTTATGGCAGGTGTCATGGACTATGAAGGCAAGGACCAACTAATTAAAGAGTAAAGGAAGCATAGAAATGAAACTGGTGCTTTTCTGACAACAGATTTGCATCAGAAATGGTTGCTGCTTCACTGCAATGCACTGATGTTACCACTGAACAAAATGCAGGTTTCAGTTCTTATTAACGTAAGTTGTTTCACAGTAGCAAAGACTGCAGGCAGAGATCAAAGGAAAAAGATAAAGCTGGTGCTTTCTGAGAACCACTTTGAGTCGGCCCATAATAGAAGAAAAGTAGCTGGGTAATTCTGTCACAACAGAAAAATATCATGAGTGTCAGTTCTTGGCAATATCAGTTCATTTATTAAGTCTGAGGACCAGAATGTAATCACTGTGGTGGGAAAAAAAAAATCAAGCTCAATAAGAGACTGTGTGAAAAATAAAGAGACTCTGAGAAAAATGTGCTTTTTTTTTGTTTTTTTTTTTTATTCAGCTTTCGTACAAAAGGTCTATTCCTCATACATAAAGTAGATGAATCAGCCTCAGTACCATCAGGGTTTTATACAGCTGGAAACAAAGGCATCATAATGAACAGGATAAGACTTGGTTATTTCTGGAGGTGTTCATTTATCGGACTTGACATGGTTCAATCAGGTGTCCGATTCCAGTACATATGATACAGTAGGTCATTCGTTTGGGAAACAAAGATGCTTCTGAATTACTTAGTTTGGTGAGTTTATTAAGGGGTTGGGAAGAGATGATTCATTTACTGTCATTATCATCACAGGAAAAGCCATAGTAGGACATAGAGAGAATTCATAAGCTTCCTGTACAGATAGGATGATTAGAGAGATTACAGTTTAAGAGCCTGTTCTATAAATAAAAGAGCTTAATAAAAACAAGGACAAAAAAATAACGCCGCAACACTGCACTGAACTACATGTCTGCATTTTAATGAATACCTAAAAATATACACTACTTTTTAATATCAGTACAGTCTTGCAGGAACAATATTTTCTTACACCCCTATCCAGACAACAATAACGTTTTAGACTATGATAGTATAGTGACTAGTGTGATGAGACTGTCCGCTCATAAGACGAGATAAGACGAGACTGGGTTCAAGATGAGATGAGATTTTAAGAAAACTAAATTACAAATTATATGAATGGACAGACTAAACTGAGTTGCACATGGATTTTATAACTTTGTAAGTGTTAACTTTTAATGAACTTCCTTTTAATGAACTTCTTCCTCAACAAATTGAAACTAAAATAAAATGTTATAAAAGTAAAAATAAAATAAATAAAATTACTCAAATCTAGCACTTGACTGTGGAAGTTGAGGTGTTCATGTATATGTCAGCGTTGTGTGGTTTTTTGGTGTTTTCTTGGCAGGTGCAGTTGTTGATTTGAGTACAGAGCTGTGGTGCTGCTGGAAATGTCTCTGCATTGTGCTCATATTAGTTGCGATGTACAGCATTGTTTGCGCCTGGGGGTGCACACCCGGCACCCACAACACGGGAAAACGGCTGGGTGGTGAGGTCCAAATAACAGTGTCCACTTCACGCACCCCCAGCGTACAGAAACAGAGACGGGGAGAGAGAGAGAGAGAGAGAAAGCACGCTGGGGCAGGAGATGACGAAGCGCTTAATGTCACACCATCACAGTCTGCATATTACCTGTGTCTTATCACTCACTCTCTTGCCATTTATCATTTCTGCTGGGAACCCAAAATGCTGCCAAACAAACCATTTAAAAGTGGTGGGGCCATCATCAATAGTCTTGTGAGACAGCATTTTAACGCGACAAGAAATCTAGCCAAATTACATCTCCAAGTTCTCGTCACACCCCTCGTGACGAGCCATCCCTACAGGACACCGTCGAGCAGTGGTTCTCAAATATTTTAGATGTCACCCTGCTTCAACACACCTGACTCTATTGACCAGCTCCACATACAGCTCTGCTGAAGCCTGATAATGACAAACTGTTTTTAATCAGGTGTGTTTGAGAAGAGTGACATCTAAAATATGCAAGTTAGTGGGGCCCAAGGAATGGACTTGAGAGCCATTGCTGTAGAGGGTGAGTAGGGAGCAAACTTGTTGCAAACTTCCATCCACTGTCGGTAACACTGGACGTTACCATTTACCATCTTACTACTACAACAACATGATTTGTCTCTTTCTTGGCAACAACTAAGTAATTGAGTGGAAACAATTGATAATGCATTTTACGGTCCTGATGCTGTGTATTTTTCTGGAAATTTCCTGACTGTTTTTCAGTAAATATTAGATTTGTCTTTTCAATAACTACAGATTAATTTCAAATAATTAGCATTTTCTTATACTTTAAATGGAGGCTGTTTAAACTGCATTGAAATGACTTGTAATAAGTGGTACCAAAAGCATTATTATTACCAGGAAGTGACATCAAAATGACAAAGAATTTTCCCCATTAATGAAAGCTGCTTGCATCATTATTAACTAGAAACTGCAGACTAATTACACTGGAAAATGCATGGAAATTGCATATACATAACAAGTGGTCACAAGGGCATTATTACCATGAAATTACATCAAAATTATCATATAATTATCATGTAATGTAAAGTGTTACCTAATTGTCACTACATTTTGCACATGGAACCTTTGATATGGTGTAGCTGTAGGCCTATTCCAAAGTTTGGAAAGTTG
Organism: Siphamia tubifer; assembly: GCA_020466265.1. NCBI lineage: Eukaryota > Metazoa > Chordata > Actinopteri > Kurtiformes > Apogonidae > Siphamia > Siphamia tubifer. The sequence goes on from CM035804.1 coordinate 22,423,891, forward strand.
GCAAATAACACCTTTGCATTAGTGCAGAATGTGCACTTTGTCTTCAGGGCTTGATTTTCAGAGAATATCATGAAGCAGTGATGTTTAGGTCTTTATGTCTCATTATTCTGCACTTTCACCTGTCAATCAAAGTGAGGCTACAGTCATGATAGCTTCCTCGGATACCCTGCTGCTGATGATGTGACATTCACATTCATTATTCAACATTTTGCTGGGTTTGGGGACTGGTTGGCAAGTAGAGAAGAAAATTTTAAAAAAGCAGAATAGGAAACTGTAACGCCTCATGTATAAATTCATTCTATTATATATACAGTATATTTACTATTTTACGCAGATATGGGACATTTTATGTTATAATGTTTAGGTCTAAACTGTAGAAAAAGATAATGTGATGACAAACTGTTGCTGACTATTTAAAATGTAAAATGAGCATTCATGGTTAAGTAGAACCTGCAGCACATACAAATGAAACCTGCAGTAATAATATACTAAGTCAGACAAATCAGAACAACTTCATATAACCTCTAATCTATAATTCTACTAGTACTTCTACTATTCTAATACTTATTACTTAAAGGGTAAGGCATTTAAATGATAATAGATGAAATCATCAGTTTGAAAGGGGCTATTTCCAATTTTAATTACAAGGAAGAACTAGATGAACTCCAATTAATGCAGTTTGCAAAATGTGATCCTCTTTAAGCAGATCAGCAATGAACCATTGATTCAGCTGTATAAAATAAGAAAATACATTTAAAATAAGGAGAAATTCAAAGCTAAAAAGCACTGAATGCAGGACTTGGCTGTTTGTGTGTGTATACATATATATATATATATATATATATATATATATATATATATATATATATATATATATATCCTGAGAATAGGGTGTTATGAATAACATCTGAATAATATCTATACAATATGCATAGAAATAAGCAACAGGTTTATTCAGTGAAATCAATACACAAGTGACACAGCAACAACTCTATGATTGGGATTCAAAAGCAAATGGTGCTTCCACTCTGTAGATACTGCACTTTGGTCATAACCTTTAAGAGGCTGTCATAGTATTCTACACTGAGAGTTACAAATCTCTGTTTTTTGACTGTATTCAGTGAGCAGTGAGATTCTAACTCATTCCCCAATGAGTTACAGATACAGATACTTGAAACATTGGAGGAAAAACATCCAGCCCTTTTGGAAAATGGATTACCAAAATAGCACAGTTCACTGACTATGTAAGAGATAGTCATCTGTATATGTTTCTGTCAGATCCTTTCTCATACTGGAGATTTATAATCCAGTATTATTATTGATTGATTGATTGACTGATTGCACTACATCAGGCATCACGGATTAGACTTCAGTCTGGACCGGGCAGATGGTTCTGTTCGGAGCTGTGACCAATGGCAAAATATTAGTGTAATTTCCATGGAGCAGTTTTGAACTGGCCATAGAAATTGACAGCAGGTGCTGCTGCTGGAGTTAATACAGCGAAGTAGTGCTGGTAGTCAAGGCCACAGCTTGGAAATTTGTTGATGGTCACAGATCCACATCTAACAACTAAAATACAGTGCAAATTCTCAGTGCCAAATCACATGCCCAGAGCCACAACTACATAATTCCCATCAATCCAAACTGCACACAAACTGAACTATTCTGTGGGAAAGCGCTTATGTGACGCTAACGTCCGCCACATTGACACATTCTTTAAGCACTAAATTCAACAATCACACTAGGAAGAAGAAGACAGCGCTACTATAAACTAGAATAGAGAATGAAGAAGCCTCAGCGTTTATGTTCTGTATCACAGGAATGTTAATTGTGGGCAAATACAACATCTAATGTTAAGTTTACAGAGAGAGTTAGGAGACGAAGAATCTGGCGGCAGGTGATACTACAACATATGTTAATTTTATAGCTCTAACCAACATCCCTATTAACCCAAAACCAAAACTGCGTTGCCAGTCCTTTTATTTATTACTTTCCCTGTATTTTTTTTTTCCAACACACAGCTAATGCTACACAGATGGTTTTACAGATAGCAAGATGCGGAAATAGGCGTAGTCTCAGCTCGACCAATCAACAAACACTTACGTCATATAGTTCCTAGAGAACTAAAAAAAGACTCTGCCTGCGAGTCGGAACAAATAAGGTTCTATAAACTATGTACTTTCTATGCTGTGGGAAAAGGTTCCAGGAACTAAAAAGGTTATATGAACTACAAAAGTTTCCTACAGTGGGAAACCAACTATAGAGGAAAGGAATTTCACTCATTTTGCTCTATTCTTTAACCCTTGTATTATGTTAAGGTTCAATTTGACCCATTTCAGTTATTGAGTTGACCAAAGTACAGGTTATCCTTTGTTCTTCTTCATGAAATGTTGTGACTTTTCTTCATCTAAGGTCATGAACTTGTGTGTGAAATCTGGACACTTTGATGTGTAGTGTGCGTGTGTGTGTGTGTGTGCAGTGTTTGTAAACAAAGATGATGTCATTTTGACCTGGACACTTTAATGTTGGTAAATATATGCTCAGATCTAAAATAAACATGTCCCTTTGATGTGCTTTGTTTTGATTGGCCAATTATTTGTATTTTGATTTCCTTTGAAGAGTCGTTCAGACCCAGGTGTGTGTAGAGTGGGAACTTTCTCTCCCTTGTCCTTGTCATTTTTCTCATGTCATCTCTTTGACAAATGCACCAAAATGAGCTCCTGATAGTGTATTCTTGAAGAGGCTTTGTCACAGATTTTGAACTGTGGTAACCCTCCCCCACACACCCCCATACTTGCACCAAAATTCACCACCAAAATGTAATCAGTTGTTCTTTGTTCCTATATCAGCATTTCCTTACATTTTCAGCCAAATCTTTCCATAACTTTTTAAAGTCATGTTGCTTACTAATAAACAAACACATAAATTCCAATGAAAAATGACACTTTAAAAGAATCTGGACTAATTTTTGGAGCTTCTACCCAAAGAACATGCTAACAGATTACAATCATAATCTAGGAAATGTCTGAAAATAGGTTTATCTTTCAGTGAAGTGTTCACTCTACCCTAGTCAGACCTGTGCTTCTTTTCTTTGTATAATTAGGAAAGTGAAAAATGAGAATTTTCATAGCAACCAGTAAGTACTGTAGGCATGAGAAATGACCTGGAAGTCTAACTAGACCCTAGAAACAAGTGTATAAAGAGTATTAATTACTATGTCATTTTCTTTTAAAATAAATGGAACAGAGTGTAAATGAGCATGGCAAAAAACAAAAAAAACACAAAATACAAAACAATTGTTTGGTTAAACGTCAATTAAAGCCTAAAACTGTACACTCAACAAACAAGGCTGTAAATGCAAGCGTTTGCTTTACTACTGCACAGGAATGTGAGGGTGCAGTACATTACTGCCACATTATTTTTAGAATGCCGCATTTTGCACTTTCTGTACGTTGCTGTAGTGTGTCTCTGTCCGCCTCCTTTCTACTTCTCCCACAATCATAACTGAAAACAGCAGCGTGCTTCCCCCTCAAGCACCTGCATCTCACTGATGTCTGTGAATTCCAAAAGCATCAAAACGCCCTCCCTCTCCATCTTGCTCAGTCTTTCTTTTCATATCCCTGACCGTGCCTGACTTTCACTCCCCTTTCCTCTCCTCCCATCTACATCACCCCCCTGCCTCATAGTCAGAGACAGATAATCAATATCCATGGCTCAGCGTCCCAAGTCTTATTGACTTTGTTTTTTCAGGAAGACTCTATAAAGAGTCATTGGGGAGATTCTGTCACTGCCTCTTCCATCCCCTGGCATTAAAACCTCCTTCGTTGCCACAAAGACATGGAGTTGTGGCTGAGCACTAGCTGCCTGTGCAACCACTAGAATACCAAATAACAGTGAATGGAGACACTAGTGGCACTTTCCACCTGCAAGAGAGACAAGGTTCGACACTGTGTGATGAGAATACAAACAACAGTCCAGGTCCTCTATGGACTCCAGTCACAACCTTGTGGACCTCAGATGAGATATTTAAATGATTTCACATTATGAGCTGTTGAGTAAATCATGTTTTAAAGGGACAGTAAACAAACATTTCCCAGCAGGGTGTGATATCTACAAAGCAGAGGCAATTGCTTTGAGACAGCAAAGGATGCTGACCTTTCCCTAACATTTTAGGAAGTGAGTGAGCAGAAATGCACTGTTGAATGTACAGTAAACAAATTTACAGTATTTACAGTCTATTAACTATATATTACAGACTGTATTGGGCAATTTTTTTCCAATTCTGTAAACCCACAGCTAAAACAATGACATGGTTAATGTATGTTTCACATGCTAAAGATTGTCATCCAGGCTTTCAAAGAAGGAAATAGAGCTGCTGTACGTAAGCTTAGCAACATTGAATCAATAGTGAGATGTTGGAAATGGAGTGGGTGTGGCTTATTGTCCGGAAAATACAGCACATTAAAATTATGTAACCATGCACTTGTCATTGTGGTTAGCTCTTTAATTGTTTGCTTTCCAAAAATAATTATGCAATACATTTTCATGTTGGTAGTCTACACTGTTGAATTCCCCAATTATGTCAATTGTCAGTGGGTTAGTGGGTTAGTGGGTTGCCTATGACCACGGTTCTCAAACTGGGGGACGTGGCGCATGTCCAGGGGGTACGCGAAATTATTCACTTTTTTTTTTTTTTGCTGTTTTATTTTGAAATGCGGAAGTTTTATTTTGTAGCGAGTGGGCGGAAGTAGCAGCGCTGTTTGACGCCAGCTTGACTAAATTGAGACGGAGCGAGTTACAGGCTATTTTTAACCACCCTGCAGCGAACATGGATTTATTTTTGTGTCCGCCAAGTTCCTCAAGAAGTGGTAAAAGAAATGACAATGAAAATGAAAATGAAAATGAAAATGAAAATGAAAATGAAAATGAAAATGAAAATGACAATGACAATGACAAAAACAAACGCCCTAACCCTAAAAAGAGAAAGTACATTGATAGTTATATTGACTTTGACAAGCTCATCCCTCTCATTAAGTCTCTGTCTTTCTGTCACACACACACACACACACACACACACACACACACACACGGTTTTGTGTGTCTTTTGTTCCGTTTATTATTTTTAAATTATTTAAAATTGTTGTTTCTGAAGTGTTCATTTATATTATAATACCTGTAAATTTCGCTGGTTTGCACAAAAGCACTATTAAAAAAGGTTATCATTGTTTCATAATAATCATTGTTGAAGTGGTTTTTTATCATTTTCAGTATCGTGAGGATGAGGGGGGACATGGAAAAATTTCACCCCTCCAAGGGGGACCTGGGCCAAAAAAGTTTGAGAACCCCTGGCCTATGACACAATACTGAGCTGTTTGTTGCACTGCAGGGAAGGATGGTGGTCAATGGCTAAATGCATAAAATCATCCCAACCAAAACCCTCCCATTGACATTCAGCAACTTTGGAGCAAATGGGTCGGTGGGCACTGGACTTTGGACATTGCATGAACTGTTTGAAAGAGTAGGTTTTGGTCCGAAAGGCTGAACCTATTTTGATGACAGTGATTTTGAAACATACCAACATCAGAGCACATCGGAGCTCAGTCCCATGCAGATTGTTTAACAAGTGTCACGATTACTGTATATCAGCTGAAGAGAAAAAGAGTCAAGTCATCCACCTGCAAGTGTGTGTTACTGTGGTTTTATGGTACAGACAAAGATTAACAGCCTTAATTAAATATTCCTTTTATGTTTATATGAGCTCTTCCCCTCTTTTAACCCTTTAACCTCTGACACGTCAGTGCTGACAAATTCTGAATGCATGGTTTAGTTTAAATATTCAGAAAAATACACCTGTGTTTTTACTGAGTTTTATTGATGGAACTAATGTAAAGGGGTAAACAAGTGTCAATTTTCTTCAGTTTTATTCCATTTTTGCCTTACTTTGTTCATGTTACTTATTTTGTTGGTTCATTATTCATTTTTTGTTGTTTTTTATTGATCACTTGGGATATTTTTATTCATTTTGTTGCTTTTTAATATTATCATTATTATCATTTACTGTGGAACTGCTAAAGTCTCAGGAGTTAAAGGGTTAAAGTCGCAAGCCCATAACCCATCCTGCCTTGCTCCCCCCGTGAAGCCCATGGGGCTGAAGGGAACCAGCCCCTGGGTCAGAGTCCCAAAGCAACCCTTTAAACACAATAAAATCTAAGACCACGTCTGCATAGTTTGCATGAAACCGACGTACTTTCTTTACGGAATGGCCTTTCGTCAAAATGAGACTGGTCTCGTGGATACCCAAAACGAACTCTTTGGAGAACGGGTCCCAGAGTGGGAAGATCTGGACACGGTGCTGTTTCTATATCCATACTGACGAGTATCCGTGTGTGTTCACACCCACGTCATGCCCACATGACCAGAAAAAAAATTTGAACCTTGCACCCATAGCATTCATTCTCATCAAAAGACAGCAACAATGGCGAACAACACAGTAGCAGTGGTGAATGGGTTAGGGTGCTAGCAGTGTTATTGTTGTTTTTTGTGACTGGTGTGTGTCGCACAGGTGGAAAAAGGGATGTGGGCACATGTGCACTATTTCTTCTATTTTTCTCTTCTATCAGGTGGGAGTGGCTTACAGCGTGCATAGGGGTGTGACATGTGAATTGCATGGTTTTCAGCAGCGTTTTGCCCCCATGCTGATGAGGTTTTTTAATGAAACAGTTCCATTTTTATTCAATATCTTTTTGACATGATTTCAAAACTAAACCCATATCGAACTCGTCCGGACGTAGCCTAAGATGAAGCAGACCCATTAAAGCTGAGCTTGAGGAGCTTAGCTGAGGAGTATGAAAAAGCGACGTGTGTGTAATGGGTCATTGAAATTCTTTGTTCAGCCAATAGGGGTGCTCATGAATAGGTACTTAAACACACACACACACACCAACAAGGGACATTTTGGAAGAAAATTTAAACCCTTACCAGAGCATGTTAGACCTAACTTTTGCATGATTTAAGCAATAATTTGTCGCCTGTTGGTTATCAAGTCCCCTGTGAATGTGTGATGACACTCATGTCCATGTCCATATACATAGAAAACACACACACACACACACACCACTCTCTCAGCCCCACATCATGAACCATATATTGATGTATTAATACTCACACGCTGTACTTTTATCTTTGCTATCTTTATTATTTAAATAATTTGTTTATAATAAATCATTTTTGTGTACTTCCTTTCTTGTCCTGTGACAGAAGCCAGAGTTGTCCTCTTTTAAGGTCTCCAATTTGAGAGCATCTGAAATGCTCCTAAATTGGAGACATTCACTCTTCATTGCTCCCAGTTGTGGCAGTGGAGAGTGACAAGAAGATCAGTTTGTCAACATTGTTTTGTGAAGATTGGTGGAATTTAACCAATTTAAATGAAATTGGTCTCCAACTGTACCATAAATGTATTGAAACTGTATTGAAGCAGAGACCCCTGTACTAAATTTCTCTGTACCACGTCACGTTCTCCTACCAGTGCACAGGACGTACTGATAAAGATGTGGCCTTCGATGGCAGCTCACTGCTCTTAACGTAGTGAGTGCAAATGCTAATTGGAATTGCTATGTGTACTAGAATGGGTAAAGAAGTGTGAATTTCCCTACAGAAATAATAAAGTGAGTTAAGCTTTAAATGGTGAATTTAGTGTTACTCCTCCAAACCTCTATAATTCCTTGACAACTGGTAAATCCCATCTGCCGCAGCTTGTGTGCTGCAGCTCCAGACCTGGCGCTAAACACAGGATGAAAATATGGCATACCATAATGAATATGAGGAATGAAGTCATGCTTCTGATAGAAGCCTATCCAAATAAAGGCTTGTTTCTCACTGAAGAACATTATGTAGGAAGATGTACAGCCTCCTCACAGTGCGGATGATGCACACAGATGTGGTCACAGAGTAGACAGATGAGATTTCCACCAGCCTACATTTCCCCTATAGTGAACATGTGGGATAATCCCATTAAGGAGAGGCCACATCTTATCTGTCACGATGACAGGACATGGACCAGGTGACAAAGCTTTGAGGATAAGAGAGGATCACGTTAATGATTCAGCACATGCATGCTACATGTAAGAGGTATAGAGCAGGCTTTAACAGATACGTTCCACTGGCATAAAACACACCACTGGCTTCGTTAGCAACAGCTCACAGGAGTGCGGTGTGTTTTTCTTGTGTACTAATGAAGGCACATGCTGTCAGTCAAACAGCTGGTGGAACTCTTCATGGTGATGTGCACCTCAGGAGATCAGTTTTGACTACATCTATTAATCATCAATCAAACTTTATTTTCCCGCTATGCCATCTCTTAATTTCACCCCGAGAGCTCATGCATAATATTTATGCAGACAGAATGGATTCCTCTTGTGAGAACTTGCACTACAATATAGATGTGCTTCACGCAATCTGCATCTGCCTACAGTGTAATTAAATAAGTGCCTAAAGGACACATTGCTTTTGCATCTAAAATGTTTAGCAGGTATAGTTTAACCATCATGACCCATATGTGACCAAAAACATCTGCTGATCTAAATTGTTTAACAACTGATCTACTAACCTTATCACCTAACCTTATATGTAAATAATTGGTATAAAATGTAGTTTGCCATCTTTTCATGGTCATCAGATGTGACTTATTTGGATGTTCAGAGGCTCCATAGTTGCCCTTGCACAGCATTGATTCACCAGTAAAACACATGGACTTCAATCAATGATAGATGCTTGGTTTATGTTCATTTAATATTATGCTGAAATATTCACTTTTCTTCTTTTTTTTCTATTCCTGACATGCAATTGCAGAAACATACAATTGTTTTCTTCAATTTCTTGTTTATTTCATTGCCTGGCACAACTATTGGTACATTAGTTTGGACAAATAACAACAAAAATAGCTCATAAGAGTTTAATATCAGAGCTGATATCTATCAATGTTCCACGGTTTTCTTAATAATAACTAAAATCACTTCAGTTGTTGCAGTATTAGTTCTGTATTGTTATATACTGTATGTTATGCATTGTACTGACAAAAACAGTGCTTTTAGTCATTCCTTCTTTTCCTGTCTGTTTTAGTCACGATACACACAGGAGTTAGCACTTGATTGCATAAGCATTCTTTTTGATGACTTTTGATGGTCTATATTTTTCTGTCACTGTAATAACCCTCAATTTTAATTTGAGCTCATATGCACATCTACATGATCTATAAATTAAATATGGGTAAATACCAGATTCTCACTAATATAAAAAAAGGTAAAACAGAGGATAATATTGCAATAAATGATGATAAATTAAAAAAAAAAAATTCGGGAAAATCCATATGGGAACTGCCCCCAAAAATACAGAGTCTTCATGGGTTAAGCATTTGCATTCGTCCCAAGTATTACCTGTTTGTCCTGCTGTTGGTCTACTTACAAATCAGTATTATTTTTCTACTGTACAATGTTTAAGGACTAGTGAGAATTTACTTATTGCATTTGAAAAAAGGATTACTTTATATAGCAGTCTGGTTATGAGCTTCCATAAGCCCTGATGGTATTAGTTTTCCCTTTGTTGGTAAATAGGGAGGGAATGAATTTGCTATGTATGTGGAGCAATATGCTGTATAGATCTGAAAATATACACCATATTAAATTTATATTATGTGCCAGTGGTGGTAATAATTCATACCTACATAGGATGGATGTTTAAGGCTATATTGCTGTGTGATATATGAGGAAATCATTATTCGGATGGACTCCACAGAATGGCAGTAATGTAAACAGTGATACTTTTTTTTTTTTTTATTAGCATCACTAAAATCATTTCTATCTCCTCTATTCAGGAGGTGGAATCTATATGTGAAGTTCAACTACCTTTCAGTTCTCAGTGCTTAACCACCTGCCAGACATTTATTCTCATGGAATATGGGCACATTTGCCATAGTATGTTATTACAAACATCATCGAGAATAGAAGCAGCCATACATGCCTTCCGTTGTTGAAACAAATGCAAAACAATAAGTTACCAAAGTAGAAAGCATTTTTACTCATGATGTAGATAATCACAACATTTACTGTCAATGTCATGATTAAAATTATTTAAGTGAAACACTCCAAAGTGCAATATTAGAATTTAAGCATCCCCCAGATGTCTCAGGTCTTACTTAAGCGAGAGCTTTTATCACCACCAAGGAGGTTATATTTTTGCCTGTCTGCCTGTCTGTTAGTTAGCAAGATAACTCAAAAAGTTATGAACACATCTTGATTAATTTTTTTTTTATTTATTTTCCATTTACTGCAATGTAAAATTTCAAAGTGATCCAGAATCCAGGATCTCTTCCGATTCATCACCAAAATGGAATTATTTGCTCCTTGTGACACTCCCAACAAGATCCGTCCATAACTTTTTAAGTTATTTTACTAACAGACAGACGACAGACAGACAAACTCTGGCAAAAAAAAAAAGGCGCACTTTTTTGACAACCAGGTGGTGCTGAAGTGCACTTTTGCTTTCTTACATAGCTGTAGTCATTGCGTCCTTTGTATTTTTTTATGTTCAAAAACGTCTTTGTACTTATTGTTTATAATGTTATTGTTGTTATTATGTTTTTTGATTTCAGTACTCATTAAAACTTTTCTTCTACAAAGTAATTGTTCTACACTGAGTTTGTAGGGACGATGGTACAATTGAATATTTACTTCATTATTACATTTTTATTCACAAAAAAATAAAGCAAATACGCTGTTATTTCAACATTGTGGTCTTGCAATTTAAACAGCACCACATTGTTTTTCATTGTTTCCTTAAAAGAATAGAAATACATAATTTCTACATACAAATCTAGTTTTCTTCACATACTCTGTCTGTAAAAACGACAGCTATATTTGATTTAACCATTAACACAAAATTCTGTAACTTACAGGGTTTTTTTTTTAATCTTGTAATGTTATAACGCTTTGCTGTGAATTCTACAGTCATTTTTTTCACAGTGTACAACCCATGGATTCTGATCTATTTAATTCTGATCTATGCCACTTCCATTCCTGACCATGAGTCAGACACAGATTGATCCTGTTGTGACATTAACCTGAACAGTCAGATCACAATTCATGAGCACTCACGACATAAAGCACTTCACATGCAACCATGACCTTTTTATACTGCACGATGATTAATCAATAATGGATGCATATTTTATCTTAAAAGTGAGATTCTGAAGGGTGTAGTGGACCTCATTCTGAAGAGTCAGAGCAGAATTAATGTGACTTTTATATCACTATAAGAGGAGATATACCAGAACGTTGCACTGGAAGGAGTCATGTAAAGTATTTCAAACAGTGATGTCATAATCCAGACTCAAGGTGTGATGTTTTGTCTTATTTTTTTGTGTGTCTTCACGTATTTTTGTCATTGTTAGTGTTTGGGCTTTTATTTTTGGGATCTGTGTTTCATGTTCACACTTCACTCTTTGCTTACTGTCACCGGTGCCCCCCCCCCCTCTATAATTTTTCCTTGATGTGTTCCACCTGTCTTCCCTAGTTTAAAGGTTTCCCCTTTTTCTTGGTCCAGTGCGAATTTGTCAGCCTTGGTAGCGACTTATAAGCAATATTCTGGTCTTTGGTATTTCGGTGTTTGACTCGGTTCTGGTATTCTGGTTTCTTCGGTTTCTGTCTTTGCCCCATGTCGGTCTTATCTGGATTTGTGTGTGTGATTTGTAGCCTGTCCCCAACCACAAGCTTGCTTTTCCCCTGCTGGTGCTTCATTATCTCTCGGACCCTGGACCTGACCTTTTCTTCTGAACCCTGGTATGAGTTTTGCATTTTCCTGGGTACTAGTGTTCTGCCTGTTTTTGACCCATGCCTGTCTGACCTTGATTTCTCTGCCTCCGTCCTCAGTTAAAGAGGTTCTCCATCCTCCTGGTCACTCGCGGAGCCTTATTGAGGAACCACCCCCTCAATATATTCTCATTATACAGTAATCAATACACTCTGTAAAAGCAGCCTGCAGTCCTGCATTTGGATTGATCACTGGTACTGAGATTCTAACAAGTGAAGAAAGATATGCCCATCCATCCATCCATCCATCCATCCATCCATCCATCCATCCATCCATCCATCCATCCATCCATCCATCCATCCATCCATCCATCCATCCATCCATCCATTAACCCATAAAGACCCAAATATCCACTGACGAATAGCATCTACTGATCTCAACTGTCAATTCCTGTTGACCCATTAATCCTATCAATCATAAATAATTGATGTAAAATACAATTTATCATCTTTTTGTGATTATCAGATATGACTCATTTGGATGTTCATAGGCTCTACACTGAACTTAGAAATACCACCGTCTTCTACAACATTGATTCACCAATAAAATTAATATTATTTGACATATACCAGTGTTTACACTTGTTTACATTAATATGTTAAGTAAATTTTACTTCAGTTTTCTCCATTTTGTTGTAGAAAGCTTTGATTGATTGATTGATTGATTGATTGATTGATTGATTGATTGATTGATTGATTGATTGATTGATTGATTTTTTTTTTATTTCCATTCAAACCGAAATGTATTATAGGAAAGTAAATATATGGAAACACATGATTTACAGTGAAAAATGCTTAATACAGAGAGTATTATTAAAATAAAACTTGATACATCACTTAAGTAAAGGTGAAATAAAGATACAATAAATAATAATTTGAGAACTGGCATAAAAGTCGAACTGGATCTTTATGTGTTGTGGAGGAGTACCTGGAGAGAATCATAACACTAATCTAAACAATCACAATCACTGACCTACCCATTTAAACCCTGAGTGTTTATATTTACTCAGTGAGGTTGTGTTACATTATTTCCAGTACTCTCTGCTCCTTATTTCATAGCTTCTAATTGTAGTTCAACCATCATATTTTCCAGCGCTAAAAGAAAGCTGCCTTGAGGCCTTCAGCATCAACAGTGCAGTCTCTGGAGCTTCCAATAAAAGCTGCTACACAGGGGCGATGTACAGGCATATAATAATGTCAACATTTTCATGTCATTTGATTGGATGGTCTGAGAGCAAGCTCAGGAAACTGTATCTGTAGTGAATTTAGATTGAGCTAACATATATATTTTCCCAGTGTGGGATAAATAAGGCAGACTGACCGACCTGCCTACCTACCTACCTACCTGCCTACCTACCTACCTACCTACCTACCTACCTCAGGGTGACTGTGGCTCAGTTGGTAGACTGGGTTGTCCAATGATCGGCAGTTCACGTCCTGCCTCTGGTTGTCCACATGTTTGATTGAAATGTTTCTCAGGGAGGATATCCAACAAATTCTGCAAAGCCCATCATATGTATTTATTTTTATTTTTATGTTATATATCTGCTGTGAAACCTATTGAGTCTACCTTGTTCATTAAATGTGCTCCAGAACTATAATTGTAGTGAAGTGAAAAATAGGGATTTGATTTTTGGTCCAAAACACTATTCGAAATTCCCTGGAAACTATTTGGTTATTATTTGAAAATCAAACGTGTTTCCATGACAGGGTAAAAGAGGTAACCAAACGTTTACTGAATAACCCCACCTCATATGGTCGGGGTGGAGGTGTGTGTATTCACAATTAATCTGGCTGCCAAGAACACACACTCCGACGGCACATACAGTACGTTGCCAGCACACAGAGGTACGTATACGCTCTGCTTCATTTCTATTATTGCCAGCACTCAAACATATTGCAGTTTGTAGCAATGCCATCATGCCTATGCGTATGCTGACATCTCCATACATCTGCCAAGTCTGAAGTAAATTGAAATAAAATCGCTGTTTTTTTATATACGTGAAATTTCACCCATTGTAGGAAAATGGGAGAAAAATAGAATTAAAATGTATAAACCCAGTTTGGTATGAATTCAACCTAAACTATTGCTATTAAGAAACAAATTGATGCAAAAACAATACCCCTTGCCTTCCCTTCAGGGGTTGGGACAAATATTGATTGTTTTGTTTGAGATTTTATACGTACGTGGTACAGTTGTGGCTGTACTAAAAAGGACACCTACTGAGTGGTGTGCATTGGGTTTCTTGCTGCGCAGCACCCTGTTATATTGCATTTTTTGTATACTATTGAAGGTCTGGTATTGTTATTCAAAGGTGGATTAAGTTACATAGAACACCAGTGATGTTCTGGGTGTGAAACACATGGTGTGTCACTGAGTTCAAATGTACCAAACACATGAATGCATCAGTAATATTAATGATAAAAAAAAAAACACACACACAATAGTAAAAAACACAGGCGATTTTTACTGAAAAATTAATATTGATAATATTTTTTATCTTAAAAGTTAGGTTTTCAAAGCATGCCTTATCGTAAGGTATCAGTTCTTTTACTGAAGGGAGTCATCTAAACTCTAACTCTACTGCTTTAATGTATGTGTGTGTTCAACATCTGGGTCTGATATTTGCACTAGTCTACTCAGATGATGTGTGAGGACGGAGATGAAAACCCAACTCAGCAGAGAGCAGAACAATACTGGAGGTTTTTTTGTACCACCTTATTTACTCTGAGCAAACAATTACAACGGCATTTTTAAGACATCAAAGAAGCAAACAAAAAACAGATTCAGAAAAGCAAATGAAACCAGGTACAAAGTCCATACAATTTGGGAGGATAAAATCAATTCCAGTCTATGTTCAAATAAAGGTGAATAATTACATTATGCAATTAAATCTATTCTGGGTCACTGGCAATCTATAAAGATAATTTGATATGAATTAATCTAATAGTTCTGCTGCTACAGAGATGTGAAATTATGAGTTAATGGGGAACATTTAAACAAATTAAAATTAGTAAAAAAAATAAATAAAAATTTACTTTCACCTACTTTTTCCAAAATGTCTCGTCTTGTCTTGTCATCTGAACCTGCTTTATCCTCACTAGGGCCGCACGGGTCTGTGGGGGCCTAATCCAGCTACAATGGGTGAAGGCGGGGTACACCCTGTATGAGTCACCAGTGTATCGCAGGACTGAACATATATAGACAAACAATCACTCTCACATTCACAGCTATTGGCAATTTAGATTAACTAATTAACCTATCTGTGCATGTGTTTGGATGGTGGGAGGAAACTGGAGTACCTGGAGAAAACCCACGCCAGGAACATGCAAACTCCACACAGAAAGGTCTGGTGTGGGAATCGAACCAGGGTTGCAACATTCTAGAGGGCCGTAAAATAATAATAATAATAATAATAATAATAATAATAATAATAATAATAATAATAATAATAATAATAATAATAATAATAATAATAATAATAATAATAATAATAATAATAATATGATAATAATAATAATAATAATAATAATAATAATAATAATAATAATAATAATAATAATAATAATAATAATAATAATAATAATAATATGATAATAATAATAATAATAATAATAATAATAATAATATGATAATAATAATAATAATAAACATATAATGGGTGTTAATGTTAGTAATAATCCTTTTATAACTCCTACACACAGAACACTCACCACAAATGCATCAGGAACTAAAGGGTTAACAATCACGCAAAGAAGCACAACTGTGAACAGAGTAAACAGATCCGAGCACTAAGGCTGGCAGTGTGAATGAAGTCTTAGTTCTATAGTATTTCTCCATTTCGGGCTAATCTCTTCGTGGATGTTCCCAGAATTGGCCACTAAGTTTAATTTGGGTGAGTGTTGGACCATTTCATCCCTAACTCCAGAGCAGTCAGAGGAGATTTTTGGACGATGTCTCCAGTCTTTCACAGAATAATGATAATCTGGACAAACACCAGACGACATGTGGCGACTCACCCCAGTAGCCAGGACACTGCAGTTGGGGTCAGGCACCACTCCAGCATTAAAATATCCACTGTGACCTTCCCTTTAGATACACGTCCAAGTGAGTGATTATTCAACAATGCAGAGTAGAATTGACTTGGACAAGGTCATAGGTTTTCCGCAGTGGTCAAGATGTTACAGTAGTTGATGGATTTTCTTTTAATACTTGACTCTTTGTGAAAATATAAATGTTAGTTTTGTATATACAAGTGATTGGGAGACTTGTTTTTGCCTTTTTATTTATGGGTTGTTTTCCTAAAATGTTCTATGGCCTGTGTCCAGAAGCCAACTTTAGACTTCCTAGCTGGTCAAACACTGCTGTAAATAAAACTATTTCACTCTCATAGTTATTATGACATCAGTACATTGTCATTGTCCATATTCTTCCTCCTACAACTTGTCAAAATGTCTAAAGTAAATTGTGTTTGGTTTGAGTTTAAAACTATATTTGCTTTCATGTTGTCTGCCCAAACCACATTTATTTATTATCTTATTACATTAGATAGATTGATGGACAGACACACAGGCAGACAGATATATAATAACTTTATACCATTTTTTACTCCAGTGGTTGTTTCTTAACAGTTCTTTGTTCTGGTCAAAGGGCCTGTGGTGGTAGTTTTCTGCACCATTGGAGAACAGCAGAGTGACTCACAACTCAAGCTGCACAATATATGATTGAGCATCGACATTACAATATACATAGTCACATCGCAGGTCCTGCATTATAGGAGAAAATTAGCTCAACATTTTCTCATTGAATTTCAAGGGAACCTGACACATACTGGGCACATCACAATCATTCTGAACCAGTTTGGAGAGAGTCACTGGTAACAAGACTGAAAAAAATAAGCAACAAACAAGATACAAATCACCGAAAACCAAGGCTCGGTGCCAGAAAGAAAAGATCAGTTATGTGGAATTATTTATTTATTTTTTATGAAATTTTACTGAATTTTATTTTAAAAATTAATTTTCTATTTATTTTTTAATTATTTAATCTTATTTAATTTTGGTTACAAGAAGGATGATAGTGAGACGTATGTTCCGTGTTGACCACTAATCATTTCCGTCAGCACCACAAGCATCGCAGGGTTAAAAAATTGCAATGTCAGTTTTTTTTCTAATATTGTGCAGAACTACTCACTACTCCCTCTGGTGGTCACACAAATCCCCTTGCTATTTTGTTGCAAAAAAAATCAGGGCATATTACTTTCACAGGCAGCATAACTTCATAAGCTTTTTTCTAAACACTTAGAATAAGTTTAGGTCATTTTTGTTATCTATCTATAAGTGGAAAAACAACATGCAGTGCTTTAAAGATTATTCTCTAATGGGAATACCTCTTATTGTGTTAATTGCAACATAATTTTTGTATCAATAATTCATTTTGTTTAATTTGTTTTTCACTCACCAGTATGTATTTATCTTTTAATATTGTATTAAACTGTATAATCATTAAAAACCTATTGCCATGCACAGTTGCATATATCACTTCCTTTGTGTATTCTTGCATATCCACACTTATCTACAAACTTTATCGCTTTGTTAATGCTGTAAACAGGTACGGTGTCATCCAGTATCATCCTGGAACAAAGGGTAAAAGTAATCTGGATGTTGTGACAGTACATTTGCAAAAATAGCACCAATATACAAGGTGCTGTTGATGAAGCGTACACATGAACAAGCATGGTGCGGTATTAAAATGACTAAATCTACTTCAAAAATAAATAGCACTTAAAATAATTGTTTTGTGTCAAAACTAACAATTTGCAGGAGGAATCTGAAGCTGGAAGGTTGCTGTACTTTCATTTAGTGAGAGAGACTTTCAAATATACAGCACAGAAAACAACAATCCAACAATGATGGAAATATCTTGTGCTAACAGAGTACTTGCAGTGAGCCAGACTACCCTGCGGATATGTATGTCTGTGGGCGTGGCATTCCTCTCCTGGCTATAATCCACCTTTTGCACCTGACACTCATCTAATCATCAACCACTGCAGTATTTTCATCCTGCCTTTTCTCCCACTCACACAGTTCATTGTTTCAGCTGTTGTAGCATTAGGTGTCTGCTGGATACATGTTCAAACATTTAGTTTCTCCTGTTACCCAGAGCCATCATCAGCCAAAGAAATAAAATAAGTTGGCTATTAGTTTCCCCCTACAGAATCAAGATAAAGTACATACATTCGCCCTGAGAAAGAGTTCAATTATCTTTGCATTCAGCTTCAACAGTAAGGGTGGGTAGGTAGGTAGGTAGGTGCATCCATAATAAATGAATACATACATATTGTAAATAGCTTAAAAATAAGTTAAAAGTAACTCTGAATAAGTTATGATTAAAAAACGTGGAGTTAAAAGATATAAAGTGTATTTTCTTAGCACTCTAACCATAAAAGGTGTTGCGGAGATTCTACCTCCTATACATGCCAAGCCACTCCTGACATCAGCAAATCAGTGGCCACCCTGATAACACAAACATGCCAGTGTGTTCAGCAACAACCTGCAGCCATACATTATTTAATGTTTACTTGACAATAGGATGTTGTAGGATGTAATTATATACTGACAAAAAAAAACACTTATTGTATAGAGGAGGTCAGGGCCGATGCAAATATTGAATTTCCAGATATACCAATGTGCTTACATGATGTTTGTCTTGTAGTGATTGAGCTAACAATAATTAGTTTCACACTGTTGCTGCTGTTAAGGAGCAGAAGAGAGGCACTGAATAACATAGTGCAAGAAAAAAGACAACCTGAGTCTAAACATAGAAACCATGCGCATCGTTGTCATAATATAGATTGAACTGAGACAGTCATTAGCCTAGGAATGGAGTTGGTTGGCAATGAAATTTGGCTTTCATGTACAAGACAGACTTGAAGCTCATTTATGTCCATTTCTAATGTTGTCATGCATCACTGCATATTTCTATGCGTCCTATACATTGGATTAAGCATTTCTCAATCACTCCCCCAGAGGGTGATGCTTTTAATTAACAAACTGGCCAAATACCATGAAAAAAGAGTTTTTTGAGGAGGAGGAGAAGAAGAACAAAGTCAGTAATAACAAACATGGTAACAGCAGAGATGGTTTTACTAATGTGGATAGAACTAATGTTAATATTCAGAAGGGTAGTTTTCATAAATGTGTCAGTAGTTTTTCACTAACACACATAATCCTTCTTTGTAACGTTGTGTGATTTATGGAAATTATTCTGTGCTATTCTCAACACTGCTTCCATGGTTCCCAGTCAAACTGCTCCATATTCTCCATCTGGGCATGGATCCACAAGCTCCTCAAAAACTGACAGAACTACATATGTAATGTATGCAGACAGACGGACAGAATGCTCTGCATCTGTAACATAAATCATAACACAAAATTCACATAAACACAGAGAATGAACAAAAGTTACAAATTGAACCTTTAATAAAGTTGTTGAATTCAACAGTTTCACTCTCAATCTAAATGCAGTAATTGTGTTGGGCCTATTTGTAAGTACAATAATCAATATCATATACACAGGGTGTAATAAAAAAAAAAAAATAAAAAAAAAACTAAGACAAGGATGTTTTTTGTTTTTATTTTGGTTGCACTGTGAGGTGGGGTATGCATATGGGGAAGGGACAGCAGTTATATAAGTGGGGGTGTGGTCCATAAATTACGTACAGTAACTAACTGGTGTGAAACAAAAATGAAACTTTGCAGACATTCAACATCCAACTCCCAGGTTCCTCTATTATACAGTAGTGGAAAATAGTTTTCATACAGTTGTGTTTCAAAAGGTGTGACTGTGTAACCCTGTTGGAATTTATAGTTAAGAATTGAAATGTAACTGAACAAAATTTCATAAAGTTACAAATAGCCTAAAATATATTCCAGTTCATGATGATAAATAGTTTAAAGTTAAAGATTCAATGAGGTCGTTTTTCTATGTTCAGAAATAGATGCTGGGTAATATGCATGTTTTGGGTTTTTATATGTCATGGTATTAATTTTGTAACATTGCCTATGTGTGGATATTTTTTAAACGCTTCATTTTGCAAACAAAGTCTGCATTTGTTTTTCACTTTATTTAATTTCTGTATAATTTGTGATCCAGTAAGCCAATCACAAGTAAGGTCAAAGGGGAGGAAGTACGTGGGGAGGAATGCAGAAATGCATTTTGGAAAGAAGCCACACATTTAGTTTGTTCAGTTTGGAGAAATTAATCTGATTCGCGGATTTTGATGTGTTATTGTCATATAAGTTGAAGTTTCAATAAGAAGACTTGGTATAACTTAAATGGTGATAATTACCTGCCAGTTAGATGGACAATGTAACGCAAGGCAGAGGGAAGACTGCTACTCCTTTTAGACACAAGTCATGCATCTGTAACGGAGTAAAAGTAGTGATGTGATTCCTCTTGCCATCCTCGTAACGCATCACTGATACACAGAGTTTTATTTTGTCCGAGGGTCATTGAATGCAACAGCCCTGCTACCTGGGGTCACGCAACCCAGAGTGTAGCAACAGTAGCACCTCAACGTCCTTTGGGTATGTATGAACACCACGAGCACCACTATTTGCCTAATATTACACTTCAGTTTCTATTGTTAAATGTGTATTTTAATTAATGATTTGGTACCAATTCGGTTGCATAATAATTAAGCATATTTCGTTTTCTTCATAAAAAGTTGACTTAGTTTTCTTTTGTGTTAGCTAATTGTTTTTTTTTTCCCTCGCTTTAATTTCAGACCGGAATATGTGTGCGCGTGTATGTGCTGCAGCAGCTGGGACTGATTACATGTATTTTTTGTATACCAGGACCAATAAACGGCGTGGTTGGATGCCAAAGAAATTGTCTGTGGTGATAAATACAACACAGCGCACGAGTACGACCGCTACACATCCAGTGACTGCATGATGGACTTTGCTAATAAGTTAGCCACCTGCCAATTATACCTGCAAGGCCAATTCAAGCACAGGGACATCGACGTGAGCCATGTCAACGGCAGCAGTACCAGAGGGACAACTAAACTCAATTTACTGGACTTCACTGCATCTGCCTTCAACCTCTCAACTCGGGTCACTGCTGACTGATTCAGGTACCTGTTTTATTTTCGTTGTCCTTGTGGTTCTTCTTCTTGTGCTTTATCATTTATTGGGCGGGTGGCGCGCAGCGTTTTGGGCACATTTCTGCCCCCTACTGTCTTGTAAACAAGCCAGAGCATCACTTTACCTTCACTGGAGCATTACATGGTTGTGTAGTATGGCATCAAATCTGATACCAGTTAACTGCCCTTGTGGTGAAAGGAGCCATTGTGTTTTAAGACTACACCATACCCAATTTGCAGATCATGCCTGCACCTGGAGAACTGGGGTTGGGGAAATTTTCTACTTGGAGTTTAAAATTATTAATTTTTTAATTATTAATCTTTATTTGTAAAGCACCTTTCATACAAACACTGTAGCCCAAAGTGCTTCACATTGATTAAAAATTAAAATGCAATTATAAAACAGGGTGAAATAAAAAATACATTAAAATTTATTATTATTGGCGGCTATAAGGTAATTTATTTTTTTGGGCACATTAGAATGTTTTGACTGTATAAAAATGTTTTTCTCTGAAAACGTGAGATTGTCTGTGGTTTTCTTTTTCATTTCATATCATTCTTGTATTGTTAGAATGTAAGACACCTTTAAGTATTTATCTTCAGTAAATAGTTAATTTTTTTGTTTAATTCCTTGTGATCTTAAGTTCTTGTAATCATTGATTCATCATTCCTGGTTAGGGTTTATCACTTAGGTGCGATTGTATATAGACCTACAGTGAACCAGATGAGCATAAGACATTCAACGCAGTAAAGCTAATATGTTTATTTAAAGAAGTAAAACACCATGTCAGTGTACTTTATAAGTTTTTTTTTCAGAGAGAAACACACATATAATAATAGTATAAAAACTCAGGGTAGCTTCTCTCACATAGTCATAAATACTATAGGGACGTTACAGACAGTGACAAAAGGATTTTTTTGTTTCTTGTTGGTACCTGTTTCCACTAGAAACACAAATACTGAGCCCCATGAGTTTGTCACATAAACCCCCTTTGTATGACATCCACTGCATGTGGACATTTGCAAATTCTGAGACTGCAAATAGTTCAGTTCGGGTTAATGTTAGTACGAGTAATGTAGGATATAGGTGTAAGAAAATTGGTTGGTTGTCTCCCCTGAGGATGAAAGTAATTAAGCAAAAGTAGGGATGTAAAAACTGAGGGTGTTAATCTACCCCATTCCTCTGAACAAATTGCTTCCTGTATAAACATGTGCATATGCTAAGCTACTGTTGCTGCCAGGTTAGAATGTATGCCAATGTCATTTCTGTTTTTATTTACTGGAACTGAAAACTGCCCAACTGAATTTGCCTGTTATAGGATGAATATAGTTACATGAATCTGAAACTGCATGTTTTTTTACGTTTTGCTGTTTATAAAGGTACTTCGCTCTTAAATGAGCCGCTGTGTACGTTTTCTTGGAGGGTATAGTCACAAACAAAGTACAGTGTACGATTGTTCACGAAGGAGGGCTTGGAGGGTGCATAGTGAATGTGGCAATTAATTTCATATATAGAACAAAAGCCATGACTTACCTTCACAAGGACATTCAGTAATCTGCTCACTTTATTTTTATCCATGTTGCAAACCTCAC
Organism: Siphamia tubifer; assembly: GCA_020466265.1. Lineage (NCBI taxonomy): Eukaryota > Metazoa > Chordata > Actinopteri > Kurtiformes > Apogonidae > Siphamia > Siphamia tubifer. Next base: position 22,446,494 of record CM035804.1, read on the forward strand.
CGGTGCGACTGTAAACTTTCCAGTAAATTCTTTTGAGAGGCTGTGTTTCTTGCTTAAGACTGCATTCCCACAACATGCCATACAGAGGTCAACTGAATCCTGCAGAGTCAGGAGACTGCAGTGTAACACCAGCAACCTTCTCATCGTCTCAGACCTGCCCTTTGATAGGGCCACCGATCCTCCCTCAGGCTCCATTACTTTTCCCCTCTGATATAATGGATCAAGAGTCTCCTGTAGTGAGAACAGATGGTCAAAGCTGAGTGTAACCCTTGGCCCTTTTACCAATGACTACTTTTCTTTTCCTCTTTTCTAATTACGCCTTAAGGGGAACAACCCAAAGTGGCTTTCCAGCTTGCAGCTCTTTTGGCTGTAGCTTCAGTTCAGCTCCCTACTTCGTCTGAAAGGAAGAGGTGTCATGGTTCATATTGTGGGTCAGCATGACACATCGAGAACTGTGCTATGTGGTTTGAGGAGATTAAATCCCAGAGATGGAGCGGAGATCAAACAAATACATAGAATCGGTCCTAAAATCAAATGCAATTGTCCTGAGAAGTATGAGAGTTGCAGTCAAATACACACGCCCTATAAGTACAGATAGATGCACAATTTATAACTTTCTAGGTCAGGTCATGCAGTGAGAATGTGGCTATTGTTGTTCTCTGCCTCAGATCCAGAACATTTCTTTCATGTCATCTGAACAAAAACATGATAAATGGGAATCTATTATTATTATTATTATTATTATTATTATTAGCATTGTGGAAATGTCACCAAAGCTATGAGAGGCCACCCGTATTGAGATCATTATTATGCAGAGAATAGGGTTAGGGTTGGAAAAGTTCGCCATGTTATTGTTTCGGACGCTGATATTGCAGTATGTGACCTTTATCTGGATTATGAGAAATTAGAACAGTCGTTATGAACCACCTCACCACAACAGCAAGAAATGCCCACAAATACAGGAAAAATACAGCCAATTGTGTGTCTGGCTAAATTATGAGAGACCACGCAAAGAGGAAGCAGACTCATTGTGATTCTTCTAAAGGAAAAGAAAAATGTAATAAGTGACCTCAAGCGCACAAAGACCTTGCAGAGAGCAGCGCTTGAGGAATTCTGAAATGGAAAAATGCAATTTGTCCTGGGCAAACACTTCTGCTGCATGAAAATTCACACACTGTAAGGGTGTGGCTGATGTTAGAGACATGCTGAGCACTTTGTTCAGGATCCTTGCAGTGTTTTAGGGTTTGTTAGTTAACTTTTCAATCATTAAAATACAAGTAACCTTGGTGATGTTGCAAGTTTTTTGCTTCACTGCTTCTCCTATTTTTTTCCCATCATAATACCGTTTCAATTCGTTGCCAGGAGAAATCTAATTAGCTCTTTTCCTCCAGTCTCTATCAGCAGGTCATTAAAAGTCCAATCTCATCTGATGCTGCCGTCCTATTCCGAGTTGTTTACCCAAATCTCATACAACAATGCACAGGAGAATGGAAAGGAATTTACATCTCCGATGCCATTTCAAACTTGCACTTTTTAATATCTCTTTGATACTGAATAAGCACTGAAAACACTATTACAAAATTAAGAACGTACCCATAATCTTGAACACTGCTTTGATGAAAGTACTTTGGGAATGAGTTCCACTGCAACATGCATTATATTATATTATACAAACAGCATATTATGTAAAAACATCACATTTGGTAATAACGGAATAGAGCCTGCATATTGGTTGGAGATAAGGGAGAGCATTCTCCCTACCCCTGTTGTGAAATACTGCAGCTCTTGCTGTTTTCAGTGCTCGGGATAACCTTAAAGCATCAATTTTCAACATGCAGGGAAATTGATCCAATTCCTTAGGTGTTTGCGAAATGACACTGTGGTCCAGGTGACATGGTTAAGTAGGTAAAAACATTGGTAGAAGCTGGTTGCAGAAGGATTTGAGTCCTGTGTCCTATTTCATGCTTTATTTTTGTATTATTTCCCCTTGTTGCCTCAACCACTCCCCAGGTCTTTTTTTTCTAATTCTACCCCTGATTAATTTTCTGACACTAACTACATTGTTTTTGTACCTAAACATAGCTAAACAAAATGACAACATTTCGATCTGTGGTGGACTTCCCTGAACATAAAAAAGTGATGCTGTAAGGGTACCCTATGGATCCAGCTGCGATTCTCCCGCTGAGCAACAATATATCCTGGACTGGAAGTGACAATGTGTAGAATAAGCAGCTGAGAAACACCTCACCTTTTAGAACTTTTACCTGTTCCCGAGAACCTATGTTATACGTAAGTGTATCCGGACATAATTTAAGCACTGTGTTTTTATCATTAAAAAACAATAAGACCGGCACGTTTATATAACATTTAAAATTTTTTCCCCCTGATCAGCTCAAAAGAGGGGGAAAAAAAGAGCATCCTTGTAAGGAAGAAGCAGGAACTACTGGAATCTGGCTGCAGAAAACAGTTTACAAATTAAATGCATGATATAAATACATTGCATGATAACCCTGTAATTAAAAAATCGGGGGAAAAGGTCACACAATGCAGAAAAATAATGTAATCATGAAAAAACACATGTAAGGTAATTTAAGGAACGGCAATCTTGTTGTCTCACTTTAAGTGGTTGTACTCTGTAATTGTTTTAAAGGGTTATAGTGAATGTAGTACTGAAGTGTGTACAAGAACAAATCACCAATGTATTAACATGATGTATCCACAGACTATATTAGACTATCTGTCTTATGGTGGCATCATGTTTTAACAAAAATCCAACCTAAAATTTTTTGGGCATAAAACAGGCCCAGTAAAACCACAAATGACCTCCGTTCGGCTTATCTTGACAGCAGCTGAAATAAAGATCAAAGTTCAAAACTATCATAGTTTAAACTTAATTATAGATCAACAATATCCAGAACAATAATGTTATTCCATTACATGTTTTATAACCATGTAGAAGAAGTTGATTGGCTGCCAGTTCATCATCTCCCTTCATTCTTTTCATTTACAATATAAGTGTACAGTGGTGAAAGCAACAGCATTACTCCTGGTTTTAATTACTTTATCACATTCTTTGATTCTCAAAGTTGTCAAATTACAAACCTTTGGTCCAAAATGACACAAAGATAATTGGAGTGTTTTTGTCCCTGAAATATTTGTAAATATTAATGTTAGCTTTTCTCCGTCTCCTGTCATTTTACTTTGGTGGCATCTTGGTCTGTTCTATTTGTCTATTTAAAACCAAAAATCTTCATGTGAGTGGGGAACGCTGATGATTCCGGAGTCTTGACTCTGTGACGTGGAGTGGAATGTGGCCAATCAAGTATTGAATGGATACATAACTAGTCAAAACTAGTCCTAAGAACACTTACTCCATTTTGTAGGTCCTCATCCATATTGTGTGTTGTGTTTTCTGATTATTGCTATGTTTCTTCTTCTTAATTATGAAGGCGGGAGGGTATTGTTTTTCAGTCGAGTTGTTTGTTTGTAAGCTGCTTTACGCAAAAACTACTGGACTAATTTTCAATGAAATTTTCCAGAAAGGTGTGAGGTGGTCCAGAATAGATCCCATTACATTTTGGTAAATGTAGGTCAAAGGTCACAGTCACCATATATGTGTTTTCATAATAAGAAAATCAGGTAAAATGTGTGCAAGGAGGGTGGGATTTGCGATGCTGGGTACCACTTGTTTTTTCATTTTTTTAATATATAAAGTAGCAGCAGTGCAAAAATTATGTGTATAGCTTACATACAAGTTAACCAGATTCCCTAATTGAGTAGTGAAGTTACACAAGCCAATAGAAGCAAAAATTACACAATAGTGCAAAATTGCCAGATCCTAGAGTCACTCGATGTCATCGCCAACACATAAGGACCCAGAGTTTGAGTTTCTGACTAGTTTAATGCATTTACAATTCCCACACATATGTAAACATTACACTGTCCACAGGTTTATCTTTAGTACCAGTGTTTTCAGTCATCAGTCTGTAGTTCACCAAACCTTGAACTCGCCACAGTAAAACTGTTCATAACTGTCAAAGGACTTAAGGCTTTAGAAAACATCCGCTGTGTAGTAACTCATGCTGAAAATGAAAGTTGACTATGTGTAGGTCCAAGATGTCAGAGACTAGTCACTATCTGTGAACACCAGTAGCTGTTAGGGGTCAATGTCCTTTATATCTCTGATTTTCTCCAAATATGTTTGCAGTCAGTCACAATCAGCTTCTCTTGATGGGGACCTCTTGCTTTCACCACCACCTTATTTGATTTTTAAAAATGTTAAATCTTATTTTATACAGTATTTTCCGTCATACCAATACTATACTGTTGCCCACTGCCACTGATGGCTTATAATTTCCAAATTGTGCACACTTCCAGATACATCACATAATATGACATATTTCCTGATTTGTAATTACGTCAGAGCCTCTTTTGCACATGCGGGTCAACTTCAGGGTCACATTCATTTGACACTCGCACACGTTTAATGTGTATTATGAACGAGCACACAAAAAATGTTACTTCACCAAAAAAACAAATTATGTTTTAGAATAGAATAGAAGTACTTTATTGATCCCACAATTGGGACATTGCTTAATGGGAGCTGTTGTCACAGACTTGCCTTAGAAAACTGCCGTCCTAAAGTAGCCTTAAAGTGTCACTGACATGATTTCACAACGATACAAATTTTGAAAGCTCATCATGTCTTAAGTTGATTCACACACATCACTAATGACAACACCACAAATTTAATGATATTTAATCCACATCGTGTTTCAAATTGGCCGCCTACAAATTTGACCTACTTATTTCCAGGTAGTCTGAACTTTGACCTGTGACATCAGTGGAGGAAGACTACTCCACAATTTAAGTGTTTTTTCAGTAGAAATAGGAGAAGCAACAGGTGATAGGTGAGCAACAGGGAAAAGGAAAATATTCTTCATCCATATCAATTTGAGCCATATGAGACAGACAAGGGTGTTGAAGTGGAAGAAGAGCAGCTAAACTATGCAGACATTGACTGGGATTGGATGGCTGCAAAGCACAGAATGGTAGGCATCGTCGTAGCCTATAATACTCCCACAGATCTCATTCCTACACGTTCAGTATACTCTGGATTTTCCATTATTGATATATGTAGCTTTTCCACCGCAGCTGTTCTGAACTAAAAATGGCTGATTGAACCCGAGTCCTCTGGACAGATTAGACAATTCCATGGGAAAAATTACAAGTCACTGTTGACCGGTACTATTTAAATACTTAATACTAATATGGTAATACTTCAATACTTCACCCCCCATTTGAAGTTACCCCCGATAATATGAAATCAATTACAGATTACCTCCGGGGGTAGCCTGAGCCTGATGCCTTCGCTATTCACATTACCCCCTCAAACATCTTGCTCTCAAAAGTACAGCAGTGAGTTAGTAAGAAAGGTCATATTGTTACAACTTATCAGTCATATTTTATGAGAAAAATTTTTTTGAATTTGTGATAAATACCAGAGTGACTAATTCACGTGAATATTTGATACATGATAGACATTGGTATCTTCTAACATTGCATAACAATAAAAAAAAAAATCCTGATCAAGAAATGGTAAAACCTAATAATAATAATAATAGTGAAACTTATTTCTATTAATAGTAATAATCAACTTTAGACATGACAAGCTTTCAAAATATGTATAGTTGTAAAATCATGTCAGTGGCACTTTAAACTCCTAAAACCAAAAACTGGAGGAAAATATGAAAGAGCTACCAAAATAATATTTACAATTATCTACAACACACAACTGCTACCAGTAAAACACAGCAGCAGCATTGTGTAGAGCTGCACAAGACACACAGGAACACTTAAGCTGTCGGAAAGAGAGTTCGGTGCTGGGTCCAAGGCCATTTTCAAAGCTGGTCAGTCTTGTTCCATCGAGCTTCCTGTTGAATAAAACGAAGGAAATCACAGTACCTCTAGAGGGCTGGGTCAGAAATGTAGACCACAAAAACAGAAATTCGCATACGTTCATAGTGACAAGATGATCTGTGGCTACAAAATAAGACACTATCCCTTTATAATTCACTCAGACATATTTTGTGTTACCGGTGGACTGTATTAATTTTTTGAAGCTTTTCACATTTTTTTGTGTTATACAGAACATTAAGGTCAAAGAAGTAACCATATTTGGTTCCTGTAACTGTTCCACTGTAACTGTTTCTGTCACTGCCTTCCACTGTATGTGGAAATGACCAAAAATAGTCAACTTGTTTTTTTTTTTTACGTAATTTCCAAATTCCTGAACACTTTAATGACTTTTTTAGTGATTTTTCTTTTTTACTATTTTCAAGTAGAAAAACTATCTTTAGTTACTTTAAGTCAGTGTTCTTGTAATGTTTTTCATGTCTCCTCTGTATTTTCTAAACAACTGAACACATATAGCTATGGCGGACCTTCACCATGGATTCACACAAACTGTTTTGGATTGTATTTTTGCTTGTTACTGCACTACATGTCACCTTTGGCTGGGAAGGACAATCTACTCTGTGGCTACAGACAGGCAAGATACTCCTGGGAACTTCTATTAAACCTGCTGTACCTGCAATCCGAATTGGCCAATAATTTGTGGAATATTTTGGTGGAGCCACTGTTCCAAAGCCCAAATAACAAGCAAGGTGACACACAATGGTGGAAACAATTCAGGAAACGGTAGAGGAGAAAGGTGATTTGTGAATTAAACTTAACTCTGACAATAAATACACATCATTAATGTCTGTCATCTTCAGGAATGTCCAGTCTATGAGATATCATATGGAATACGTTTACAGACATATCTTGTCAGTTTTATCACCGATACTACACTAGTTATTTTTCTAGCTGTGTCGCTTTATTAAGATTTGATAAGAACATAGAAAGCATCTGTAAAGTGAATGGAGGTAGAGGTGGTTTTACTGTAGGTTCCACCGCTGCCATTGCTGTGAGTCTGAATGAACCTCATATCAAGCTCTATACTCGCTGTCCTTTTCATCTACCAAGACACTTTCCCAAGCTGTTGTCTTCATTTCACTCATTTATTTTGAACATTTACAGGATGCATAAAAATTCAAACTTTCAAAATCATTCATTTACACTTGAAAGGAGTAGGCAGTGATTTTACTGGTCTTTTCTAAATTTGTTCTAGTAGAATTCAACTGCTGCTCCATGGGCCCAAACACTTAAGCTATACATCACATGCACTACACTTTGACAGCATTGTTGAGAAGTAGCTTTTTATTTAAGGGCTTACAAATCCCCTTCCTCCTCTTTGAAATGTTGATCTTAAACTCTTTCTCCTTTCACAAGTGTGCATACCAGACAATGGCCAGGTCTATAAAACTGTCCAAGTGCAAGGCTTCAACACACTAAAGTAGTGTTTTAAATGTATGACCTTCAGACATAGTATAAACAAACACTGTCTGTGTGTCATCCAACTTGCCCTGCTGCTTAAAGGATATCTTCTGGTGACCCCATCATCATCAGTTCTTCGGGAAGGTGTTTGTAAAGGACAATGAAAAATAAACTTCTGGGCACCACAATTGAAACGCTGTGTTCGGCAACTATCGGAGGAGTAAATCCAGCAGCTTTTCCACAGCTCTCTATCTACTGCCACTGCCTCAGAGTCATGTGAACAATCAACAAACACCCCAGTCCCCAAGAAAAGCAGATTCAAGGTTCTGAAGCCCAACATAGTCTTTTGAGAGGACTGTACAAAGCTAAAGCCACACAAATGGACTCTGTTCACTTAAGAGGTGTGATGGCAACAGCAAAGTCAAGGAACACACAGATGGCCTTAGCATTTCGATTCTTCTATGCTTCTATTCATGGACTTCTTGCTTCACCTTGACACCTTTTAGCCCCAATTTACAGCTAAAAAAACTTGAATGCTTCATCCTAGACCACCAGCGTGTCCTATAGGCTATTGGGTTCAAGATCATTCGCTCCAAACACGCTTATAATCACTCACTTCCCCAGAGATGTGAACTTTTCAGATTATTCTGTTCCTTTCCCTGCTCCCCACCTCACCCGTAATCACTTATCAATGAGTTTGTGGAGTAGCATGACAATTTGTGTTTGGACTCAAATACCACCGAGGTCCAAGAGTGTGTTTGTGGACCCCGTCAAACAGAGTAAGAATGGGTTTGACCATAATTCTTGGGGAACTGTATAAAAATGTGAGGCCTGTCAGTGAAGACAAACTGCTGTTGCAAAGTGTAGGTAGACAGAAAATGGATTCACTTTCAGAACACCAAGATGGATTTATCCAGAAGTATTACAGTACAGCACTGCAGAATAATGAGCACAAAGTGAAGATCTATGGCTATCAAAATCAACACAGATTAAAAATGTTAATACAATTAACCCATTAGCACCACAGAATGATTCTAAATGTCTCTGGCAACACATTTAGGGCAGTTTGTCCAAGTAGAGTTAATGTCGCACGTACAAATGTGCAGTTCATCCAGTAGTGACAGGCAGCAAAACCAACCCAAAAAGATGGAAGAAACCAAAGACCATATGTTTCATTGAAACAGAGGTTCATTGATGAACATGGAAACACCGTTATCTTCTACAACATTGATTCATCAGTAAAAATTGGATCAAAGATGGTGGATGGAAACACTTATATTCAGTTAATGATATATTTAGCTGTAAAAGTAACTCTTTCCTCAGTTTTCTCTGTTTTTGATATAACCCTGAACATTAATCTGAGGTTTTATGAACATCCACACAAACAATACATTACATGAAGGAAAATGGATGATACAGCGGATAATGTCTTTATAAATGACTTAAGAAAAGTTAAATACAGAAAAAAACAATTTTAGAACTGCCACAAAAGTAGCAGGAGGTGTTTCTGGGTTAAGCTTGTTAAACGTATGTCGCATTAACAAAAGCAAGGTTACAGCAGGTCGCAAACACATTCTGGAGAACACAGACTGAAGTTATCCACTTATCCACTCTTCTATGTCTGTCAACTGTGCACAAGTTGACCATAGCTGACCTTCGTTCTACACTCATGCTGTAAAGTACTGACGTCTGGGACAGAGGTGATCATCACAGAGTGTCAAGTGGGGCGGTGTTTCCTGAGAAAGCTAACCTTCTGTAGGGTAAGCAAAAAACCCTACAATACATGTTACAGGCTGTTGGTTGAAGGCAGAGTACTTTTTGATTGAGGCGAGATACAGCAGGCAAAAACATCAATGTTAATTCATTGAGTTACTGCACTTGTTTGTTTTTTTTTATTTAAAAAAGTTATAAACATTCAACAATTTTAGGTATCATTTTAGATATATATGTAAAATAACAGAGAGCTGTGGTTTAATTCATAGATTAGGTTGTCCAATGACCAAAGAGTTGGTAGTTCAAATTCTAGCTCTGTCCACATATCAAAGTTTCTGCAAAAAAAACTTTGAAGACACTGATCCCTAAATTGCTCCCATCATGCAGGTCTATGTAAGACCATGCAGGACTATGTAAGACCATGTAAGTCGTTGTAAGGGGCAGTCCTTTTACTGTTGACATTCAATGTTAAATTGACATGTTTAAAATGTTAAACTGACGTTTAAAATGTTAAATCTGCATCTTACTCTCTAAATACATTTACAATTTGATGTGTATTTAGAGCATTTTTCTGGGAAACACAGCTGCCATGAATTTTTTTCTGCAAAAACAGTGGGATTAACAGTTAAACAAACAAAGAACACTGTTTCTCAAATCTGAATGACTGCTTTAGAAGAATAGGTCACCATTTGGTTACATGATCAGCAAACGCTCTGGAAAGCCTCGTCAATCCTCCAGGACCCTCCCATGTCCTATACATAGTCTTTGAAGGGCTGTTAACCTGCAGGCATCTGTGCTGCCCTCCAGTCAGGACTAACCAGAGGAACACATCCTTCATAATAGATAGAAAGCTGTTTGCTTACTAAGACCCAGTCTGTTCCCAGCCCCCATCCTTACCTTACTCTAAATCCTACATGTACCAGCTGTGTCTCCACTCTCTTATACTGTCTGAGCTCTGAGTTTTTATTTCAAAATAGTTGGACATTTATTTAACCTTTAAGGCTCAACTGGTCATTCTATCTGTTCTGTCTCTGCCCAATGACTCCCATTTCTCTATAATTTGTTTTATATATATATATATATATATATATATATATATATATATATATATATATATACATACATACATACATACATACATACATACAGAACAGGGAGGATGCAGTACAAGTATCACTACCTATTGAGAACTGTGAATCTTAAGTGTGTTTCATTATTAAATCTGCCATGTTCAAAAGAAAAAAATATTACTTTTTTAAAGTGAGTGTTAAAGCAAGACATTACACATTACATTAATTTGCAGGTACAGTTTTTGACTGAAAATCATACATTTCTAGGGTTTATTTCTGAACACCTCGAGAATAAAAACACTCTTTTCATGTCTACTGTAACATCTTGGACTTATTTGGTCTGTGTGCCTGTCAGCACAGGTGGTTTCTGTATAATATGACAGTATATTGCTGTCAGTGGGAAGATTTCATCAGCAGCTACAATTTTAGTGTCCATGGGGTGCTGTGAGATGGGTATAAAGAAGTGCAACTGCGTCACAGATTGTGACAGAGAAGAAGAAATCTCGTCCTCAGACTCTTTGACTGAAGCCTAAACTGCAAATCTTCCTTCCAATTAGTCAGTGAATGTGTGTGTTTTGAGTGTGTGTGTGTTTCACCAGGAGCTTCCGTGCCTCAGGACGTCAGTGAACCAATTAATCTAGCCCATAATAGACTGTATGCTAGAGGATTATTTTACTGATTGGAAGGTTCAGACACCAGCAGTTAATTAGCTTTAAAGAGTTCGACTGACATTCACGTCTCTCTTACCTCCCTAATTTAATTTTCAGGTCTAATTTCATTATCACATGGACCAAATTATTGATCAGCTTGCAGGTAGTTTGATGTTCAGTGGGACAGCTCTGCCATCCTGCCACCAGTCTAAGACTAATATTTTCAGCGACGACAGGGAGAACTGCCATCTGCTCCTGTCTCTCTGTGTCCACACTTTAATACAGAGGGTAAAAAGTAACGTGAAGATGGGATCCATATTGTATGTGCAGAGGAGCAGACAGACTGTCCAGTACAGTGATGGGAACTAATTGGAGGCGACAGCGAGACGGTGGTCTGACATGATGTGGGTCAGGACACCGCTGTGAGTCTTTGTCATTCGATACTGTCCAATCGTGCTATAACTAAATGAGCAGTATATTGATTGTGTATAGTTTTAATTCATTCATCTTTAGAAGGCAGCAGTGGGTGGAATCAGCAAAAATAAAAATACTAATGGGATATCTGGTAAAAAAGACAAATCCACTGCTGAAGTCGTATTTGTTGTTCACATAGGGTTGAAATGAGAATATATTAGGGCTGTCGAAATTAATGTATTAACGGAGATTAATTAGAAGCACCTCCTGTCCTAGCACTTTCAATTTATTTATTTCCATTAGATTGTTACTTGGAACTCTTATCTGTTTTACTTGCACGGCTGTTTTTATTATTGTTTTTATCTACTGTGTTTTTGTCTTCCTTTTTTTAATTGCACTGCAGTTTCTTATTGTGTTTTTAATTGATTGTTGTATTTTGTTGTTAGAGGCCCTGATTGCTTATTTTCTCCTGTAAGTCGCTTTTGATAAAAACATCTCTCAAATGCATAAATAAATAAATAATTATCATGATTAATATGATTGAAAATCAGATTACAGTTTACAGTTTTGTTGAAGGTGTTGAATAAACACCGATATACTTTTTGCAAATGTTCTGGATATTTTATAAAGTTTTGGGATGTTTTTCACAGTACGTTTTGGATTTTTCATCACTTTTTTAGCGCCCCCCCCCCCCCCTTATAATGCCCCAGTGCATGTGGACATTTGCAATTTCTGGAAGATTAGTGTTGGTAATGTAGGATGCAGGTGTAACAAAACTCAGTCACAACCTGACTGTTATTTCAATTGGTTAAAATAACTACTCTTATTGAGTGACAGAGAGAGAGTGAGAGAGTACTGATATACACACACACATATATATATATATATATATATATATATATATATATATATATATATATATATATATATATATATAAAAAGTGTCCCAAAAAAACTTACATCATTGGACCTGTCCATATCAGGGCTACATGGTCGGGAGAAATTATAGTTAAAGGAGTCATTCCAATGTCATTTAATTAATATTGCTGTGTTCTCCATTGTTATTGAATACATTGTACGCTGGTTCTATTTTATTTTTTTTCAAAATGTCCGGGTTGCTTTGTTTTAAGCTGTTTTTGGAGTCTAGAAAAATGACTTGAGGTCAAACAGAGTTTTCTGGTACTTTCTCATACATGTCCATGACGTAGTAATGAGGTGTCTCTGATCGGCTTAGAGCAGGGGTGTCAAACATGCAGCCCGGGGGCCAAAACTGGCTCACCAAAGGATACATTCGGCCCCTGGGATGGATTTGTGACACTGAAAATATTGACTAAGATATTTATTTAATTTTATGTCAATTCAATCTAAAGTGGTTCAGACCATTAAAATACTATCATTACAACCTATAAATGATATAAACAGCAAATGTTTCCCTTTGTTTTAGTGTAAAAAAAAAAAGTGAAAATGTTTTAAGAGAAATATGTCGAATTTTATCAATATTTTGCTTGTCATCTAATCATTTATGCGTTTGTAGATTGACTGTGATCTGTAAGTTGTGTTGCACATGTATAAATATAAGGTTTAATTTAGTTAAAGTCGCACTTGTTTTCCTTAAGGATTTTCAGATAGTTCATATTTATTCATCTTATGGTCAAGTACAGTTCATAGATGAAAATATTTTTGTTATAGAATTCAAAGTTTTTTCCTTAAAAACAGAGTAAACTTAGGAGTTGACATCATTTGTAAGTTCTTATCTTCTTATTTGGCCCAGTTTAGATCATATTGAGCTGAATGTGGCCCCTGAACAAAAATGAGTTTGACACCCCTGTCTTGGAGAATGAATGCACTAAGGAACCCCCCTACAATCTTGCTTTTTGTGTGTATTTACCATATGAGTGTAGTATCCAGCTGGGTTTGGTGCCATCATCACTTGCTTTGAAAACTTGCAATGAAAAAAATGCTTTATTTCCACAGAGAGCACATGAACATGTTTACGCCGCCATTTCTTTTTCAAGTTTGTGCAGCTACTGTGGTGCCGTCTTCTCTTGTAGATGCTACTTCAGATTCGCTGCACTGGGGGAACAGGCTGGTGTGCTACCTGCATTCCGTGGGTGGGCTTAACCCTAAGTGGGTGACGCTCATCTCCACATTACATAATGTGAACAGGCTTTTTCTGAGTCCCTCATTTGTCTGTGTTGTTTTCGATGAGTGGGAAATGCAGCCAGTGGAGGTGACAAACCACTTTCAAAGGCAGCACGTGTTGGTAACTCAGGGTGACCCATCAGATTCCAAAAGGAGCGTGTAAAAGTGGTTTTCAGCGGGATGACGGCTTTTAATAGGATTTATTTTGGACAGAAAGTGTTTTATTCTAAAAATTTCACATTAAAAGTTCTGGGGAGTGGTAATTTTGTAATATTCCAAAAGTTATTATGAATGTTCAATGTGTGCACCACTGCTGATGCAACACGCATCAAGTTGGTCGTGGAGTAATTTTTTTCTGACACACACAGCGTTCCTCTTGAAACTTACGCCACATCCAAATCTGCTGTCCTGTTGGCACTTATTTATGACATTTTCTAACAAATTCAAATTGCATTTGCATGAGTTTGGGCATACTTCTGTACACACTTTTTCTGTTGCTGTAAACGGCATTTATATTCCTGAAAGTAGAACAATAAAAATGATTACACTTTTTTTGAGCAAAAAGAGTAAACTCTTTTTAAAGAAATTATTAGGTGATGAGCTAATGTAAATTTTGTATCAAATTTTTTTTTGGACACCCTATAAATGCACATTTTACAACTATTGTAAAATACATTAAATTGCACATTCAACACTAATACATTGACATGAATAAAGATGCATAGGTTTAAAATATGTAATTAACTGTAGATTTACTGAAGCTATTTGTTTTCATGGCTCAGTTAGTTGAGTGGGTCATCCATTAACCGAAGGGTTGACAGTTCGATTCCTGCTCTGTCCTAGTTAGTCCCTGCCTCCAGTACCTCCAGAGACACTGGTGTATGAATGCGTATGAATGTTTGTTGGTGGTCAGAGTGGCTGTAGGTGCGAAATGGCTGCCACGCTTCTGTCAGTCAGTCCCAGGGCAAATGTGACTACATATGTAGTTTCCCACCACCAGAGCGAGCGTGTGAGAGTGAATGAATAATGGATGTAATGTAAAGTGCTTTGGGTGCCTTGAAAAGCACTATAGAAATCTAATCCATTATCATAATTATTATTATTATTATTATTATTATTATTATTATTATTCTATTGAAACAAATCAATCCACAAATGATACAAATATTTAGTGTCTTGAAGTTAAACCACTCTGAAGTGTCTCTTGTGCTCTAGGGATTTTTCTACATGGTTCTTAAGCTTTGAAGTGTGGATGATGGACATTTGTTCACCCATGACTGTGACTCAGTCTACAAATATAGTCTGACATTAGCTCTGAGTATCTTCATGTGTTTCTATAATTGGAAGGATTTCAGAAACAAGGGATTTTTTGATACTTCAAACATACTGCTTCTGCTATTCATGTGAGCATTTACACAACAAACCTTAAAGGACTCTCTTAGTTTTTCTTAGGCTGGTCAATGGAGAAAATATAAAATATGGAAACAAACTGCAAATTGTATTTAGTTCTACGAAAATGAGTGAATAACTAAAGCCAATACATCTCTTGAATGTACCCCAGGTGAGGTAGTTAAGAGTTTACCTTCTAGTTCTTTGACACATCCTTCTCAATCAGCTTGTGCATTACGCTCTATTGAATGGGACAGCAGTAATAGATTTGCAAAGTTTCACAAAGCAAGTGAAATAAAAGGTGCACAAGGAAGACATCAATGTGAGTGCAGTGATTAACATGACAGGGTTGGAGGTAGAGAACAGATTGATGCAGTGCTCAGTCTTCCCTACTGTTCATTAGCGATTTCTGAACCATAGGCTCTCAGTACTATTTGGAATATGAGAGAAACACCATCAATCATTTTCAGACTGGTAGCTTTAACCTGTACTGCACAATTATTCTTTCCACCACTTGTCTCTATTGTCTTGCTTGATCAGTTGGAAAGCCTTTTAGCTCAGCTGCTAAAGGATTTATGGAGGGGATTTATATTTGTCCATGTAAAAAGGTCTGAAGATATGCTCTCTATCAGCAGAGTGAGCCGCTGAATATTTCCTCTTTCGTTGCCACTAATGCAGTCTAAATCACTTCAGATGAAAAATTGCAGCCCATGTGAAGAAGCGCTCCTTGGGGAGAAGCGAGGGGTAAAATCTACCGCTTAGACCTGCGTTATAATGGTGAGGTATCACAAACAAACACTGCCAATCTGTGAGCTGGGCATCTATTGTCCTGTACAGTCATTCAGAAGGCTAAAGGGACTGTATCTGTTATTGGCTCATTTAACAGGGAATAGACTCGCGGGAGCTAATTAAAGTGCAATCAGGTGAAGTCTTATGAGTTCTAATTGCCTCCCAAGGGTCTTAGGCCTACAGTATGTCCTAAAAGAAGAGACCAGGAAATTAAATAGGATTTATATGCCATATAAAGACAAAGACACTTTAAATAAATACTTGGACGAAGACTTAAGCGTCTTTGAGTGTCCAAAAAAAGCCGCTCTATAAGTTAGAGGTATTATTATTATTATTATTATTATTTATTATTTATTATTTATTATTTATTATTATTATTATTATTATTATTATTATTATTATTATTATTATTATTATTATTATTATTATTATTATTATTATCAAAAATAATATTCATAGTTTTATTAGATGCAGAAGAGAGGGTTGAATATTTACAACTGTAATGTAGTTAGCTTTACATTAAAATAAATTAATGTGGAGTATATTACTGTTGCTATGAGCCATGAGGTGAAATTCAGGAAATAATGATAAAATATAATCATAATGGATTAGATTTCTACAGTGCTTTCCAATACCCCTCGAGCACTTTAAATTATTGATCCTTTATTCATTTGCTCTCATTTTCTCCCTCTGGTGGTGGTAAACTCCGATGTTTTATATCCACAGTTGCCCTGGGGCAAGTTGACAGAAGCATGGCTGCCAATTTGCACCAAAAAGGTCCTGCCGACCACCACCAAAAATTAATATTCATACACCAGTGTGACTGGAGGCAAGGAGGGTGAAATGACTTACCCAAGGACACAACAGACAGACCATGACAGAGCAGGATTCTGACCAGCAACCCTTCAGTTGTTGGACAATGTGCTCTACCTCCTGAAATATACTGTCTCAATATATAGACCCTTGTCATGCAGTCCCTAGATGAGGACAGACATGCGTATTTATAGTGAAGTCACTCTGTGATTGGTGGATGAGGTGGAATGCACCTTGAACACGTCTGTTCATCACTGAGCAAATGTATACCATCGAAGCCTCTTAGACAGTTTGATTTAAAATATGGTAAAATATTATTATGGATTTATTGGTCAATGATCAAAAAATACTGCAATACTACCTATCCCATGTTTTACACTGAAAGTACTTACCCTGGTACGACATGAAGGATGATATTTAATAAATACAAAGACAGGTAACATAAATACTTGGAGGAATATTTAGTTTCATTCAATGTTGCAGATGTGAGAATTTAAGTGTTAGAGCTGTACTTTAGTTAGATTTCCATTTAAGTATATTCCTGTTGCTATTAGCTATGAGGCAGAATTCAAGAAATATTAAAATAAAAAATTATATACTGTTCTCATGCAGCCCCTCCATCCAGACGAGCACAAATTTGCATTTGTATAAAAGTCAATAGGAAATCACTCCCTTACTGGAGAGGACGTGTGATTGGTCAAAGATGAAAACCCTTAAAATGGAATGACATTTAAAGTCAAACCCTATTAAATTATTTGATTTAAAATATGCTGAAATGTTATTATGGACCTATTGGTCAGTGATGCAAAACCACTATTGTACTACATATCCCATTTTATTTACACTGAAAGTACCAGTAGTTACCATGGTACATGAGAGGAGATGACAGTATTACATGAGATTTATATGGATAAAAATAAAGACACTTCAAATAAATAAGGAAAGGGACATTTACAATTTCATTGAATTGTGTAGAAGTGAAGATTTAAGATCCTTCACTCTATACCCAAATTATATACAAGAAAACTAATGTAAATATATTGCTGTTTTGTTTTGAGGCAATACTCAATAAATCACAAATAAATATATTAGAAAATATAAACCGTCAACATGCATGTGTCCTTTCTACGTCCTCAGTCCCTCCCTCTGAATTATCATAGACATATGTGCATTTAATAAGTATACGGATAATTGGTCAAAGATCAAAGATGACCCTAGAGGCTGAACATAGAATGAAAGTGAGCCGCAGAAATTCAGTTTCTCTCACATATTATATAATTTCAAACATGCTAAGAGGTTACTATGGATCTATAATGCCTACCACATCTTGCACACTGAAAGCACCATCAGTTGCCATTTCTCCCACAGATTATATTCATATTCAGCAATTTAGCATTGGGCATGTATGACTAGTTTAATTATTGCATCAGTATTATGAGTATAATAACATTATGATTTTATATAAAATTGCATTGTCAAAGATATGGAACACATTATGCAAATGTGCACATACATACATATATATATATATATATATATATATATATATATATATATATATGTGTGTACAACCATGACATTTTTATTAAGTGCTGTGTTTTAATACATGCAAATGTGTCTGCTTTATTCCAATCTGACTCTGTGCTCATTACATGTTTTGGGATACACTACAACACTATTAAAAAATTATCTCAGCCTGCTTTGATCCCGTGCCTGAGTGAAATATATATTTTGAACACTTGTAGGTTTCAGTGTGAAACTATTTTTAACCAGATAGTAGAATCCTTGCAGCTTTCCTACTGTTGAACTGATTATTACTGAGTGATTCAAGCTTCTTGAAAAGAAAAACACTTTTTTCCCCCCAAGGTTCTGACTCACCATTAGTATTTGGCTGTGTGCAAGGTATCGTATGCACTCAGGTATAAATACAGCATAGTGAAGATAACTATACTTTAGTGCTTGAATGTTGAGAGCTGAAGTGGGCTGATGTTTTGCTTTTTTAAAAACCTTGTATCCAACCAGTTTGCCTTTCATCCTCAGTTATTTGACTGTCCATTGTGCCGTATACAAATTAATATACAGTCTGATGTTTTATCCTGTCATATTACATAGCTTCAGTACATCTATAAAATGATTTATGAGCTAAACACTTCATCTCGGCTGCAGAACTGTAGTGTAACTCATTCCAGCAGGTTTTTGCTCCTGGATACAGAAACTCAAATAGGAATGCATATATAACCAGGAACTTTACAACCCACATCACTTTGTATTTCTTTTTTTTTTTTTTTGGTGTGAGTCTGCCTTTTCTTTATACAACTGTTCAACTTCTGATTGCATGCAATTATTACATACAATAAAAGTATTTAAAATCTATTTGGTATTTTAGACGCTAACATATGTCTAAGGGCAGGAAGTGGGCCCATACTTAAATCTACAACTTCACACCAAGAAAATGTTAACTTTATCACTTCTGAATTTTTTATCTTCCACCCGGTTATAAATGGATTTTCTGTGTCCTGCAGTTCCAAGAAAGACAAAATAAAGACTCTTAATGCTGAATTACACTTGGAACACAATTAAAATTGTGATTTTAAGTAACTGTCTTCAATGCATATTAACTTTGGAAATATTAAAATACAGTGGTGGAAAAAAAATTGTATATTTGTATATTACATTAAGAATCCTTCAGTCATTGAACTCAATCAAGTATTGTTCCATTTGGCAACTCCACATTAGGGTTGTCACGATACTAAAATTTCCAACTCGATACCGATACTAAGGATAATACTCGATACTATTTCGATACTGGAGATGTGAGGGATTCCTTTTAAAATTTCCTCCATGGACTGCTAAAAAAAGGTAGTCAGTGCGGGTGCAGAATAAATGCATGCCTATCTCTTGGCAAGTTAAGGTAGGTCTATCTTTTTGCTCAAGCCCTTCTGCAGTGCTAACTGCAAGCCTCTTTATGGTCGAGCGATTATGTGCGCGGGCGGCAGCATATTGCATCATGTGACCACCGCGGACCCCTTGCGGGACTAGCAGCGCGCACGTCAAAAATGATAGGCTGAGATGCTCACGGTGGCCTCCGTGGTGGTAACATGATACAATGCGCTACGGCCTGGCTGCCGCCCGCGCGCATAAACGTTCGACTATATCGAGGCCTTTAAAAGCAAAGTTGCATCGGATGGTCGCAATCACAGACCTATAGAAATAGTGTATAGGTCTGTGGTCGCACTGGCGTCATCCCGTGTGCTGTCTGAGGCAGCTGGAGAAAAAAAGAGACTTTAACTTACAAGCCGGCATTACGGCTGTGCCAGAGCTGACCGCGTTGATGCCTGTTTAGAATTCTTAACGTTACCCGCTACAAAAAAGCGACGACGCGCCATAAAAACAAAAATCGATTTTCCAGCAACTTAGTATCTAATTAGATACCAAGGGTCAATATCGATTTAGTATCTAAAATCGATTTTTTTGACAACCCTACTCCACATGCACCCTTCTGTATGTGCATCCATCAAGTTCAAAACTAGATGTTTCCGTCGATAATGAAACACATCCGGGACATGACATATTAAAATTGTGAACAACTTTATTTTATTTACACATATATGTATATGTGTGTATATATATGTGTGTGTGTGTCTATATATATAATTTCTAGCTATAGATATATGGGTCAAAATGATCACATTTGAAGTTTATGCATAAAGAAAACACTTTGAGTTTTTGTGAAATTCCTACCATAAGTGCTTCAAATCATGTCTTTTAGGAAGGACAACTGACTCTGACAGTAATTAAGTCTACAACAAAGAAAAATAGCCTCAAAACGCAAGTTTCCTTCGCGCTCGTGTTAGGTATTTCCCTGTCATGTTTGGTACGGTTGGAACAATCGGAATTCCTTCTAGACCAGGGGTGCTCAATCCTAGTCTTCAAGGCCGGTATCCTACATGTTTTCGATGAATCCTTCATCTGTCACCAAGCTCTGCAGAAGACTGATGACAGTCAGGTGTGTTAAAAGAGGGAAACATCTAAAACATGCATTATAGCGGCTCTTGAGAACCAGGATTGAGCACCCCGGCTCTAGACAACCCTTAAATGGGAATCTACATAATTATATATTTGAACCAATGGGAGGCCTCAGAACAAAGTCTTCTCCAGTAAACAAAATCCCTGGTTGCTAGGGCAATGTTGAAAAATGGTCCTGTGATTGGTTGAATTAGTGTCACGCAAGCATTTTTAATAAGCTTTCAGATACATATAAAATCTTAATTTGTGAAATTTGACCTAAGTGACTGATAAAAAAAAAGTCTTATATGACTGCTGTTTCCTGTGTGTGTGTATATATATATATATATATATATATATATATATATATAGGAAACAGCAGTTATATAAGACTTTTTTCCGGATTTTCTACATAAAGGAAAAGTACAAATAACTAGAAAAGCACTCTGAGAGCGCAGACCTCCATCAAGGTAGACCCCCCCACCCCACCCCACCCCACCCCGATCAGCCACAAAATGAAATCAGTTCTTCCTGTTCACATTTCCAACATATCCTGAAAATTTCATCAAAATCCGTCCATAAGTTTTCGAGTTATCTTGAACACAGACAAACAAACAGATAAACGCCGGCAAAAACATAACCTCCTTGGTGGAGGTAATAAAAAAAAAAAAACAGACAAACAAACCTATCTCCTAAAAAAATTCAAAAATCCTACCCCACCAAACACAGTCCCAGGCAAGACACCTTCATCTAAGATTTAGTAAATAAACCAGTTATATGTAATAATATTGCTAATTATGATACCCATTAGGCATAACTAAGTAATCAAAAAGAAGAGTGGAGTTGATCTAGAAGGCAAATTTGAGAGGATATATGGTGGTGGTGTTTTGGGCTCCATAACATCATGTCGTCCCTCATAATCTAGCCTAAATCTCATATCTCCATGAATTATCAGGGATAGTTTTAGTGTAAAGGATATTACTGGTTTCCAGGTGCAGTAGAAGAGGTTTTTGGATCCCCTGAGTGTGTATTTAATCTTAAATCTTTTTTTTTTTTTTCATGATAACATTTGAGATTAAGGAAAATGTTAAGGGTGCTCAAAACACTTTTATCTGCTACTGTATGTGTCTCCCATAGAGATGAATAGGACTGCATGTCTTTACCTTATGGATGTCAATCTGTCCGGGCGATCCTTGCCTGACGGTGGTACAGCAGTTTCTGCTGTTTACTTTCAGGATGAAGCAAACTAAAGCACTCTGACTTTGATTAAGTTAGTGGCCCACTTTAAAACGCCACTGGAGCTGTGGTGTGTGCTGCAGTACAACAATGTGTCCCCTGACTATGCTGAAGCAGGGAAAAATAACAATGATAATGGTTAAAGTGATGGAGGGCACAGGTGTATTGGAAGGAACAGATGCTGTGACTGAAAAAAGAAAGAAAGAAAAGCATTTAGTCTTCTGTCCTTTGTTGCTCCGTGTGCATAATACAAACCAGTGTAATTTGATGAAGCCTCTTCACGCTCATAAAAACAAAACATTAAGTGTAAGCACTGCAGAATATTATCAGGAGAACATTCATTATTAGGCACGTTCTGTTCTTCTGGGCTTTGGGTATTGAGTGGTTGTTTTCTCAGACACTGCCTCTCAGTCATTCAGTCACAACATCCTCCTTATCGCAGGTTCTTTGGGCTCCACTGCCACTGTCAATGATGTGGACAGATTTTTTTTTCTTCTCCTTTTTATCTGAGCATATTGTTCAATAAATTGCCGGGGGTGATTCTGAGTGTCTGATCTGTCAATGTCTTTCACACATTTCACCCTGTAAAACCTGAACCATTAAATCATTAATATAAAATTCCAGTTGTTTGAATCTGGAGCCATTATTAGTTCTTCCAAACAACCTACAACATTTATTTTCATGTGTGAGTTTAAACTTTGTATCATACTTGATACATCGGATTTCAAATATTACTATTTCTCAACAAATAAAATCATAATATAACATGAACATGCCTAACAAATTGGTAATCTCTTTCCAAAGTCTACAATCTTGTAGTGTCACTGGAAAGGCCTCTGTTGAACCATCTCCCCTGGTGGATTATCTGTGTATTTCATCTATCTAATTGTATAAATCAAGTTTTTCAAGGAAACAAATGTCACACTGAACATATATAGGGCTTTAAAACTCATTTATGAAATATTATACATTAGGGTTAAAATTAAATTATATTTATATAGCGCCACATCAGAACAAACGTTATCTGTTCTGACCCCAGCTATTGGAGAACAGTTAAATGCCTTGACCGGTAGGGGTTAAAGAGAGACAGTGGGAGGGCACATGGGTCAACTCAACATAGATAAACTGAACAACAACTGTTCAAAACTAGAATTACTGTTGCTAGTACAGCTACCACTGTTAATACTACTCCTCCTCATACAAGTACAGTTGCTCAGGAGGTAGAGCGAGTTGGTTTGAGTCCTGCTCTGTCCTAGTAGGTCCGTTGTATCCTTGGGCAAGACACTTCACACACCTTGCCTTCAGTTTATGAATGTTCTATGGTGGAAGGAGGAGCCGTAGGCACACATTGACAGCCACGCTTCTGTTAGTCTGCCCCATAGCAGCTGTAGATATGCAGTTTACCACCAACAGGGTGTGAATGTGTGAGTGAATGAATAATGGCTCCACTGTACATAGGGTGACCAAATGTCCTAAAAAATTTGGGACAGTCCCGAATTTCTAAGCTGTTATCCTGAATCTGGCTGTACGTGTCCCGAAAATGTAATTTATACCAAATAATGACTTGTTATCCTCAGGTAAACATTTTACATGGTGTCCCTAGTGCCTGACTGCCTCTGAGGCAGCCCTCAGCCCCCTTTATCACATTGTAGTTCTATTCAATTGCTACAGTAAACACGAATAGTGATCGGTGCGAATATTAATTGACAATAGCGATAAATGAATGAAGATTTGAAGACATTTGAAGCACAGCTACATTATTATTATTAGTGTTATCGTTCAATTTCCCACTTCTCCACATTCAACAATGTTATTTCAAGATAACATTTGAATGTGTATTACCCGCTTGTATTAATAATGGATTTATATTGATTATTAGACTATGTCAGCGCAAGCCCCCCCCCCAAATTTCAGCCAGCTTTATCTGGTCACCCTAACTGTCCATACTTTGTGTACGCATTAATAGAAAAACACTACATGGATCAAATCCATTATTGCTATTAAGGACCAATAGTGAATATACTAATACCTCTACCATTTAAGTGACAAGATAATAAAAACAAAATCACATTTATCTTGTCTATATCCTGTCTTAATAGTTTGATTCCACATCAGAACCAGTATTTCATTAATGACAAAACAAAGACATAAAATATGGCTTATTAAGAGGTAGAAAATAAACTAAAACCTTTTGGATAGAATTATATGTTTGTGAGCTTGGCTACAAAGTCACCCTGATGACTTTGACGCTAGACTGAGCTGAGCTATATGAGTCTCTCGCCACTCTCCTTCATCTCGTACAGGATCTGATGCTGTAGAAGACTGAAGCCACCTGGGAGGCTGCACCACCTGCTTCTATGCTTTTTTTTTCTTTTTTTTCCCTTTCCTCCTATCTTTCCATTCTGGTGCTACTCGCTCCTTATCGCCAGCTTGGTGATGTTATTGTAGGATTTAATATATGGGATGTGTTAATTATAAAGTACGGTTTGTGTGACTGGTAATAAAATGCAGATCATACAGAGGCCTGTGTTCTTTGACCTGTTATAGAACATGAGAGTGGTTTATGTATGTGTTTATTATGTTTTACATACATTTATACAAAACTAACTACACAATAAAGGCAAAAATATTGCGACACATCCTGGCTATAGTGACTACTAAGATGTTTGGTTTATGTTGATTTGGGATATGAATGTCAAAATGTTTTTAAGGCAAGACACAGAGAAAAAAAACATTGATTAGTCATGCAGTGGTCAATTTTGAGATGATTGTGCCTGCCAGGTTATAATCCATAATTAACCATTTTAATGAGCTTCTGTTTTATTATTACTCAGGGCCTCACCATGTATTTTGGTGTTGAGCCATTGTTTCCTACAAAAATGCATTAAGTTTTCCTATTTAAATCTTTAAATACTATTTTCTTCCAATGCTTTTTTTTTTGCATGCTCTGGTAGAAACATATTAACCTATGTAGCACCTACGTACATCCAACTTTCCCATTCAAAAATTAACAGCATTTATAACATATTTACAGAGATGTTTGTTTAAGTAGGTGGTAGTTGTGGTAGAAAATGATTATTTACAGTCAGAGCATGGAAAATATTTTACAATCATTTAAAATCACTGTCAATGTTTAGAGAATTTGAAGTTAAAACCATCTCTGAGGCATTTTGGAAGCAAAGACAACAATTTAAACAAGACTAAGCAATGACATGACTAAAGTCGTTAGAAAAGAAACACCTGAATTCAATGTGTCCACACAGTATAATGCACAATTATCTCAGAAAAAGTGCATGATACAGACCCAAACAAACTGCAGTTACGAACTAATCTTACACATTGAACCTTTTCCGTAAAACAGCGAATGTGTGGAATGTTCATGTTGAGTAGAATATGTAAATGCATAATACAGGGATCAGATGAAGACATGAATATTCTTAAATCATAGTTGAGGTAATACCAGTTTTCATCTCTCTATAGACCACATCCACAAATCCTGTTCTGCAAGTTCCCTTCTGACAGAAAGCATAAAAGCTCCAACTAGAAAAAAGTAATCACATGGTTAAAGCTGTAAAAAGCACTGAAACTGTGTTTTACTGCATTGCCTGCATCATTGCACAAACCTCCTCTATCACAGTTAGAGCTGATCCGTAATAATGTGGATTAAATGTATTGGGCCATTTATCTTTATATAGGTCTAATTCCTGTGCTGTGCCTTATGTTCTGATGCAAGAAAATCATAAAAAATGAGATTTCACTCCATCATTCTTTTGGCTTTCTTCAAAGATTTTGCATTTGAGGCATTTCTGTTTAAGTAGCAAGTTTAGAGCTACATGTAGTGACAGGAAGAACATTTACTGATGACAGGCCACTCATTTTACTGCTCTACATGAAAGAACAAAGTACAGGCATAGACTCTGAACCCTGACGGCTCACAATCAAACAGCACCAGAAAGGCTGTTTATACATACAGACGGCCCTCTGAAAAGAATCTTTAAAAAAAAGATATAAAAGATATGTGAATGAGTCATCACAACAAAAAAAAAGATGCAATGTTATGGGAGAGCAAAGCGGGTCTGGTGAAAATGAATTGAATGTGATTTTATTACATTGAGATGCATCTCTATTTCAAAGGGGTCAAATATTGTGGCTTGTGTGTTGTGATGGGGGGGGAAAAAAGAATGATCATTTATTTACATATAGGACTGTAAACTTTATTTTCATTGTGAATGAATAGAATAGAGGTACTTTATTGATCCAACAATTGGGAAATGTCTTTGTGACAAAAGCAGCATTCAACATATAAGTAAAAAGGTAAGTCAATGTCATTAGAGTGTCCATAGTAGTGCAATGTAACTACAGTGTTACAAGATATAATCAGTGTTCTTTGTTCTTTACAGAAAGTTCATAGTGAAAAGCAGCAATGAAATGTGATTGATTTGTAGAACAGTGGAAAAACTTGTGGTACCTTCATGACCCCATGAGAAAGTGACCGGCCAATCACTTCTCGCCCTTCGGCACAGGAAGACTAATCATGTTTCCCATATTATCACCTGCTGTAGTTCAATTCTATGGTTCAATCAGTCATATGTAGCGGTGACTGGAGGAGAAGCGGTTGCGGGTTCATTTAAAATGAATTTCAAGTCTCTTTTAGCTGTATTTAATACAGCTAATATTGTTGTATTGAATTTTGTGTTCAGTTACATTTCTGAACCATTATTTTGGTCATTCACTGATACACTGTTTATTACACGGTTTTGTTTGTCTTACTTTCAATATGGTCCCAATTTAAAATCAAATGTTCAGTCTTTGTTTCTATGTCCTAAAACTGATCCTCTTGTCACTAGCCTTTTACCATATAATTACTGTTACATTACGTAGACCTTTAATAGTATTCACACAATACATATTAGCCTTTGTAGTTTTGTAACACATATACTACAGATGACTGTATGAGTCAGTCAGATGTATAATATGCATCATGTAATACCTCGCAGAAGGCACACAGATGACAGCTAGCTTATTATTGTATTAGCTTCAGCAGCACACCAGCGTTAAACAGCATTTACTCATGCGCAGATAAACAATACACTATGCTAATATCTATTCCAACTGTACTGTTATTAATCTCACCTTGTGTCATTTACACACAATAATAAACCAGGAGTATATGAATTACAGTTGGGAATAAGAGGGTGCTTAGCAACAATACAGCAACTAATTCTGAACATGGAGGTGTTGCGTTCAGGACCATCATAACATCTCTGATGCATTCAACAACACGGGAAATCTAAAAACGTGGAGAAAATCAGTTGTTCCTGAATGAATAGTTAAACAGTCAACAGCAATTAGTGTGTGGGTTTTGTAATAGAAGGGAAGAGCAGAGCTGGACATGTACACTTTAAAGTACACTTTATTATCAAGTATGTTAATTTAAAGGCTCCTAGTAGCAGTATACTACCCAAAGTCTGGTTCAAATATATTACTGCTGAATAAATCTTAACAGACTCGCATATGATCTGCATTTTTTGGGGGAAATATGGCTCCTGATATGATCTGTAGGCATCATCATTCAGCTTTTTTACGTGGCCTGGTGTTAAAAAGGCAAGTGAAAAAATCGGGAATATCGAAGAATCGCAATTTAAATTGAATTGGCACCCAAAAAAATTGGAAAAGATTCAATTCAGCATAAAAGCATATTGTCCCAGCCCTATCATTTATATTATTTTACTGGTTTAGGTCATTTTATATCATATTAGACTGAATGTGGCCCCAGAACTAAAATGCGTTTGACACCACTGTTTTAGATGAATCCATTTTCCAACTCACCTGATTCAAATCATCAGCCTTTCACCAAACACTGTAGAACCTTATAATGACCTTCAGCTCCTAGAAGAAGGAAACATTTCAAACATGCAGGATAGTGGCTCCAGGACCAGGACTGGACCTCTGCTGCTCTGGTTAATCTTTTTTCACTCTTTTCCTCCTCTCATCCTTGTGTCCTCTGTCTTTAACTGTTGTCCTTGTCCTGGAGTCTTCATGTTTCAGTTCTTTAGTATTTTTCGGCAATAGTCATTTTTTAATGGGGGGCTCAAAATAAAATTCTGTTTAGTGCCCCAGTTTGGTCAGGGGTGGCCCTGTGTTGCTATGAACAAGTCAGTGGCACACTACTGTGTGTTCATACAGCAGTATTAAGTTAGCCAATCAGAACACAGGTCTGAAATAAACAGTGTTCGCAACTTTTAGTGACAAAATTGTTAACCTCACCCCACCATGCCTCCTGTCCCCACCTCAATCCCACTTCAAGCTGTCGTGAAAACTTTAGAGCCCTGGTGAAACATATAATGCTCCACTCAAGGTCTTCCCTCGGGGTCTTCACCAGCACCGCCACCTCGTCCGTCTTATTTCCCAAGGACCTCACATTCCCCATGATGACTGCCGGTACTGTTGGCTTATATTTCCTCCTTTTCTATCTTGAACCGTTGCTTTATTTGCATACAGTCCATATCTTATTTTATGTTGTGTATTTTATTAATGCAGATTTGGTTCGTCCATGAACACGAGCTGAGGATGGAATTTAATTTATGCGCGGAATGTCAATAGCCTTTTAATAGAGTTGAATCCCTGCACTAAGCGTTAAGGATCAAGCTCCTCCAAGTGAAAAGGATATTAGTAAAATGTCTCAAGCTAATATGCATGAAGACAGCGTCATTAAAACACTTCTTCATGTATGTGAAGCTATTAATGTTACCATAGTCCAATGACTATTAACCTGCCTACTCTGATTAAGTGCAGTAATGAAAGAAAGATGGAGGTATGAGGAGGAAAGACAGATCAGAAGATGAATTGTTAGAACATGACAAGTGCTATGGAAATGCTATGTAGAAATATTATGCCACTTAAGATGATTGTCCACATATGAAGTAGTTGGCAGATTACATTATATTAACCTATAAAGACCCAGTGCTATTTTTGGGTCAGTTCCCAAATTAAATTTTCTCTATAACTTAACCTTTCTTAAGCAATTAATCTCCATTTATTATAATAGTATATATCACTAACTGAACCTCGATCTATCGACCGACCGACCGACCGACCGAGGCACATCTTATATGACATGGCTAGATGTATGCTGATCTCTCTCGCTCTTTCATATCTATCGTATTAATTCATATACAACTCTTACACCATCAGTGTAAAAATGAGTAATATCGCATGTCGATCCAATTTCCCCATGGTAGGATCAGCAAAGTCTTATCCTATCTTATCCACATTCTAAACATATGCTGTAAACACTTATTAAATAACAGTCTTTCAGTCTTTAGGAGATGATCCTCCCTTGTCTATTTAATTAACCCTTAACAGTTCGTCGCTGGCCTAAAAATTAATGCTGGTGAAATGTCATTAAATTATAGCTTTCTTTGTCTGACTTTAGTTGTTGACTTCACAGATTGCAAATGTGAATACGACAGTGCTATTTCCATATATCCTCATGAGAACCAGCAAAGTATTTTTGTCCTCTGTAGGGGACAAGTGTTTCACAACTTTATCCAAAAACAACCTAAAGGACATTCCATAAATAAATTGGAACTTTTCCAATCAAGAAAATTACTTATTTAATATATTTATATTATTTTAATATATTTATATTATTTTTAAAGGTTTCAGGAGGTTAAATTAACTCATTAATTTAGAACTAAATTATAATGTAACTTAAACATAATGTGGTCATGTACATTAGGATATTTTCTCAATCCAGACCACTTTAAAATATAATTGACAACCCCTAGACTAAAATAAATTATGAATTGTCATTTAGATTTCAATAAAATTATAGAAATCATGAAAAAGTAGAATGTAAGCCTTTTTAATGATAAATACCATACCTACATTTTTTTTTGGAGGGGGGGTTATCATAACAGCTGTCAATTTTTGGCCTCATTTAGACTGACATTTACATACACATGTTCATCCATTTTAATCTATATTAAATGTTTCTGAGCGATTTCATTACCTGTTAACTATTCAATTCAACTTTATATATGAATTATATTTATTCATAAAAGTTGGATATGAAAGCAAACAAGTGGTGTCAGTGGTTTCTGTAGGTTTCTTTTGCTGAGAAGGGTTTAAGGACAGGGGATACCTGGGACATTAATCCATTCCCTTCTTCTACTGTTTATTTCCTCACCCCTGTAGAGGGGAGGCAAGGATGATTTGTTGTTGTTAGTCTGCCAACAAATGGCGGAG
This sequence comes from Siphamia tubifer, assembly GCA_020466265.1. Taxonomy (NCBI): domain Eukaryota; kingdom Metazoa; phylum Chordata; class Actinopteri; order Kurtiformes; family Apogonidae; genus Siphamia; species Siphamia tubifer. The sequence continues at coordinate 22,476,342 of CM035804.1, forward strand.
TTGTGTTTTTGCTGTGTGTGTTTCATTCAGTTGGTTCGGGCAGACCAATTCTCACAAAAGTGAAAAGGAGGGTGAGTGCTTTTCTAGATGTTGTTTTTGTCAGTTGCCAGAAATTGAAGCAAAAACAAGTGGATCAATTTGAATAAAATTTTCAGGAAAGGTATGAGGTGGTCCTGAAGACATCCCATTAAATTTTGATAAATGTAGGTCAAAGGTCAAGGTCACAAAAATGTGTTTGTGCAATGATAAGAGACAGGGCATATCAGGTAAAACATTTGCAAGGGGTGGGATTTGTTGTACCTGGCATGACAAGGTACTACTATTAGTATTTTTCTTTAATTTACCTCCGACAATTTGGGTTGGAATGATAGATAAGGAACAACCCATTACATTTTGAGAAAAGGTCACACTAGAGATCAACAGCTAAAACACATAAGTGGTAATATCTCAGGATTCAGACAAGATAGAATCTCACAGGGTTTTTTTTTTTTTTTTTCATTCACATCATCTCACCTTCAGACATGAGATGGGTCAACACCTATGGCTCGATCATGTCACGTCATATGACTCCATATCATGCCTTGGTGAACGTCTGCTGTCTCTGACTGCCTTGTTTTATTTTATTTTTTATCAATGGCTACAAATTTCAGTTTACCCAATGTGAATTCAAGGTGAACCTGTGGTTGAAATAATATTGGACTAAGTAAACTATATATTGGGAATTACAGGTGCGGACAAAAATAGTACATAGTAGCACGTGCACAAACCCACAGAAGGACACATGGACACACAACTCAACAGAACGCAGTTTAAAAAGGGTACATTTTAACCTGTTTTTAGAAATGTCTACTGATGTGGAAGTGTGTTCATTCCGTATACACTAAAAGTTGCTTCTGCTTTTGTGATCAGGTGTGAGGGATGAGTAAGTTCCCACTTCCTGCTGACCAAAGTGTTCTTGCTGGTGTGTAAGTGATGAGCATATCTGTGTGGCTATTATTATAGTAATGTATCAGGTTATACATTCTCTGTATTATTATGGAGTTGTGATGATGCTTGTTTTTAGCTTCTTCTCTTCACTCTTTCATTATAAGAACACATATGTGGGTGTTTTAATTTGACATTTGATGATTCTACAGTGAAAATCTCTAAATGAAACAAGTTATGTAAGAAAAAAGTTTTCCTGTCCTTGTCTTTTGCTGGTGTATTGATCAGACCTAATCTCATCTATTTTAGTGTTGGAGTTAGGTCTTAGCCTTCAGGTGAAAAGATGTGAGAGAATGAAAGGGAGTGATTTCAGTCTGTGCAGTTTTTCTTCCTCTGCCCTTCTCAGCGTCTGACAGAAAGATTAATCAGCCAACACCTTGAACTAAGGTAACTATAAAAAAATAAAAAATCAAGGGTCACAAGGTAATCTTTCTTACACTTTGATGCCATTTGACTTCCATGCATTTACTGTCCTCTACACACGTATCATGGGGGATATATCTTTTTTTTCCGTCTTACGGATGGGACGCTTAAACACTGAGAACTGAGCAGTGGTTGAAAATAAAACCAACACAGCAACACTAGGGATGTGACAGAAATAGTTCAGGACGTTGTGTTGCTTTTAACTTTTAGCACAACCAAAACTCTTACAGCCACTGTCATTAATGTGTGTTCTTTGGTCAGCTGACAATGCAGGTATGAAATAGGGATTTTAATCACTCTAGTTTTCTGCCTGTTCAATGGACGTTTTTCCTCGCCATGGTCACTAGTCTGAAGTGCTTCTTCCTGGAGGATTCTGTAGAGTTTCTGCAAATTAGAGTCTGGTTTTGACCAGCTCTGTATTTTAAGTGTAATGAGATAACTTCTGTTACGATTTGGTGCTATATGAATAAAAACATTTCAATATGACACAAAGACAACACAACAATAGAAGTCATGGTGTCTCTTATCAGTGGCTTGCAGTGTGTTGACATCATGTTTTCGGCCTTAAATCTTCCGACCACAGTACTAAAATAATATCTAGTACCAAGTGCAGTCATCTGACGGAAAACGTTAACAGAGCAAAGTCAAATAAAGCTGAGCAGGCACTAATGGAAAAGCTCAGTTTGTTAACCCTCCATGACAGAAAACATCATCTGTGGCTAAAAATGTGTTCTTCTCAAATTGTTCAATAGTTTTGGACCAATGTTCATTAAAAAGTAAAGTGAAATGTGTTGTCCACCTTGTCAGTGGTGAGAGCAACATGATGGTGCAGTGGATAGCACTGTCGCCTCACAGCAAGAAGGGTTCAAGTCCAGCACCAGGAACCTATCTGTGTGGAGTTTTCATGTTAACCCTGTGTTTGTGTGGGCTTATCGACAGGTTTTTCCGCCTTCCTCCTACCATCCAGAGACGGGCATTAAATGTCTATTTAGGTGTGAATATGAAAGGGATTGTCTGTTTGTCTCAATGTCTGTCCTGTGGTGCACTGTTAGCATGTCCAAGATGAACTCCACCTTCTCCCATAGGCAGCTAGGGATGCCCGCTACCCTTAAAGGGGAACTAGACAGGATTCTTCTGTTTTGGTTTTTCTTTGCTAGTTTTCTAGTATTTTTCTCAGCAGTGCTCCACCTACAATTTCATAGTACATATTTACAGTCATAAAACTCACCGTTCCCCCTCCCTCTTCAATCATGTGCTTCTATTTTCAAGGCAGTGGGTGACAAGAAGGGGCAAACATGTGATCAAATACGCTACTGAATTGTCGTTGTTCTTGCTGAACATTTTGGCAGCCCTAGGGGGGTCACTATTGGACGAGGGTCCAAGCAGTTGCCTGTCCTCAAGCTCCATCCCTGCCTGTGCATACTGCTGTGTATTTTCTTGTCCTTGCCAGTAACTGTAGCTGGAGATTGTGCCTTCAGTAAAATTAAAATAATTAATAAATACACCAGGGCAAGCTTCACAATTTAACCATGTTGTCTATTGAGTGTGAACTTGCTCCAAGACTCAACTTCAGTGAAATTATTAATGACTTTGTAATCAAGAAAGCAAGGTGCATGACTTTAACACTTTGATTTTGTGAGGTGTAGTACTTCCTGGTTGTGAATTGTTACTTTGATGCCGTTAATGAATAGAGAAGGCTGAAAAATATAGTGATAAACTAATATGAAAATTATAATCAGAGGGCATTATATTAACTACGAGATCGTTGAAATTTTTATGAACAGCCAAGTGTTTGTAGTTAGTTTTGTGTTCAATCCAATTGAAGTTGATTGTGAAGGTTGTTGTAATGTTTTTGTCTTTAAGAGTAATTGTCACATTTCTGTTGTGTGGTTGTTTGATTTTAACAAATGCGTAGATGAAGAGGGTGCAGGGTGGAGGGGACCCATATGGTTCTGACTTGTCCCGGCTTTCAGCAAATCTGTTGACAGCCCTGCACAATAAGATCTGCTTTTATCAATAATTTCAGGTTAATGAATTAAAATAAAGTATCAACATGCAATGTCCACAGTTTTACAGTTGGCCACGCCCACATTAAGTCAACATTATTTGTCAATGTTAGCAAATCACATTTGCTCGTATTTTTCCCACTCACTCATTACACTTGTAATGTATGTTTGAAATAAAGAGCATGTAAATAGCATAAATAGCATAAGTATCTGGACAAAACACCCAATAGATACAGAGTTGAAGGTGAGGCTGAGTGGACACGAGCAGTTGCAGATGAGAGGAGGCCCGGGCAGTCCTTGCTCAGAACACTTTTTTTCATTAGGTGATGTGGGAGGAAAACTCTTGTAAACAAAAATTGTATTGTACATATGGTAAATTGAAATTGTAACAAGGAGAAATGGCTTTAGACCTAGTTTTAACTTCAAAATGATAATGTCAGATAATGTCTGTTGGCACCAGAAACATGTCTGCAGAAACATGTCTGCTTTGCAAAATTAAGTCTTACGTTAATTCATCATATATGGTTAAGTTCACTGTTACATTAACTCAGTTCTTGATATACTGTATACTAGTTTCTGTCAGAGCCCTGTATAAGCACTAATTCTCTACACACATTTCTGAAAATGATTGAAAAACAGTCATTCTGCTGTCAGTTTCCATAAAAAGCATGAGCACTAGAGCAGCCATTCACCTACGTGGCCAAGGCCACGTCGATTGTTCAAAATGCTTGGCATTCTTCTCCCCCTCCTTTCATTTTGAAGTGATGAATTTGAATAATGTTGATGATGAAGTCGTTGTACCACTGAAATGTGGAGAATATCCATAGGCCATAAAAAAGGCATGTGTTAACCATGCTAGTTCTGAGAACCATGTGTCAGGCCACAATCCATCTAACACACATCTTTTTAAAGTCAATTAAATTTGAGGGATAAGGATGTGTTCATGTTTTCTTTGATAAATGATGTTAGCCTATGAAGTCATATTTACACATAATTGTAATTGGTTTCATCAGTGAGTAGAATGACTCTTAATAGTTTAAAGTATTGAATTTAGTTATTATTGAAAATGAATAATATCTCTTATCCTTATTTCCCATACTGACTGAACCTCTCAAATGACATAATGAATGGAAACATGGGATTTGTGACACATTTCTGTTCTATCTCCAGACTCAGATGGTGGCCTTAGTGAAAATGAACCTAGTGCCTTCCTGCAATTTTCTGTATCACCCGGAGGAGAATCTGATAGTGCTGCGTCTGATGCTAAGTTGCTGCTGAAAAGAGCAGATTTAAAATTGGACGTTTCCAAAGGCAACCCTACAGGGAGTGTATATCATACTGACACTGGGCTTAGGTGTATTGTTTTCCATGCTCTTTTAGCCATCTCCCAGTGCCTAGCAGAAGGACCCATGCAAAGCACTTATGCTGTCCCCCTTGGACCTGATGATATGTACATATGTTCCTCCTGTTAAGGTCAACACACAAAACTGAGTCTGTAAAACTGACCGATTACAACACAGTCATGCCAACAGGGTCTGCATGCACACACAGGCCCTGTTTTAGCTCTGCCTCCATATAAATCCATATAGGCAGTTCTCTTGTCTATATGCAAGTGGTTCGCATTTTTTGGGGCTCGTGACCCCATTTTAACATCACACATTTCTAGTAACCCCAGACATTCAAAACATAGATATTATTTTATTTTATTTTATTTATTCTTTTTCCTTACTCCCTGATGAAGGCCATTTGTGCCGAAACGCGTTGGGGTTTTTTTTATATGATTTTATAGGTTTTGTTAACCAAGCCAGTTTAATAAAGGCTTTTTATCTTTCACTTTTAAGAGAGTGCCTTGGAATTTTTCTTTGTTTTATGCTGTTCTCTCCTATCCAATAGAGCACCTCTAATTTGTATTACTTATTTTGAGTCCAGGTAGCGCTCCTTAAGCAAACTTTTTATAGATATTCTTTTATCGAAATAAATTTTTGACAATGTGATAGTTTCTGATACGATCTTCTAAATAAATGACATATGTGACCCATCACCACGAAACCAGGCATAAGTGTCTGGAAATCAAAACTGAGTTATCTGTGTAGCTTGGTAGAGTGGAAACTAAGGTTTAAGATGGTGAAAAAATTACGTTTCTATCATAAGTAGAACCAAAGTTATGGTCATTTTAATATCCACAGTTGGACCTATTATGCAATTTGCATATTTTTAGATATTGTCCGTTAAAGTTTTGGATTGTTTTGGGGTAGGAAGTCCTTAGCAACGCATAATAATTTGTATCCGATTGACAAAAAATATTCACAGATGTTAAAGGACACTCTGATGGACATGTCACAGAAGTTTTATATATTATAATAATAGGACAGAATTGCAACGTATTATAATCATTTGGCTTACACCATTGGACAGAACATTCAATATAAGCTTTTACCTCGTACCAAACACTTGGATGTTTACCCACGGAACGGAGATCGGTTTGTTCGGCGAAAAGAGGTGGAAGTCGTCTTTGTCTTTGCTCAGCAATCCTTAAACTTTTGTCACCGCTTAAATAATTGACCCAATAAATACCTTTATTGATTGGATTTCAATGTAATGACCACAGGAACTGAACATAGAGGTGTTACGGTACCGTTTTTTGACATGGTGTAAACAGAAATAAGAAATCACCTTCCAGCCTAAATTTGGCTGTAGCTCTGAACGGCTCAGCGCGACTTATGCCTGGTTTCGTGGTGGCGGGTCACATATGACATTTAAGCTATGTAGCCTAATTTATATGATTAGTGATGAACAAAGTGATTTTATTTTCCTTGGTCAGGATATGTTCAGTCAGTCCAGCTTTACAAGGATGACAATGCTGAATGAACAATAACTCAAAAAACTAAGAATCGGTTTCAGGTGTTGCATAGTTGCAGCATCTGAAATGATCACAATGAACATTAGACAGATAAACAGTGCCACAGTGCTTTGTTTCAGCTGCGTTTTTTTTTTGTCTGTTATGAATTGGGATTGTCTCTGTCAACTCACCATATACTCAATTAACCCTAACCCCTTTAAGTCATCTACTATTTATAATTGAGAAGGTGATAATTAGAAGAAGATATGTTTAAAGGTGTCATTCCATCATTATTTCATTAATATTATTGTGTTCTCCATTGCTATTGAATACATTGTGTTGATTCTATTCAGAAAAATGTCCAGATTGCTTTGTTTCCAGCTGTATTTATACGGTAGAAAAATGACTTGAGAGTAAACAGTTTACCGGTACCATGACGTGGTGATGAGGCATTTCTGATTGGCTCAGAATGTGTGAAGGAACACTCGCCCCTCCCCTCTCACTCTTTGTATGTGTTTACCTTTACCAGAGTATCATCCAGCTAGGTTTCGTGCCGTTGCTTGTTCTGTAAACGTGTAAGGAAAAAAACGAGGCTTTATTTCCACAGAGAGCACATGAACCAGTTTTATCCGCCATTTTTTTCAAGTTTGTGCAGCAGCTACTGTGTCGCCCTCTTCTCTTGTAGATGCTAATGCTAATGCTACTTCAGATTCACTGTAATTGTTTTCTGTGAACGTAGTATGTAGCCAGTGGAAGTGACAAACCACTTTCAAAGGCAGCATGTGTTCGGAAGTCGGGGTGACCCATCAGATTCCAAAAGGAGCGTGGAAAAGTGGTTTTCAGTGGAAAGACACCTTTAGTGAAATGCTAGTTATGCTATGAACTTCACAATTTAAAACAATGATATGAGCAATGTTTGGAAAGAAGTTATATAAAGTTACATTTCATGTATTTCTCTCCAGATGTTTCCCAGTCCTGCACAGCCTGTCCTCAAGGTCTTCCCCAAGACACAGCACAGAAACAGGCAGAGGGCCTTCAAGGACTCCTTGTACAGCGTATGGCCGTAGTACTCCCTCTCCAGGGACTCTGTTTTTTGCTGCCCTTGCTGCTGTTTCAGCCCCAAATTCCCCAAAGTCTTTATTCAGATCAGAAACCAGCTTCTCTAATTGGAAGAAGATACTCTGCAAGGATGGTGGTATTAAAAACATTGCATCACTACACAAGGGCCATGTTTGTGTGGAAACAATATAAATTAGACATGAAAAAGAAAGGATCCATGGTTGAATCAATAAGCAAAGGAAGGGAAAAGAGGATTAAAGAAAATTGGGCATATATAAAAACCATTGCTTAGGTCCTACATTCCAAAACCTGACATGGGGAATCTGAACCCTAGCAATTTCTTGGGTATCTTGAATTAAACTGCCAAACATGATCTGTGCATTAAGAAGTGTATGAATGCAGAGGGTAATGCTAAATATGCAGGTAAAAACATTCAAAATGAAATCTTGAAAATATAAAGTGTGTAGTATTATTGCAGATGAACTAAAAGAAACAGCAAAAAAAAAGCAGGTAGTCTCATGAGGGCTGTTGATGAAAGCTTTCTTTATTCCATGAAAACTGACAGCCTTGATACTGCAGACCTAAACTGCTCGACTTCAGCACCACACTAACATGGTCACATATGAGTTATGAGTGGGAAGCACACAAGTGTCTGCACTAGAATCCAAGAAGTATATAAATATGCCTTTTATGTTCATTTAAAAGGTCACTGTTTAAATCTTGTGTAGATAGTGTATGATGCCTTTTTTTATTCATGCAGAATATTCTTTCTTCATTGTCTATGCAAAGTGTCATGATGCACAAACAGACGTGTATGGAGGCCAGCTTTGAGTGATACTAGGTGGTCATCCATGTTCACTGCATGACGTAACCTGTTTGACACACTTCTGACTTGGCTAGGATCAGCCAACGGATGCAAGAGGCATTTTAGCTCAGCTAGATGTTGGCTTTATTGGTCTAGTCTGTTGGAAACATTTAATAAGATTTTGAGAATAAATAAATAAATACACTGCTGTACCTTGCCCTCACATGTGAGCAGCAGCGAAGGCCACATGAATTGTGCCATTGAAGAAAATTGTTGAAAACCACCCTCCCCTCTGTTTTTTTGACAAATCACACCTTATATATATATATATATATATATATATATATATATATATATATATATATATATATATATATATATATATATATATATATATATATATATATATATATATATATATATATATATATATATATATATATATCATCTTGATTCTCCTATTTACAGAATGTTTCCTTCCACACGGTCACACAAAAACTTGGGAGGTTTCATGGTGAAGTACAAATATAATACATTAAGAACCAGGAACGGGAGGAAAAAAAGGATGTTTTTTTACAAAGCAGAGTCTCATCAAATCAACAAATGAAAACCCATGATAGAAAAAAAATAATAAATGGCAGAACCTTTAACTTAAGTTTTGCAAATGAGTTCTAATTTCAAATCTGTACAAGTGTCTGAGTGGGCGGGGCTTCTGAGGGGGAATTGTGACCTTACTTTAGAACAGGGGTCGTCTATCCTGGTCCTAGAGAGCCACTATCCTGTACGTTTTAGATGTTTCCCTCTTCCAGTACACCTGACAGTTGTAATCAGGCATCTGCAGAGATGCCTGAAGAGGGCTACATGTAAAACATGCAGGATAGCATCTCTAAGACTAGGATTGTAGACCCCTGCTTTAGAAGAAACGGAGAAATGAGTCCAACAATAGTACAAGGCTATCTGATCACATAATTACTGCTGCATCTGGTTTAGTGCAGAATAAAGATGAACCAGAACACTTTAAGAAGCATGTTTATTTCTCATGTTTTGATATAATGGCAGGAGAATTACAAAAAAAGTTCTCAGATCCAAATTGTAATATAGTGAAAAATATCTAAGCTCTGCACCCTCAAAAACTGGTAACACTTTAGAGGATGAGGTTCTCATTGCAATAGCAAAAATGTTTGAATCAAATGTGCATGATCTTACCAATGAACGTTAAAAATAGATCTTCATTGGAATAGAATGGAGAAATAACCCACACTCACTTTCTTGAACCCTTAAAAGACGTTCCATGAACTGTTCAGGGTTGGCAGGATAGCTGTTGTTATCCCGGTGAATAGTACTTCAACTGAAATAAGCTTTTTGGCTTTAGCACTTATTAAAACGCATTTAAGAACTACAACGGGAGATGCCTGCTTGAGTCACCTGGGTGTTTTCAGCATTGAGTCTTAAAGGGCCAGGGCCATAGACTTGTAGTGATTGTGATTATGGAGCAGCTGTTGCAGTTCTAAACACAGCATTCACACAATTATATTTTATCTACATGTCATGTATTCAAATTAGGAAGGAGGATTTATGTAAATGTTTTGCTTTAAAAAGTCTGATGGAGATGTTGGATCTAACTTTCATGTTTAACTTAACAAAAGAGTCAAGAAGTCTCGTGTAAAACTAGGATAAAAATGACTAAGCGGATTACATATAAAATATTCATTAACCCTCTGAAGTCTTGAGCCTTTCAGAGACTGAGGCAAAAACTGAGAAAAAAAAACAACTTTAGATGTGTTGATTCTATTCTAAATCAATTTTCTATTGAATTATTCAAGGCAAATTCTAATAAGAAAAAGTCAAATAAAAATCATTACCAGAGAAACTGACATTTGAACTGTTTTTAGTATTTTATTATCATTATTATATTTTACTAATAATATACTTATTAGACTTATTCTTATTAACAATTGAACTGTTTTTAGTTCCTGTTTTATAGGTCATCACTGGCAAAACATGCACTGTACCATACATGTGATGCATTTCACTGTCAACCATGTACTGTATTTTGCATATGGGCATTAATGTCCCCTGTCCCCTGTCCCAGTATAATCCTAGAACTGCCACTGTGAAAAACTATAACATTAAATCAACCAAATGAATCTTGATATTGTCCTGAATCAAATGACATTTGACCCCTGATGCTGACTGAGTGCTAGAAAACACTAATTAAAATAAGTAAAAAGTGGTTCAGAGATGATATTTGTCTGAGGTCTCAGAGGATTATGTGTGACTTCCAGAATGTGTTGGACATCTGTGTTAGATTAACTCAGCTGTCCTGAAAGCAGCTGCTTCTCACCAAACTGAGTTATCAACTTAGGGTAAAATTATTCAGAACAGTATGGAATTAAATACAATTTAAAAAATAATAAGGTCAATTTGAAGTAATGAAATAATGTGATTTAGAACAGGTGATATGAACAGATGGATTAACATTTAACACATAATTTAATTAAATGTTAATGTAATTGCAGAGCTAATCAACCATTTTTATTTAATAGAAATGATGTCATAATTATTTGACTTAAATTGTAAGGTGATGGAGTTATAAAAAATTAAAACATGTTTATATGACAATTGTTATACCACATCGATACTACTGCATATATATATATATATATATATATATATATATATATATATATATATTTTTTTTTTTTTTTTTTTTTTTTTTTTTTTTTTTTTTCTTGAATTGTCAAACCTTGATAATGAAGCATAGTCACATTTTGGACGACTACATCATGAAATGTGTAATAAGTCTGTTTTATCACATCTAATCAAATGCATTCAGCCCACCTTTCCTGAACAGGGACTGTGCCAAACCATTTTTATTTCCTGATAACTGTAATTTTCCCTTTAAAAACACTGCCTTGAACAGGTAATGTGTTTGTGGGCTGAAACTAATTACTGACATAGAAAAAAAAAATGAATCTGACATAAGTTATTAAAACACCATAGTGATATAATAACAAAGGCTGCAGAATTATTGTTTTTAACCATTTTACACCTTGCAAGTTTAGCAATAAATGGTCAAATATTAATTTAATAACTCAATATTGTCATGGTGGGGTGAGGTGAAGGGAAGGACTCAGATGCAAAGTGCTGAAAGGAAAAATAATTTAATAATAAACTGAGCAAAATCATAACACAGACAGAGACAAAACCAAAACAAGACCAAACAAAACCTGGGGGTAGATCAGCCAGAGTTATGTCCAGGTTATTGATGCAAGCAAACTGGGCAGAGTGTCCGGGTTATGGAGGTGACAAAGAGCTTCACTGCTTAAATATTGCAGATCAACAATGACTTGCAGCTGCACAGTGTGGGACCAGGTGGATCTGGAGAGATTTTCAGTCTGTATGGACAGAGAATAACTTTTTGTTTTGTACATTTTATCTGCACTTGAAAAAAGGGCAAATATATAATTTTTATTTATTTTGTTTTAACTTTTATAAATTTCAATTTGTAGAGGAATAAGTTCATTAAAAGGAAGAAGTTCATTAAAAGTTAACGCTTACAGAGTTAAATAAAAGTATGTTGTCCATATCATTTGTCAAATTTAGTTTTCTTAAAATCTCGTCTAGTGTCATGTCACACCCCTATGAATTAATATTTTTAATTTTTATAATAGTTGTTAATAATAATAATAAAAATACTCATCTCATTTTCCAGTCATTAAGTGTATTTGTACAAAGTATCAGATCAGTATTGCGGAAATCTGTGCTATCAAACATGACTTATACAAACCATTTCCATATATGAAGTGTTTAACACCTGCTGATCCACTAATCCTATTAATACATGCAAATAATTGGTGTGAAATGCAGTTATTCATCAGATAGGACCCATTTGGATGTTCAGAGGATCTGTAGTTACCATGGAAACATTATCATCTTTTACAGCATTGATTCATCAGTAAAACTGCAGTGGATGGAGACATTTGATTTATATTCAGTTAAAGTAAACTTATACAGAGAAAATTAAAGCAAAAGTCACCTTTTCAGCAAAATATATCTTTAAGTCTTCATGAACATCTAAATACATTATATTTATTTGGTTAAGAATTAGACTGTGAAAGTAAGCAGGATGTGAATAAACATGTGCTTCTTTCTGTCCCTTTTTTAATGATGTATTATCAGTTCATGCCATGCTGTATTTACATTTATGTGAAATACGTTGTGTCAATACTTTTTCTGTAAATAATAGCCATTGATGGGTGCATATATTTGATTTCTTGCGGGGGTTTTTTTGTTTGTTTGTTTTTTTTCAAAGTTTGAGACAAACTAATCTAACATATAAGAAAATACATGATTTACAGTGAAACATGCAAAATACAGATGATACTTTCATTACAACAAATAGTGATATATTAAAGAAGAGTTAAATTGGGAGAAAAATTACTTTGGGACTTAGTAGCACTAGGTTCTTATGGATTAAAATGTATGTGAATTACACAAACCAACAATAGACATGAGAATTAAAATATTACATTGTCTAATGTGTTTTGTCCAATCTTGTTTCCATGTGGACGAGAGGCTCAAATGTAGATAAAAATATCCACTATTTGCATTTGTTTTGTTTCTCATTCAGATAAATGAAGCAGCATCCACCATTAGAAAACACCTTATAGTGGTCAACAGTTTTGGCCTCACAACTTTGATGAGTCGTGACAGTTTTCCAAATCCACTTACGATATGGGGATGGCTAATGGAAGGTGTCAACATAGTTAATGAGCGAGGAATGCGGACCTTAATACATTTTTAGATGCAACCATGATAACTAATGATTTTCTGCAGCCCATCCTCAGAGTCCATAACATAACCGCTGACCTGAAACTAGCCCTCCTGCTTGAAAGAAATCATCACCAGGTGCACCAAGCAATATCTCTTGATTTATTGAAGTATTGATTTTGTTACTCAGTTTGAGAATGGGTTCTTGGTGACACATAGAGCAGCAGATAAAAGAAAAATGTTATAAAAACAGACATACCAGCACAAACTGTTATTTACTCATTGCATCAGCGTTGTGTAAAGCCAATATAAAGAAGGGATGGAAGAGGCCCGGAAGCATGTGCGTGATCCTCATCCAGATATGTGGCACTAATGTATCATATACTCCTAAAAAAAATAAAATAAACAAAAACATACTGTACAAAAGAATACAATAGGTGTCTAGTTTTTAAAGACATGTTTTTATTTGGCGTCTTGTTTTTGTTGTTCTGAATTATTCCACATTTAAATGAATACTGTTGAATATATATTTAATAAATTGCATTGTAATTTCCTAAGACTATTAAGATGTTCCATCAGTAGCTTATGGAGAGTAATAGCTAGATGTTGTAGTGAAAGGCTGAACCAAATGAAAAATGAATACATGCACTTTCTGTGAATGCAAATCATATTCCATGCATCTAGAAACCTGGAGGCAAACCGTGCTGTAATTGTTTTCCATGCTCAATAAACTACCTGGCATTTTTGTTAAAGTGCAGATTATTAGCCTGTGCATTGCAAGCAATTATGTTCTATCTGTTGTGCACTTCAGAGGTACATACAGGACAATGATGCTTCCCCCGAGGATGGGGTTCGATAGTAAAAAATAATCAAGAGACAGGCTTTGAAATGGTCCCGGCTAAATTGTTTTTGATTCCACGAAGTGACCACCGTGATCTCAGAAAAGGGGAAGAATCCGTAATCATATTTATTTGTTATTGCCTCTGATGGAGGCTTGAGGAACATTCACATGCTGCAAGGGTCAGCAAAACTGTCAGTGTATCCATGCCCAGGTTCCTTACAATAACACTTGATCAATAAAAACATTATTTTAACCAGTACTCAGTAATTGCTTCTTGTTTGTTTTCAACTTTCATCACAATCATTCTGTCTCTGAAGTTAGTTTTCTTCTAAGTTGAGGCACTTTTGCAGAGTTTTCAAACTGCAGTGAATCCTTTCTGTGATTAATTGGAGTCATGTTGTTTGAATGCTTCTCTAGTTAATCCACTTTGCCAATCAGAAGTGACTAATACAAACTTAAGCTTAGTAATCAAATGTGTGAAATCTGTTCAACATGTAGTTGAACAGATTTACAGCTGCTCCAGACTTCTACAATAAACACAGATCAGCCATATGAACAGTGATGGGATAAGTGTTTGTAACTGAGATAATTTCATTACAATGGGACCTATCTGTGGGTGGTATATATTAGGCAGCATGTGAACATGTATAGACGTTGAAGGTAAAGTATGAAAAACTATAACACTGGTAAGAGCATGGATCACAGAGCATTTCCAGGACTCTTGTTCATATCTACCAAAATTAGAAAAATAATTTATTACAACCAAATGAGCACTTAAAGTGTAATATGATTTTTTTTCATCCTTAAATTTAGACTTAATATTGTTTAGAAATATTTTTTTAACACCTGTGTGAAAATTACCATGATCCATAAACCCTATCTTAATAAAAATTAGATTAAAAGGTGCTGATTTTACAGGAAATAGAATTATTTCTTTCCTGCAGGGCACACGTCACACCAGGTAAACATATAATGGTGGATGAACTGAATTCTATGTTGTGGGAGTCAAGATGGTGAATTATTGTGTTTGTGTTGGTTGTGTGAACTCCAGCTGTCAGGACATTGTGTTCATCATTTTCCTAGTAGAAAAAGGAAGAACTTTGGGGCTTTGGTGAGTTTTGTGCAGATGAAGAGAGTCGACTTCTCAGCTGCGTCTGTCACCATTCACATGTCCATTTGAGGATGTGATTTTACTCTGGAGTGTTATTATCCTGGTGATGTGATGAAGAACAAAATGGTTTGATGTAGACTACTAGTATTAGATAAGACCATGTTTTCTTCCCACTGTCATGGCTACCGCCGCAGCCTATCAATATACATATATATATATATATATATATGTTTGGGGTTTTTTTTGTTTGTTTGTTTTTGTTTTGTTTTTATTCTGATTTTAGTGATATCTATTCTATCTATTCATCCCTCCTCCAGAACAGACATGTAGGCTGGTGAGTACAGAAGCATGCTGGGTGTGAGTAGGCTGAATGAACCCTGAACATACTAATTGTGGTGAGACAGATTGAAACCACAAACTATGAGCCAAAACGAAAGCTGCAACCAGCTCTGATTTTTGTTTCTGCCTGAACTAACACCATAATCAATTATTGTTGCAGTGGAGCATGATACAGCCAGGCTCCAGCTGATCTACCAGGTGTACTGTGCTGCCCTTGGAGCCAGGTGTGCTTTGCATTGTGTGATCTGACTGTGCAACCTGTAATATGCTGCACAGAAGTAGTTGCAGCTACCGGGGGAATGCTTCTGTTACAAAATTACGAGTGTATTCTGAACACAGACCTTGTTTTTGATATGGTTTGTAGCGATCGATTTTGGCCTCCTTGGAATTTTTCTCTTTGAAAAAGTAAAAAATCTACAAATTTCAGATGAGATCCAACAAACTACTAGCATTGAGTACTAAGAAAACAGTTTGGCTCTTGTCCATTTGCTGTGAATTATACCCCCTCTATCTTGGGGGTAGGTATTTCACAATACATCATATGCACCAGGGGTGTAGTGGATCCCTTTTTCAGCCCAGGACTTTCCTTCCCAAACCGGTTCACTATTTCCATGGAGACGGAATTTGAGATAAAAACATGAAACGGCAGATAGCTCTTCCAATGCCTTTGTATTGAGTATAAATTCCGATATGTGTTGGTAAAGTAACAGAAAACACTTCACTTTAACAATATGTTTAATTCAAATTGATATCAGATAAAGATTTCTAAAGTAAAAAAAATATGATGAAAATTAAAAAGTAGAGTGCATGAGTAGAGACTATATATATAGAGAGATGACGATTACTGATTTCTGACATTAAGCTATGTTAAGTGTTTCTGGATGTACCCGCAAAGTTGCCGAATGGAAGAGCGGTAACAAGTGCCAATTTCAGATGAGTGAAGGCGAGGTGTACCTTCAGGCAGGATTCAACAGAAGGAAAACTGGTAATACATAAGGACCTCACATGTTATTACAAACATGAGGCAGTTTGATGACACATTCTGGCCCAAGAGGCACAGTGTGGACCTGGCTGATGGCACAAAATGCAGAGTGGCAAAGTGTAGAGGATACACCGAGATATGCTTGATTGACAGTTCAGGGAGACGTCACAACACTGTGTTAACACAGGCACTGTACATCGTATCCTACCCACAGGACATCTTTTCTGTGAAATCTGCCACTAATAATGGAGCAATGGTGATCTTTAAGGAAGGAAAAGATGAGCTGAAATGCAGATGGCACATTTCACATTGCTGTTGCATAACAAGCTGTACTTTTTATAAACAGTGAGTGATGACTGTGATGATGATGATGATGATGATGGTGATGGTGAAGTAGTAGACAAATGTAAGTGGCCCATAGCTGGACACTGCTCCTTAGAAGGATGGGTTACATGCAGAGGACAAATTTTGTTGTACAATTGTATGATGACAGTAAAGTTATCTATCTATCTATCTATCTGTCGGTTGGTCGGGGTCTGTCCGTCCGTCCAAATGGTACTGCTGAGAGACAGTGGCTAGATGTATACTGATAGAGTGAACTACCTAAAAATCTGTGCACCAATGCAGTTCAGACAGCAGCTCTTATTAGGAACAGATTTTTTAACAAACGCACAAACGGGACACCGTAGTTTATGCTTGTTGGATGAAGGCCTAACCTCTCCAGGATGTAAAAATGTGGATCACAGTGTTACACATGCAGATAGGACAAAAGAAAACTGGACACTAAGTGTGTTAAAAGCATCTTCATTTGATATGACAAGCCTACAGCTTGTTCAGTTTACATAATTTATTATCCAGAAAATGGCAAAGTGCAGAAATGCATATTACTCAAGTTTGTGGGGAAGGTAACTAGAGCAGCAGGCAGACACAAGACAGGGTGGGGAAAGGAGGGACAGCAAAAAACAAAATATAGATGTAAATTCAGAAAATACTCCGGAAGAAGCAAATTGAACTGAATCTAACCGTCCTGCACAGACGTATGAAACTAGAAATGAGGCTAAATGTTAACCCACTAAAGCAAGGAAGAAGCTGATCTACCTGAGTGACTACAGAACTGAAGTAAAAGATAATCAAATGCTTACCAGTGTTAATTATTCCTACAGATTAATGTCCAACATATGGTGGTGGAAAAAAAGTTTTTGGACTGCCTATGCATTTGTGATGTATTGCATTAAAAATCATTCTTAAATCACTCAATTCCCTTCTCCAAACCCACATGCTCCTCTTTGCATATGCTCTGTTCTGTAGAGGTCAAAACTGGATGTTTCAGCAGAAAAACATCCAGGACATAACATGATGAAATTGTGAATTATTTACTTTTGTTGTTTTTCTTATAAACAAAAATTTGCATCTGTCTGATGCAGCCATGTCTTTTGAAACAAAAAATGTGTCTGCAAATATTTCATAAAATAATATTTTAAGGGTGGGCGGAAACTTTGTTTCCACTACTGTACCTCTGACTGTCAGAGCTGTCACACCAACTAACTCTAAAGAAAGGATTGATGCCATGGAAGAAGAAGTACAGTCACTGACACGAAGTGAAACCTTTACCTTGACCAACTTACCTGAGGACAAGAGAACAGTGGCGGGTAAATGGGGTTATGCAGTGAAAATGAATGGTGAAGGAAATGATGAATACAAGGTATATGTAGGAGGACGCTGGTTCGAATCCCACACCAGACCTTTCTGTGCGGAGTTTGCATATTCTCCCAGTGTCTGTGTGGATTTTTGCCAGGTACTCTGGTTAATTAAATTGTCCAAAGGTGAGAATGGGAAAGTGATTGGTGATGGGTGTACCCCGCCTTCACCCATTGTAACTGGATTAGGTCCCCAGTGACCCCTGCGACCCTACTGAGGATAAAGCGGGTTCAGATGATGAGAGTGACGATATGTAGTAATATGATGAAGTCAGAAAACGGGTGTAGAGAGATGAAAGTCTTTCATCTACTACCAACCTAACAAGCACGAAATGTTAATGCAGAAAACTGTGCAAGAAAAGTTAATACTACATGAGATGTATGTAAAAACTGTGTATCTTCATGCACCGGTAGACTATGAAATTCACTTAGGATAACCAGAGGGTTGCAAAGTAAAGAATTTGAAGTAAAGAATTTGGCATACAAATTGAAGAAATCAGTATAAGTTCTCAAATACTCTCAAAGAAATTGGAATAACATGTTTGATGAGTTTCTGAAGGAAAACAGTTTTGAGCAAAATCCAGCTGATCATTGTATTTGCACAAGAGCCTGAAAATGCAGAAATGATCATGATAATATGGTTTGATGACATCATCACTGCAGGTAGTGATGAGGGAGAAATTGAAAATATAAAAGAGATGCTTGTACCAAAATTTTAAATGTACAATTTAGGAAAACCTGAATGTTTTCTTGGAATCGATTTTGAAAAGACTGATGTTTGTATAAAAATGTTGCAAAGTACGTATTTGGAAAAAATACTAGAAAAGTTTCACATACAGGAATGTCAATGTGCAACAAGTGAACAAAAGCTCAATTAATCTAATGATGCACAAGTGACAGATGCCAGACAGTACAGAGAAGCAGTCAGTTGTCTTATCTACTTATTCTACCTGTGGAAGACCAGAGTTGAGTTTCATTATACACAAAACTATCACATCATTTTTTCAAATCGACAACTGTAAAACATACTCCGATATACCTAAGGAGGACAAGTGACAGAGTTGAAAGTGTTTAGAAGTGTGAAAATGACAGGTTTACAGTGATGCAGATTTAGAAGTACAGCTGGGTACTCTGTAAAGTCCTTGGCGGAGTAATGTTATTACTCAAAAAGGTATGGATGGATTTTGATTTTCAGGAATACTAGCCCAAGAAACACCTGATTACATTTTGGTGGTGATCAGTGGAGGTATGTGAGGGTGAGGCTACATGTGTGAAAAGGTATGGATTGATTTGGCTGATACTGGCACCAGAAAGTAGTGATAAAAGTTTGGTGGTGATCAGTGGAGGAGGGGCCACATGTGTGGCTTTCAGAATAGCTGAAAGCCACACATGTGGCTCCTTGGCGGAGTCTGCGCTCTCTGAGTGAATTTGTAGTTATTGTGTGAGTTTAAATGAGAATGGTCCTCTAACTAAAAAGGAAGGCACAGTTGCATTGTCAACATGTGAAGTGAAATACATGGCCTTAATGGCAACAGTATGAGAGTGTGTGTATCTGGTACAATTGTTACAAGGCATTGAAAGCCACCAATATAAAACACCAATGAATTTCAAAGATAATCAAACACATGCATATAAAGTATAATTGTATAATATCAACAGTTAATGATGGAACAATCTATTTGAACTACTGTCCTTCAGATGCGATGGTTGCAGGGTTGATAACAAAAGTTTAAGTTGATGAAGCTTGAAAAGTTCATGTTTGAATACACATGTATAGCTTACATAATGTAAGGTAAACTCTTAAATTGTTTCTTCTAGACATAATAATAAGAGAGCAAGTGGGGTTGTTAACATACAGTTTATGATTGTGTGCTTAATTGATGATGTGATATATTATGCTCGATGCAGCCACTGAGAAGTGTTGTTATAGTGAGGTATTATGTTTATTGTGTATGTGGAAAATAAAGCTTTCTTAGTTCAACAGCTGCAAATGTCTGATCGGCTATTTTTCCTCCATCCAATTTATACCAATTTTTCTGCATACCCATGCCAGGATACTGCATAATCAACTCCTGCTAACAAGTACCCAGACAGTTAAATAGGTCATCCTTTGGTCAACGGAGACTTGGCTCAACAACGCTTCAGGTTGCAACGCAAAAGCCTGGAGTTTGATTCCTACACTGTAAAAAGGAACACTGGTTTAATGTATAGTCAAGAGAGAGATCTGCACACAGTAGTTGTAACAGATAAAAACATTCCCACCATGAGAAACTTTACTTTTGCATCAGACCAACAAAATATTTGATGCTTCAACATGTTAATGAACTGCACAGCCACCATGCATTCACACACGGCTGTGGCTCTGGAGGTAGAGCAGGTTATCCAGTGACTGAAGGGTTGGTGGTTTAAATCCTACTCTGCTCCATGGTGTGTCCTTGGTCAGACACTTGTCCCTCCTTACCTCCAGTGCTGTGACTTACATTGGTGTATGAAAGTTTGAGAATCAGTGATGGATCCTCGCACTCGTCGTCTTCTGCTTTATCCAGGTCGCAGGGGCACCAGCCTCAGCAAACCAGCCCAGACTTCCCTCACCCCAGCTACCTCAGCCAGCTCCTCCAGGGGTATCCTGAGGCATTCCCAGGCCAGCCAAGAGATATAAGCCCCCCAGCGTGTCCTGGGTCGGCCCCGAGGTCTCCTACCGGATGGACACACCTGGAACATCTCCCCCAGGAGGCATCCTCGGTAGATGGCTGAGCCACCTCAGCTGGCTCCTCTCAACATGGAGGAGCAACAGCTCTACTCCGAGTCCCTTCCAGATGTCCGAGCTTCTCACCCTATCTCTAAGGCTGAGCCCGGCCACCCTGCAAAGGAAACTCATTTTGATCACTTGTACATGTGATCTCATTCATTCAGTCATGACCCAAAGCTCATGGCCATAGCTGAGGGTCAGAATGTAGATCGACTGGTAAATCGAGAACTTCGTCTTCTGGGTTAGCTCCTTCTTCACCACAATGGACTGGTTTAGCACCTGCATTACTGCGGATGCAGCCCCAGTCCATCTGTCGACCTCCCGCCCCATCCTTCCATTACTCATGAATAAGATCCTGAGGTACTTAAACTCCTCCACCTGAGGGAGGACCTTCCCCCCGACCCGGAGCGGGAACTCTAGCCATTTTCGGTTGAGAACCATGGCCTCGGACTTGAACGTGCTGATCTTCATCCCAGCCACTTCACACTCGGTTGCAAACCTCTCCAATGAGAGCTGTAGATCACTGCCCGATGAAGCTAGGAGAAAACCCACACAGACATGGGGAGAACATGCAAACTCCACACAGAATGGTCTGGTGTTGGAATCGAATCAGGGACCTTCTTTTCGTGAGACACGACTGCTAACCACTGCACCACCATTACCACCAACTGTGTCACACTACTGCACCAGAACAGATGCCTCATGGACCATCTAATCTACTGCGATTTAGGACTGTGCTGTCAGATGAATGGAGAATAAATGCAAGAAGAAGAATAGATAAATGGAAGACAAGTGTTACATCCAACTGGCCCAACCTCGAGATTGACACGAGCCAGCCGGCCCATTGGGAATCCTCCCAAATCTTTCAATTAGCCAGTCCACCCTTGATATGCACCAACTCCTTTTTATTAAAAGTTAAAGTTTGTTTCAAGTTTGCAAATCTCCTTACAATCATTGTTGATTGTATGATTCAAAAATAAGGATTGAATTACAGATTACATCCTGTATCTTTAAATTTCTCTGACAATTGTCACGTCAATCACCTGTTAATCCCGCCTTCATATTTCAATTCAAGCCCCATGCTTCCAAATGGATATATTATTCAGAAAGATGGATGGATGTGAACTACAGCTGTGAAGACACAGGATAAACCTACATTTCAATCTGCAATTTACAAATCTAACAGCTTTTTTGCGCTCATATATAAGTATGACATGTCAGATTTCATTCATTATGAATGTGTTTTTACCCACGGGGCCTTGTAGGTATGATTGCTCTTTGGATTAAATTGCAATTTACTTCAGTCTTGAAGCTACGAAGAAGGCGGTTTTATGCTTATGTTTGTACCTTAACATGTAATATTTGTCCTCCACCACCAGTTTAATTAAATGCAAATAATTAAACCCTCCACTCTCTTTCCTGCACCTGTTGTGTTCCCTCTCTCTGTCTCATTTCTTTTCCAGTCACTCATCTGTAATAGTCAGTACTTTTCTCCCACTTGCCTGAAGCTCTTCCCTTCACTGCACCTGCTTTCCATCCGTTCATCGCTACACTCAACACCACACAACATCACAAGCACCTTCCCCAAGGTGAACTCTACCTGCTTTTCCTCATGTTTCCCTGGTGACTTATGGTCTGTTCTTGAATGCCTCTCCACCTTGAATATCAGTACTGTGAGTTCTGACCTCTGCCTCTTCTACCACTTGCACCTGCATAACCAATTAGAAAAAAGAAAAAGGCTGGTGAAAAGCTGTTTATCAGCAATTCATTTTCTTTATTTATTTTATATATGTATATACATACATACATACATATACATACACACACACACACACATATATATATATATATATATATATATATATATATATATGTGTGTGTGTGTGTTATTTCTGAGATATTATTATTATTATATTATTTATTCCAGAATTTGCTATTACCTACATATAAAGCTCCTATTTAGAAGAAAATACATCAACCATTACAGAAGTGCAGAAAACACTAGTATACACAGTAAAAGCTCAAAGGCAAAACTAACTTTGTTGGTTTAGTAAAGTTAGAATTTTCACACATATGCATTTATTAGGTTCTGGATTTTTGGGGCTGATACTGCTATTAAAAAAATCTGTTATAACAACATAATATCCAGCATTGGCCGATAACCGATATATCCGCCGATATATGAAATAAGAGCATTTATCTACACAGGATAGAATAATCTTATATTCAGTAATTGTGGACATGTGGATTAACAGTTGCATAAATCTTTGTTCATCTCATACAGATAGTTGACACAACTTTCAAACCCTGTATATTTTGATATCGGAATAATATTTGATCCATGGGAAATCACAGGTTGTACATGTGGTAGTTTTTATTCTGGGCAGAGCAGACTTATGAAAAAGACATGTCTATATTTTATAAGTAGTGAAATAAAAATAGTATGTTAAATATGTAAGTGACCCCTCCCTTTAAGTCTAAGTACAAACTATTGAATCACAAAAAATCATTACAGAAAAAAATATAACTGAGCACAAAATGCTGTTTTCTCTCATTAATGTGGATCCAATGACTGAACTGAGAATGTGCAGAGTGAGTTAGGTTCGTCCAAAGTTGTTCCTGATTGGAGCAATTACAAGTGTGAGGTAGATGAAAAGATGATGGGGGTTCATAAGAAGTAATTCATAAGGGGGGGGGGCAGCTGTCGCAAGCCAAAGTGGTCACAAAGACAAGGGGAAACCCCACAAGTTATACCAGGATGGAAGTGATCTGACAAGCATTTTGCTGGACTTCCAAACAGTGGACCTGAACCTGGGCGTGGCTGCCACTGTGGTGGCACAGCAGCGACAAATAGTCCCTGCCTGGCTTCCGCCAATCATATTTTGCCTGGTTCAAGAAGCCCAAAATATAATTAATGGTGGAAATGGGCCAATATTATGGAGGCCCAAGAAGAGAATTCTTTAGCTAAGCCACCGATATAAGGTAGATGAAGGCAAAGTAACATGCAGCATATATTGAGTTTGCACTTATACTCGTAAATCATGAGCTCAGTTGTACATAAGTCTTGAGAATGTCTATGTTGAGGATTCAAGGTCAACAGTGCTCAAAAAACAAATTATGTTTCTGTACTTCTCACAGTCTGTCAGTATGTATGTATAAATGAAATGGGATAAAAGCCTTTATTGTCATTATGTGCAGGCCTTTAACACTTGAGTATGTGTGACTTTGTTACACCTGGCATGTATGTGTGTGTCACGTTGTAGCCTATCTTTGTATACCCTTGCATCTCTGTGCTTTAATGCAAAAGCTGACAAGGATCCAGACAAGGGACGATGAGACAGAGTACCAAGGACAAGATTGAAAGCCTGAACGAGTGCACACAGAACTACTTTTGATTCTATATGTAAAATGTGTTTGTATAATTTTTGAGCAGTGGATTGGTGAGTGATCCATGTTTTGGGGAGATGTGCGTATGGGGCTGGGGTAATTTGGAGTGGGGGACGAGCGTGTGCGGGACCAAGGGATTTCAGTTTGGGGGACAAGAATTGAGGGATTAGCAGCCTGATTTCACATACACATGTGTAGGGGTGAGAGGCTGATTGTCAGAAAAGAAGGAAAAGCAGAAATGACAGACTTTATTCTAACTCTTAACTCTCCCTGTAGCAAAAACACAAGGAGCAGTGAGGGATGGAATCTGAGCAGCAAAAAAAAAAGTTGATAAATCGTCTACATATTGGCCGATACCGATTAATCAATGAGACCCTATAATCGGCCCGATTTGATTGGCCTGCCTATTACTCGGTCGGGCTCTAGATTGTACAACACTAAAAACAAACATTTCAGGGAAGAACGGGTCATGTAAACCATCTTTGTATTTAGCGTGACCTCCTTTTGCACTATTTGTTCAGACAATATGAGATTTATAGCATTCATTTCCAGACTTTTTACACTACGTTTCCATTCAATACATGTCAGATATTTCGACGTGATTGTGCTGCTTCTTGTGGGCAAAAAATAGTGGCTTTAACCTTTTAAGCCCATTTAAGTTATTGGTTATATAAAAAGCTGTGATGTGTTCCTTTAGAAAAGAGAATTTAAAAAAAGACATAAAATATTTCCTATTTCAACCCTACAAACCAACAAACCTATAACTACCTTGTGACTTTTCCACAGCTTTGTTTTGATAAAAAACTAAGAATAATGACCTGAACATGATGAGAATAACATTTATTTAAAAATAGATAAGGTGCAGACATCATTTATTCATTGATTCTTAAAAGTGCAGTCATGACGAAGTGCTAGAAACCTACATATACGTTACATCATATATTATATAAATGGCAGTACAGTCATATATTTTGCATGTGAAGCGTTTATCAGTCTAGGTCAACGTTACCACTGTGTTTAATTATTCAACTGTCATCATCTGCACTGAAACTGGATGACATACTGTATGTACCAACACATTTTTGATATTTAGATTTGTATTTTATATTATTTTATTGCAATTGTTTCTCATATTACTGAATTCTGTACCATGTAACATGAACCCCTTTTCTGTATCGATATGATTTCTTCCAGTGCTCCTCATTCAACCACAGTAAAGCTTAAATCCTATTCTCAAATTTATGAAAATGTAATGTAATCATACACACATGTGACAGAAGTAGCACTACTTTGCAGAATAGTTGGTTGGTATTTGTTAAAAATAGAAGTATGTTATATTTACAGATTGACAAAATCTCATTCAGTCTGCTAAACCTCATGGAACCCAACATTGGAAGAAATATATGGAAGTCAGTATGCAGATATAATGAGTGTTGATCCTATTAGATTTTTGCCACATAAGATGTTTGTTAATTGAAAATATTGTTTTACAAGTTAAAAAAAAGAGTGTATTTTGTGTAAAGATAGAAACAAAGTGAAAGTAACATCTACAGCTGTGCGCCTTAGCAAACTTCTTTCATCAATTGTTCGGCAGTGTTTGCGGCTGCTATGTGCAGGCCCAGAGCTGTTAGCAGTGACAACGCACATTGATCGTTATTGAGAGAAAGTAGCTCCAGGCAAATTACAAGGTGTGAGTTTTGGCACCGTGACAGTTTTGTTATGCAAATAAATCACTCATTCGATCACATACTCTTTTGAGGAAACTTGCCGCGACTCCTTTCGCTTTGACCACAACCGGACCAGAACTCAACACACAGGACACTGTTGGGGGGTAAATCACTGTGGGTGAAAAATACCAAAACTATCCCTTTAACTCTCTTTTAAGGGCTTTATTTTTTGGCTAAAATACACACTTAATACTGCTCAGTGACATCTATGGTCAGATATAAAGCTCCTTCAAAATAAAACATCCCAGCTGTGGCTCAATCGCAGTTCCACGGTTTCATACATGAATCTGCTTTAATTTTTGTCCCACTACCCACCCACACTAACTTTACCTTTGCAGGTACCCCTGAACTTTATTTATTTATTTTTTTTTGCAGTTTAATCTGTTGCATACCTGACCTGGTCCAGGACTGTTTGGTGTTGTATTCAATGTAATAGTGAACAGTGGTGCTGTAGGTTCTGTTTACAGACAGACAGACCAGTGATCCTGTCAGTAGGTTCTGTATGAAACTTTCTTTAGTAGATTATCCTCACTATTTTAATCAGTCAAAATGATGGGCGGCCTTTATAATTTTCCATCATTTAAAAAAAAAAAACATCTAAAATACAACTCTATTTAGGAAAAATTCACATTACAAAAACAGTAGAGGCACCACTGTATATGTAAACGTGCTGGAGCACCATTTTTACTGATTTACTGAGCATGCATTTACATGTTTCTGCCCAGTATGACATCACTGTGTTACCCTAAACATAGAGTTTTTGGCTTTCGTTATGTAATTATATTGTTTTATTTTTATAGAACCACAGATGTGAATCTATTACGGTCCAACAGCTTCCTAAGTAAAAACTATTATTTCTAAAGACCATGAAGCACAATAGATTTTTTTCTTTTTATTAAACTGCTCATATGTTTTGTCAGGAAGTGATTGTCTGACTGATGTGGGAGCTTGATTAGGGGTTTAGTTCAGGGATTCAATCAATAGAAAGGAACACTGAGGCTAAGCCCAATTAAATGCATGGGCCCATTATATCAGAACTGATTGCATTGGCAGCACAGCTCCACACTCAACAAAGAGACCGGTGATCAATAGGCAAGTTCTCAGAATGGACAGGCTTAAGATTGTAGATTTCATGAAGGAGTAAGTAGACCTAAATCCTTAAATTAGCTTTGAGTTGCACTGATAGGGAGCAGCTCTATTGTTTAATGAAGGAGCTGCTGAAATAAAGGAGTTGGTGTTATGCAATAGGTGTGCGTACTTTCCTTATGTGACCTTTAAAAATAAGTATTTTACACAAAACCAGCTTCATGAAAACTTAGAAGGTTGTCGGACGTACCATAGATCGCAAATTTAGATTTTTATGCCAGCAATACATAAAAGTCAATACACACTGTAGTTCATGTCATTATACTTTTTAATTATTTTAGGACTGGTGATACCAACCACTGCACTGTCGTTAGTAGATTTTTGCACTTTTCTCCCCTTCAGACCCAGTTTGTTCGTTTCACATTAACATTCTAGCAGTAAAACTCTAAGTTAAATTCATACCAAATCAGGTTTATAGATTGCCAATGATCCAGAATAGACATTTATGATTGATTAAAACCTTTATTGTCTCCGAAGGGAAGTTCAGTTATCAGCTCAGCAGAACTGTTAAAATCAGTTAAAAACTAGAAAAGCACTTTGAGAGCACAAACCTCCGCCAAGGTAGACCTCCCCCCTCTGAATGAAGAGAGTTCCGCCAAGGAGGTTATGCTATTGCCGGAGTTTGTTTGTTTGTCTGTCTGTTAGTTAGCAAGGTAACTCAAAAAGTTATGGATGGATCTTGATAAAAATTTCATGACCTGTTGGGAGTGTCGCATGAAACAAATGATTAGATTTTGGTGATGATCAGGAAGAGATCCTGGATTCTGAATCACATTGAAATTTTACATTTTGGTAAATGGAGAGTCATGCAGAATCCAGGACAAACTCCGGCAAAAACATAACCTCCTTGGTGGAGCTAAAAAAGTAAAAAAAAATAAGCAAGATAAAATAGGAAGTAATAAAATAAGAGTAATAAAAGAACATACTACAAATACAAGGTGTGTAAAAATACAGGTAATGTGCAAAATGCTGAGTATGCACTTTTGGCTGCGCCTGATTGTAAAATAATTGCTGTTGTCCCAAATGACTGTGGAGACATAATATGATGTTATTATTAATATTCTTATATTTTTTTGGCAGAATATAGCATAATCAATAGGTTGATATAATTTCCAAAAGTATGTATTTATAAACATACTTACAACACACTTCACATTATATACTCAATAATAACTTATAATAATAATAATGTTATTGTTTAATGTTTATTTTGGACACAAGAAATGCACCATATAAAGACTTTAGTGAATGTATTGTTATTTTTGTTTCAATTGTCTCGCTAATTGTCAAAATGGGTTGTGCTTTGTTTTCCTTCTCTTCATTAGATCGTTCATTTGTGACGGGCAGCTCAGCCTGCATGGTTCTTACACTCGTTCACTGTTCACTGGTCATGCCTCTTTTTCAACGTGTTCACCGTTCACACATACACAGCTCAGTCCAGGTCCACAAAAATGTTTGTTTTGTGAACTAAGAATCTGTTGCACAATAAATCACCCCTTGAGGATAAATTAAAAAAAGTGAAGTGAAGTGAGGTGAACTCAAGCTCCCTATTGTGGTGTGTATTTGTTTTTTCCACACAGTTTGAACTGCTTGTGACATTTTGCCATGTTGTGTCAGTATATAGTGTTGTGAGAACTGCAGCTTTTTTTTTAGTTTCTTTTTTTTTTTTTTTTTTTTTACACAAGGGCTACAGCGCCACCTGTCATGAAAATGCACAAAATTACTAAAAAGATTCGTTCATTTTACTGTTTAAGAGCTGTCAATAAAAATAATCAAATTTCCCAACACTATTAACAACAACCTGGAGTTACAATGTTCAATTCCCAACTCAACCTTCTAGTCTCTCGTACTTTCTCTCCTTCACTTTTGCTAAAATGATTTGTATATTTTTAAATAAATCACTGAAAAACAATTCCCTTTGTTTCATCTTAGTTCAGGCACACAAGGCAGGGGGAGGAGTTTACCAGGATAGCCTGTGTGTTTACAGGACCTTTGACCTTTTGTCTTGTTGTCCAGGTTTTCCATGACTGAAAAATTGGTCAATCATATTTTCCAGTTTTTACAGGATGCATGGGAACCAGGTACCTGATACTGGTGGAATCTCACATTAAAATACAATTATCTTCAGTGAAAATATGTTTATTATCTTTGTCTATATCTTCATTATCTTTGTCCCTATGTGCACTGGATAATAAGTAAATGTTTTGATTAATTATTAATACAGTGGTATCTCTAATAAGGAAATTAATTAATTTTGTACCATGAATTTTTCGTAAATGGTTGCATTTTACATGTTAAAGGCCTGATTTGTTCCAAGGCCCCTTTAAAAATGATTTTATTTTAAAATGTCCAATTTTGTATGAAATAAGTCTTAAAGAAAATGTAGATCCATACCATTGTGGCACCATTTTGTGTTCAACAGATGTTTGCAGGGGTGTAGATCCTGGGAAAATTGCCTTTGATTACTTTTCATGGTCTTCCTGGTGTGCGTGGTCAGGGTTTTTTTGGGGCGTTTTTTTCCCGGGGATTTGTAGGGTTTCACCAGTATGTCTTTTGTTCGTGCTGGTGGAGTGATGGCTGCCTCCTCCTTTATTTATCGTGTCCCTTTTCACTTTTGTTCATAACACAGCCTGCTTCTTCTTATCCTTCACACCAGGAGACACTTTCTTTGGCCTCGTGGTGGGGATGGGTACGTGCTGTGGTGGGGACTCACAGGGCAGTGGTGGTTCTGTCCTTTACACATGTATAGTTTATTTATCCTTTATTTAGCCAGAATTGTCCCATTGAAAACAAGTGTCTCTTCTTCCACGGAGTCCTGGTTAAAACTCTGTGATGAATGAGGGTCAAAAGCTCACGAAAAGCATCATGGGTAGCTCCCTCATAGCCAATAGGATGATACGTACATATATTTACAAACATTACATAGTTACGTACAATAATGTATATAGTATGTATGTCTCGGGGGTTTCAGTTTCCTTTCGTAATTACAATTTTCTTTTGTATTCAGACACGAAAAATTTAGGTAAATGTTTTTCATTACTTGGATTATTCATTAGCTGGGTCTTTCATAAGTAGAGGTACCACTGTATAAGATTTTAACTTTTAAATATATAAACTGTTTTGGAAATGGTTCACAACAGCATTCATTATTGGTTATTTGTTGTATGATGTTGTCATCATGACACAAATCTGCTGTAAATTAGTCCAGTTTAAGCTGATGACTTCATTATAAATTACAGACTGCATATATATATACATATATATATATATATATATATATATATATATATATATATATATGTGTGTGTATATGCAGTAAAGTAACTTCCACCAACAGATTCTGTTCTTTTATGTCTAAATGAATGCACCAAGCTTAGATCTACTATAAAACAGACTCCAGTTACTCTAAACCTGTCATTTCAACAGCAGACATTTTTAATTTAACTACGTATATTACTGTAATTTCATGCACTGCTGGATTCGTCCTTGGCTTTGACCCCTTTGGCCTGCTGTTACGAGCTGCTGAATGTTCCCTCTCACAATGTTTTCACTTTCTTCAAATGCTAAAACAAGATGGGTGTGATGTTTTGCCTGGATGACATAATGAGGAACAGCATATTGGCGGAGCGGCTGGGCGCTATTCTCCTCATTAATCGTGGAGAAAGTAGACGCAAATGTAACCTCATCAAAGTGCTTTCTTGTGCATGTAATGTATAAGCAATAAAAAAAAAAAAGTATGCAGCTAATTACATACCTTAAATAAACTGTTTGCGAATTCAACAAGTCTTAATTGCTTTACTGGTGATGGAAGGCCTTTTTATGCCTCCCTTGGAAATATGTAATTTGTTATGCGAGAGAATTCCTAATAAAGCAATTAAATATGTTTTACATTTTTCTATGTAAACACCGTCAGCCAGAGAAGCAGAAGCATAAAGTTAAAAAAAATTATGCTGCGTTTTCCAAATAATGATGTTATGGGCTTCATTGTCTTCCCCTCCTGTTGTAATGTTTTCCGTTGTGTAGCCACTCCTTGTCCTCCAGCCAACTCTGTTTTCACACCAGTTCAGACCACATGACCCTCTACACCTTCTGTGCACACCTGTCTCTAGTATTACTTTACTGCCCTCTTCCCTGTTGCCAAAATTGCCACTGTGTTGTCATCTGTCTTACCTTGGATTTTGTCTGTCTGCACACAGGCCATACTTACTTAGTAGTTGGCATGTTTCGACTTATTACAGTTCTCTCAAATCAAAGCCATTGAGGACTTACAGTGAAGCAGTGTTCATCTTCATTGCTTTTTAATGCTTTAATCAGTGTAAATGTAAAAGGTAAAATCTGCATTGTGTAGTAAATGGCACAGGTGAGCTCCAAGTTGGATGCTTTCTTATTCTTACAATAGACAAAGCAGTGAAATCACTCAAATGTCCAACAAACCTGGCAACGCTGCCGCTAAAAAATACAGAAAAATGTGCTAGCTAGCATACACGTTAGAGTGATTCTCATGGAATTAAAAAAAATATCAAAGGCCCTGAGGTTTTAATGATTAATAAATATGAAATAAATCATATATATATATATATATATATATATATATATATAAAAATTTTCATTCTCCAGGTCATTTTAAAACATTTTTATTTTCTACTTTTATACATTTTCTGGGCAAATTGTCATTACCAAAATTTGACCCAACCAAAATTTCTGGCCTTTGACTTTGGGGAAAAACACAACAATAAATAAATGAATAAATAAATACATTATTAAATGTCAAAAGTTTAGTTAAGGTTTTTTTTTTATTATTGTTATTATTTTAATAATGAATATTCAGAATAATTCAAGAAAAGATCATGTCCATGACTCATTATTCTCATTACAAAATATTTGAGAACTGCACTGAAAATCTGTAGGAATTTGAATATGAGCTGAAAATACCCACAATGCATCCGTGCTAACAGAACATCCAAGATGGTTACAAGGTGAGTCACCTTTATTTTATGTTCCTGTAAATTTGTCTCATAACTGCACTGATTCTCCTTACCTAAATTAGTCAGCATTTCATCATGAATGTTTTATTCTAAATATTTTTTAATTTGTTTTTCTTCTCAAAAACGTATCCTCCACATCACCAAAATTCCACTGATTAGCTGAGGCAAGACTTTCCATCTGACGATCTACAGCTACATGGAAACATGTTTGTGCGTCACCATGGAGACAGTGTGGTGAGAGGTGTGTGCAGCTCCCAAAAGATTAGCACAATGACAATAGGATTATAGTAGACATTTGTAAAAACAGAACAGTGTTAAATAAACATTGCAGTCATGTCTGTTTCTTTCATATTTCATTGTATGTCAATATTTAAAAATTCAATAACACTTTATAATACCTACACATAATTAACTATGTTAACTGTATATTCACTTTGCCATTGAATTTGTGGCATCACATTGTTTTTTTAATCTACACTTGCTTTTTCTCAAAATAATATAAATATTGTACTTTGTATATACAAATCTGTTTTTTTAACAAACTCTTCCTTTACAAATTGACAGCCATATTGAAAAATAATTTTAAATAAACAACTTTGTGTTGTATTTTAGTCGGTAATAAAAAAGATAGATGGATTGACCAACACTCACTTGAAAAATGTGCATGAATATAAAAAAATAAAATAAAACCTACACCATGCATTGTTATGTATGTGATATAGAGTTATTTAGGCTACACACAGCACTGGGAAAGAAACTGGGGAGAACTTTATAGTAGAATATTTTCATAATAGTGGTATTATTTAAAGGTTTCACAATGTTGTTTAAGGAGGAAATCTATAAACTATGTCAGATTTATTCACATCATGTCTAGTGACATACATTCACATCATGTTGTTTTACTCTAGATGCTACTGTGGGTTTAACTGTTCATGGGAGCCTGAAGACCCAGAATGAACACAAGGAGTTATTCATAATTTAGCAGCCGTCACAAGACCAAGTAGATCTAAAATGTTTTTCAGTTTCCCACATGCAGAAACAGCATGTGGATGTTCTTCCTGATTGTATTTGCATTTTCAATTTCTTCATAAAACAACTGGAGTGGAAACACACAATTTTGAACAAAAAGATAGAGAAGCAGATGTGAAAGAGTCGATGCAGAAGAAACAGATTTAGTCAAACATGTCTTTAGCCTCATAGCATAATTGATTAAGTCATATTTTTTGGCTAAATTGTGATATCTGCGTAACTTTACTCTCATTTACCATCACACAAAACAATCAAACAAACATAAATGTGATATTAGATGGAAAACAACATTAAAAACACCAACCATTATTGTATTTAAAAGCAGATGGTGATTGAGATTAATGATAAAGACCAGCTGTCAGCCAGTTGTGCTTTTGTTTCTGTATTTTTTAACATATCTGCATGTATTTTTCTT
The DNA here is from genome assembly GCA_020466265.1 of Siphamia tubifer. Taxonomy (NCBI): domain Eukaryota; kingdom Metazoa; phylum Chordata; class Actinopteri; order Kurtiformes; family Apogonidae; genus Siphamia; species Siphamia tubifer. The sequence continues at coordinate 22,509,639 of CM035804.1, forward strand.
TATCTTACATACATTTGCTCCTCTATCAATAGTTCAGGACATATGCTTTAATTTGCAAAACAACATATTACTGTCTTTAAAATCTTTAATTATGATAATGGAATTGGTTAAAATGTCATAATGTAGATAAATGTGGCGATATATGAGCATGTGCATGAAGTACTAAACAGAGCAATAGAGAGCATTTAATTCTCCACAAATAGTGTATACAATTACAATATTATCACTGGTTTTGTTATCCTGTATTTCATGAAAAAAAAAAATCCTTGTTTATAGGGTTTTGGTTGAACTTTTTAACCTGCTGCAAAGGAAAAATGGAAAATCAGTTACCTTTTTTCACCTTTTTTTTTTTTCCAGATAAAGATATAAAGTGCAGTTGTATGAGAGAAGATGTTACTCCCTCAGACTTTATCTTAATCCCTTATATGTGTTCCACTATAGCTGACTCCAATCACTACTGTAAAAATAATGTATTTCATGGTAAAAGTCAGGGTTCAACATGATGGATGGCAGTGTGATTATAGTAGCTACAGTTCAGAGGTAATCTGTGATCATTTTAAAATAGCGTTTCAATACCAAGAGTTAAAACAGACATCAGAGAGTTTCAGTTATATATTATTACCACCTTTGGCACCATTGTGTTTAATATGAGCAGGTTTTTATAGTTTTCTCTCAAGTGATATCTACTTGCTTTCTGTTTCTGTCAACATAGGTTTTTAACACTGGTGTTGCCGCTCTACGCTGAAGGCTCTTAATTGTGTTGGAGACCGTTTGTTCCTCAGCAGTATGTTTGTTGGCACATTCAGCTTCACAGAAAACAGGATGCAACCTCTGGGAGTTCATTCTCTTGTTTGTCATTTTTCTCTTTTTTTGTTGTGTGTGTGTGTGTGTGACTTCACAAAGAAAATGTCTTTCATTTATTTCTAGAAAGTCTTGAAACACTATACATTACATCAGATTTCTTTGAATTATCACTCACAGTGGGACAGTTAGGGAGTTTGTTGAGTGAACTGGAGTTGCATGGCAGTTGCATTGGTTTTTGTGTCTCTTCTGGGTTTTATTGTTTTAAAGGTGATATTTTAACGGCATGAAGGGAGATTTTTTGATCGATTAAATGGTTGGAATCCAGTGGCATTTTTGTTTTTCTTCATACATTTGGTATATTTCCATAAAACTTTTTCAATGTCAGATTTTGGAAAATTAATGGAAAAAAAAAATCAAAATTCAAATAAACTTCTTGAACTTTACAAATATGTTCACTACTTTCACTAATTTCAGCTAGTTTTTGCCATCTCACACCTCAACAAAATGAAAACATCTTTTTAAAATAAATTCTGATATTGTGAGCATTTAATGCAGGGTTTTTTTTTTTTTAACCTTGGGGTCATGACCCCTGGGAGGTCACCTGGAATTCAAATTGTCCTCCAGTTCACAGAGATGCTCACAATCCACCCCTACCCCTGAAAGAGAGACAAAGGGTGTTATTTTTGGTTCAGTTTGTTTGTTAATACCCCCGCAACAACACTCAGAACAAATTAAGTTTAGAATAGAATAGAATAGAATAGAATAGATCTGATTATGATCTGTTTATAGATATTCAAAGGAGACCTGAATTAACCCTTGTATTTTGTATCTTTTCTAAATGTTTATATAATCTAAAATAAAGTTGTTATTGGGTTTATCCTGTTTTTTTTAACTGTTTTAAATGGATTTAAAGGGAACATAATCAATGTAATTTTTTTCAACATAATACAAGGGTTAAAAAAAATCTTGTTGCTTCATGTCTGAAATATCAAATTTCTTTTCCGAAAAAATTATTGGTTGAATTCATATCAAATTTGGTTTATAGATTGCCATTGACCCACAATAAAGGCCAGAACATTTTGTGAAAAGTACTGTACATCAAAGTAATTTTTTCTTTTTAAATGAAGTTTTGAAAAATCTTCATTTGCTTTTAATGGGCAAAAAAAATTGTAGCAGCAAAATCTTTGGGTGAATTCATAATAAATTGACTTTATGGAATAGCAATAACCCAGAATGGATCTCATTACATTTTGGGAACAGTAGGTCAAAGAAAAAAAAAAAAAAAAAAAAGGGGGAATTTAAAAAAATCTTCCCATTTACTTATGAATGAAAAATATGCACAGGGTGGTGTTTGTTGTGTCTGGCACCACTTGTTTGCTTTTTTATTCATTTTCCCAAAAGAAACACAATGATTCATAAACACTTTCTAGGTTCAATCCATAAATGTCTTTCAAACACAAACTCTCAAAGGAGACAATAAGCAACATTCTTTTAAAAATAACTATGAGCTAAATACAATAAAATGTGAGGAATGATATAATTACTGAGCAGAGACTTCACAACATTATTTATAATAAAGATTAATTAGATGGGGAGTGAGATTCACTAAACCTGCATGTCATAAACACTTTCAGAGATTAACTCCACTCTCATTGATGTTCCCATGGATACTGACGCCTACATGTCATATAATATATTACATTTTTGACCAGCTCAATTATGTTTATTAAATCCTATGAGAATTTTGAGCAGATGGAGTTTATTGCTTCTCTTATCCACTGTGGTAGTTCGCTGAGCTGCAGAACCAGATGTTTAATTGCTCATTTTATAATAATTTACATTATTTTGAAAACACTTTATTAATCTGCCATGGCGGAGTTATGTTTTCACCAGGGTGTATTTGTCTGTCTCTTAAAGGTGGGGTGGGACATTTTTTTATTTATTTATTTTTTATCATATTGGTTGAAAATGATCCCATAGCACAAACTGAAATAGAATGTCTGCAAGAAGAACTGAAATGTTTTAGTCCAATCTAGATGATGTAATCAGAGGGAAATTCTGGCCAATCATTATATTGATTATCGTTATATCGTTTGCCTGCTGATACTATACTGTACATCCATCAAATATCAGTCCACCCCCCACCCCCAGCCATCCCTCCCCTTCTGCGCATTCATAGAAACAGCTATGGCAGAAAAAAAAAAGACAATCGGTAGCAAAACCAAAGTAAAAACTGTGCTTGAAAAAGTTACGGCCAAGAGGAAGCTAACTGAAGAACGGAACAGGACAAGGGTGGGAATAGCTATGGCTGGAAAACCGATGCTGAGGTGACCATGTTTCTACTCGATAGGTAAGATGATACGGTTATGATTATATATTTATTTCGACATACTAATTGGTTATGGGTATCGTATTCACCCCGTCAGTGAGAAAAATGGAAGATAATGACCAAACACAATGTGTTAGCTAATTGACATTGAGTTCTCGTGAATGCTCATGAACGTCTGTGACTGCTCCAGGCAGGATACACGTTCATGTATTTTTTAAGGTGTGGTTTTGAGGGGTGGGCTGAAGATGGGGCATGAGTGTGTATCAATGATGCATGGGTCGATGTACAAACGACCTGCAACCGACCACTTTTTTTAACTAGCCTGCCCACAACTCGGACCGCAAGAAATATATTTGAAAAGGACAGACCCGACCCACTTCTTGACCCGCATTTTTAAAAAGTAGTCAATAGCTGATCTGCCTTGGCCGAGTCTGCGTTCTAGTTACTTGTGTCCAATTCTTTCACACAACGACAGTGATACCTTACACCACAGCTTTGTCATGATTTTACTTCTCACACAGTATTTTCATTGAGCCTAGAGGTATTCCTGTTATATACCGTCCATGCTGTAAATTTCTCATCTGCTTTGGGTTTTTTGCTGACTTGTGCCAATTTGAGCCTTGAAAGATGTTTTCAGTTAAACTTCAGTGTTACCTCCGAGCTCCCCACTTCCCCTGGCATTTGTCTTCTTTAGGGAGGCATTTATTTGACACAAAGGTGTCACCGTAGAGCCTTCTTTTCCACTGGCAATAACATAGAAGGGTGTATGTGTGTACTTGTGTGCACACATACCCATTTTGCTTAAGACCAGAGGAAGGAGACAGACAGTAGCCCCGCATCCCCTCCCTCTGCTTCATCTCATTCCCCCACCCATAAACCCATCGTCTTTCCTCCCACACCATCCGTTCCATTACAATGATAATAGGATTTGGAGGGTTGCATTATTGCTGCTGTCTGAGCCAGTCCTTACGATATCCCTGTACACACCTCTCCTCCTAACTTGCATGCGAGTATCCTGATTCATACTCCATTCACCAAGGCCTCTGTAAAAGACCAAGGGAAGTCATTTGGTTCAGGGTCATTATCACACACTGCTATATGGACTGCTGAGTTTTATTCTTGGCAGGGTGTCGATGAACAAAACAACTGATCTGAGCGACAGGAGACTCCCAGGGACAGGGACCGCCGCTTTGCTGTAGCTCCCAGCGGGTCTTATTTGTTCAAACCGAGGTTATGTTTTTGGTCAATCGCAGGGGCAGTTTTTGAAAGTTTTGGGTACACAGCTGTGCTTTTTTTGGAGTTCTTCTACTCATTCTCAATCATTGAAAAGTGGACTGAAATTGCCAAGGTCAGAACCTACACTAAATCTTCACAGAAATCACGCACATGTATTTGGTAATAAATGGAGCATAGTCACATCAAATAGCACTTCGACATTCTGCCACAAGTGCATTTAGCCTTTAAGTTAACCATGCTTAACAATTTAAAACAATCAAATTACTGGCAGTGTGATTTTGTCAGCTGTATCTCTTCAAGCGGTGAAATGACACTAAAGTGGCAGGAATCCAAACCTTGACTTTCACCTTGAAAAGAGAGACCTTTGCTGGAGAGTCTCATGGTACATTCCATCAGAAACACTTTAGGGGGAAATCAGCAGTGGAAAAACAAATCTTTTTTGTAGATGTGTATCTCTTTGCAGTCACAGTGTGCTGGTATTTGGCATTTCCAGCTGTGCACATCAGGCTAATTCCTGTCAATGCTGCAGGAAGATCAAAATGAACACCTTTATTGTTATTCTCAGTGTTTCCCCTAGTTGCGCATCTGTGAGGGGGTGGGGTCTGGGAAGGATTTGATTTGTTATGGTGTAGTGGGGGTGGGGGTGTACATTGTTATTTTTTTTCATTCTGTTATAATAATAAGGTGCTTTTCAGTCAGAATAAATTTTGTTTTATTTATTACAAAACTCCTGTCTCTCCCTCACTATTATTATTATTATTATTATTATTATTATTATTATTATTATTATTATTATTATTATTATTATTATTATTATTATTATTATTATTATCAGAAAAAGAATGGTACAGTAAAATAAATGATCCAAAAAATAAGTCAAATTGCAATTACAGGATGTCACTAATATGTTCATGGATAAAAGTCTGGGTTTTTTTAATCATTACTCGTAGTCAAACCAAATTAATTTGATACCAGATTTGGAAAATTGGTATTTGATGTTTCTTTGGGAAAGCAACTGCAGCTTTGTTTCAAGATGTTGCTGAATATTAAGAGCTAAACCTTTAAGTATTTTTGCTAAATGTTGATTTAATGTCTTTACATTTGAACCCAAGCACAATCTAAAGCTCCAACTTGATGTTTTTACATTTTTATTTTTCTCATATTCTCATCTCTTTTTTTTTTTTTTTTTTGGTCTCATTTCCCCTCCTGTGCAGTTACAGAATCTCCACTATTTGCATTCTTACTGTTGATGATTTCAAAGTGGAATTTGTGTACTGATTTTTACATCAGAATCTGATTGGACACAGTCAAACCATGAGCCCAGATGCTTCACTTGCTCCCATCTCCACTGTAGGTTAAAAGGTGCAGTAGATTTTTAAGATGGATGAGGGCTCAGGTAATGGTATACATTTTAATAAACTGCATATGTATGCTGCATGCAGCTATTTTACTGTTGCTCTAAGGTAACGCAGTTCACACAGACAACTTACATTTGAAATGATTTATTGCAGCAGTAGAATATAGTTGGAGTTTGGCGTCTAGACTCCGAGCTCATCACTTCCCACAGATATGTTTACATATAGATACAGGGGAGGGATGAATATATATCTTCCCTGTGGAGGAAACAGGTGGATACTGGGACAGCAGAGAGGTTTCAAAGAGACACTTCTGTCCTTATTTATTTATTATTCACAGTAGAAAATAAAATCTTAATATTTGTAAATGCAGTGATTAATTAGTTATTTCTACAACTCATTAAAAGTGTATAAAAGCAACATAGCTAAGTATGGCTAAGATTCTGGCAAATAATCTGTCTGTCTATCTGTTTGTCTGTCTGTCTATTCTTATCTATTACTGTTACATTATTAGAAATGTATACAAGTTGTATTGTATCTGTACTGTCATAACAACAACTATCCCAGTACATGTACAGTGTTGTACAAAACGTTTAGGACACAAGGTTTGTTATTTTAGATTCAAATTCAAATGTTTGGAATTCAAAGTGTAAGTTGTCATGTGTATATTAAACAAACAGGTTTCCATGTAGTAAGAAAATCATACACATCACACATACACCATCCACACTGAATGTCACAACAATTTAAGAGAATAGAATAATTCTATCTAGTTTTGAGGATATTGTGGTTTTGGTCCGACTGCTGCCGCCAGCTTTAAAGATATTTGTTTTAGAAATTCCATATTTTCTATATCAATGAATATCATAGACAGGAAGAACTGATTCAATTTTGGACAATTTACCATTTCTAGATTGTGCACAAGGGGGCGTTCAAAAGTATAAAATCATTGAACACTTTTGTTCATATCTCTGGAAGAATTTTTCTGATTGACTTTAGATCAAGTGCAAATGAAAGATCATGACCTGGGGATGACATGACACCATAACTGTCTGATTAAGGATTGGGGTCATTCAGGAATATACCCTTAGCCATCATTTCTAATGGTAGTTTAACTAGGAAGTTACACAACCAGAGTGGTATTTTTTAATGGCATGCAGGAGAAGAAGAACATAAAGATGTAAACTATTATTACTAAGAGAAAACCATAGTGACATAATGTGCAACATTATTTGTGGTATTTGTGGAAATTTTCCAACATAAATGGCACACAGCATGTGTACAAGCATGAACGTTATGATCTATGATAAACATATAAGGTGCAGAAGTGTCAGAAAGAATCAGTATATAATCAGTATATATGTATGTATATGACGTTGACTTTTGAAAGTGGACACTGTAAACAGACAGTATGATTATTGTAGACTCCTATCAGCTGTTATACAGCCTGATGGTGGATGGAAAGAAATAGTTCCTAACCCTCTTCAGCCTGAGAGGAGGAGAATGAACAGTTTGTGTTGGAGGTGGGTGGGTCCTTGATGATGGAGGTAGCCCTCCTGTGGACTCAGAGAGGACAGGGGAGTCCTGGTAATCTTAGATGCAGTCTTCACCACTCTCTGCAGGTGTTTGTGGCGATGCAGTGGTCAAGATGGAATCAACAATACAGCTGTCAAAGTTGTCAGGGATTTTTGGCATGCCTACTCTCCTCAGCCTCCTTAGGAACGACAGCTGCTGCTGAGCTTTTCTTCAGCAGCTGTGTGGTGTTTATTGTTCAGGTGGGGTCCAGGCTGATGTGGAACTTTACATTTTTAAAACCATTTCAAAATCAATTATGTCAAACTCGAGCTTGCACTATATTTAATAATAATCAGAACCCACAACTGAGGTCTTGAGGTCTAATTGGGCAGCTTGTCTTTTTTAATTTCTATATCTATACAGTGGTATTTCTACTTACGAAATTAATTTGTTCCATAAGTGTTTTCGTACTGTGAGTCTTTCGTAAATAAAGTCACATTTTACACGTAAAGGGCCTAATTCGTTCCAAGACCTCCAATACTACCCCTCAAACCCTTTAAAAAATAAAAATGTAACGATTTTGTATAAAATATGTGTTAAAAGAAGATTTAGATTTAGATTTTAGCCCATCCAGGCTAATGGCACTCTTCGGGACAGAAGAGTTGAGCCACGCCTCAGTGAGAATGAGGATGCAGCAGTCTGGTGGATCATATTTGGCATTTAAATCCAGCTTCAGGTAGTCCAGTTTGTTTTCCAGTAAGCGTACGTTGGTGAGCAGGACTGATGGAAGCGGTGGTCAAAACGGGTTAGCCCTTCAACGCTTCCGATGACTCCAGAGGTGGCCTCTGTTGGTGGGAGACTCCGCTGCTCTCTAGGACACTGGATCTGACCGTCGTAGTAGGCAGAGGTTCTGTAGAATGGTCCACATCTCTGGGCTTGCGGAGTCCTAGTTTTTTATATTTTTTTTTTAGCTGATGATAGTCTGCCGGTCATATACTCTTCTTGCAGTATTTGGCTGAACCTTTGACACTAAAAGCACTGGTCTACACGGCGAAATGACCGTTAAAGTAGCTGTGTTACTGGGAGACACAGCAGCTGCAGCCAAACAGGGCGCCACCATCACCCTGTTTACTGTAATTTTCGAATATGTACTTTAATAAAGTTTAAATGAGCAGACTGGAAAAAACTCAGGAAACAACAGTAACTCTGTGATGAATGAGGGTCAAAGGGTAACAAAAAGCATCATGGGTAGCTCCCTCATAGCTACTTCTGGGACTTTCAGAAGTACCAGAAGGTGTCAGTGTATATATATATATATATATATATATATATATATATATATATATATATATATATATATATATATATATATATGGTAGATAGTTAAATATCTTCACAGATTTACAAAGGGTTCACCCACATACTGTTGAATTAGTCATCTTATTTGGACCTAAAGTGAAAAATGTTACTGTAAACTTAACAGAAATATAACTAAACTTTTGTGTAGTGTATTTGCAGTACAGTGAACTACTTCATTTCAGTTTGTTTTGGTCTCATGAGCTAATTGCAGGCCTTTGTGACCTGTGCAGCCATTCATCATTTGCAACTGCAGTCGAAGCAATTACAATGAATGATTTGAATGGTAAAATTGATTTGGTTACTGCAGGAGACGAATGTGAAAATAGAAGCATATTACAATAGGCAATTAAATTAAGCATGAGAACACAGGAACAGAACAGATAGCTATTATTATACTTAGTAACAGCAAGTAGTGGGTATGTAAGTCATGGGTGAACACCTCATCTGAGCTCCACTGGAATGCTTCTGCCCGTGTCTTTTCACTTTTAACTTAATAATTGCATTATTCCAGCTACACTGAAGCTACATCTGTTATCTGTGTTGCAGTCCCTTCTGTACTGGGTCATCACTACCCAGCCATTACACATGAACAAACCACAGAAGATGTGCCACTTGAGATCAACCTTTGGCTCATTAAGCTTCTCATGTTGATGGACTTAAGGAGTACATTTATGGATCTTCTCTGAGGGCCAAAAACTTCAGCTCCAAAAGGATGCAAATGTAGTAAAGCATTTAACCCATAAAGACCCAGTGCTACTTTTGTGGCAATTTGGAAATAGTTGTCCTCTATATTTGAGTTTTCTTAAGTGATTTATCACTGTTTATTAAAATATTATCCTTTGTTTTTTCAGTGTAAATTATGTATTTTTTTTAGATTTAAAATGCATATGGAAACATCAATTGTGTGTGTGAGTTGTGTCAAAACCAGAGAAAACTGAAGAAAAAATGACTTTCAGCCTACATATGAATGACTGAATGTAAATACAACTGTCTTCATCCACTGGTTAATCGGTGTGAAGATGCCGGTGTATCCATGGTAACAAGGGAGCCACTGAACGTCCAAATGGGTCACATCTAATGACCATGAAAAGATGAAAAACTGCATTGTATAACATTTATTTACCTGTATTGATAAGATTAGTGAATCAACATGGATTTAAACTGCGTTGATCAGTAGGAAATAATTTTTTTCCCGGGATTCATTTATAGTATTTTTTAAAAATCTGATTTTCCTTGGCAGGTTTTCTTGCATGTAGAGGCGCTCTCACATAATCATATATAATTTAATGGAAACTGTAGCTCCTAGTCTCCTAAGCACTTTTAAGGCAATGCATTAGTCAACAATAAATCCATCATTTCAATTTGATCAGGTATTATTCACAATCCACTTGTGACATTTTTATCTGCGGACTGGTTTTCTCTCTCTCTGATCCTTGACCTAGTTTCTCACTCTGCTCTTCTAATCACTCCTCACCCTCACCTGTGAAGTATATAATCAACCACTGTGGTCTGTCTACTTACTACACTGAACTGGACTTGATCTACTCTGCCTGAACACAATGCAATTGCCTTATAAAGCCATCTGCTTAGACACATTTGATTCAGAAAATGTTATTTTTATGAACAACAAAGGCACATCTTCAGTTTATCATTACACAGATCTCTAACATAAAAACATTTTCTCTGTTGTTATAAATTATATTTGTGATACACATGTAATAAAAATGTTTAGGAATGAGTATATGGCCAAAAATATGCTTTTTCTGATAATTTGGTGGCCATATTGGATTTTTGCAAGTTTCACTCTTTTGCCCAAGGGACATTTGAGTGCATTTTTACTATGTTGCTCCATTGACTTGTCTGGCCTGGAATTCGAAGAAAAATATTCTTTTGCAATTAGTGGTAGGTTAAACCCCAAATTGACTGAACACATCAAAAATCCAGGTGAGGGAGTTTTACTGATTACAGTAGAGTATGTTCAGGTAGCTCTGCCCAATTGCCCAAATAAAGACCCTTCTGGCTCCAAACTTCCATCAATTTGGAGCCAAATAGCAAACTACTGGTTTCAAAACAGCAATTAAGAGACTCTCAACATCATGGATCCTCGGTCCACTCGTTTTATACAGTCTATGCTCTGATCAGTGAAGTCGCTCAGAGGATCGCCCAGTTCTGAACACATTTCATGCTTTTGATGTATGGGATGAATATAATCAATGTATGGGATGGATGTTATGGATGAATACTGTACATGGAATGAATATTTTGTAACAGTCCAAACCAAGGTGACTTTTAAAAAACTTTGGTTATACACTGTGGTCTATGTGTCAGAAACATTCTTCTTTGTATTTCCATTTCTACACATCTATAATCACTTTTTTTAACAGTCCCAGTTCCATTTTATCGATCACGATCATCATTTCATGAAATAAAGTTAATACATTTTATATTTTCATCCAATTGCATTCCAAATGTGCAACAGAAGCTGCGTTTTCATTTCCCTTGGAAATTCACAAAATATAAATAGTGCTATAAAAACACTAGTAATGGAAACACATGAAGATTGAAAAAATTATCGATTATCGATAAAAAGTTTCACGCTTTCATGAGGTGGTTTTGCAGGCGTTTTGATACTCTGATAAACCACAAAACTGCAATGGAAACACTTTTTCTGCAATTATATGTCACAGGATGTGATGTACATGGTCACATGATCTCTTCTCTCTAAGTGAAAATGGCAGCCACAGTCGCTGTAACCATAACAACCATTGGCTGCTTGGACGCGGGAACTATGGCTGCCATCTTCCACATGTACAGACCCTTATAAGGTGAGCCAGCTCATTTTTTTGACATGTTAGTGACTTTTAATGATGAGAGAATTTGCCGATTCATTCATGCTAATGCTATGAGGGTGATGGCCAATCTGAAGCTCCAAAGGTGCCAGCGGTGAAATCTTGTGAGATGATATTTTACGAGTCACGACACTCCTGCCTAGAACAACCATCAATGGAAACACGTTCAAAGCGCAAATATACTTTTAGGAATATTGCTATTCTTTTGCAAAAAACTGTAATGGAAACGCAGCTAGAGTTGATTTGGAACAGTCAGTTTTACTGTCACTATATTCCTTTACAAAATATATACTTATTCTTTTTTCCATTATGACTAATCTATACCTCACTCATATAATTTACAAGTAAAGAACACAAGGATGTCATATTGTTTTGACATCATCATCAAAAACAGCTGTAGTCCTTGGGCCTTATTTGCTCCTGTTGACAGGCTAACAAATCCCCCTTTGTCAGAAGCACCTGAACTATATTCCACCAAGACCTGCAATGACTTTGCCAAATTCTTAACAGACAAAATCCAAAATATTAGAGAAGCAGTTGGTTCAGGTGCAGGATATGTACTGTGACCACCAAAAAAAAGTTCAAACACCATGACACACTTATATCCCATTAATAGCAAAGTTCTGGAGGATATTTTATGTCAACTTAACTCTTTCTCCTGCTGTTTCAACATTCTGCACATGGATTTGCTTAAAGAGGTCTCAAAGGTTTTGGAGTCAGATCTCTTACAGATTGTGAAGTCATCTTTGTCAGGTGTTTTCCCAGAGCCATTGAACACAGCTGTAATTAAACCTCTGCTAAAAAGAGACAGACAAGACACAAATGAACATCTGCAGGCTGATCTGCAATCTTCTATTTTTAAGTAAGATAATTGAAAAAGCTTTCTTTCATCAGCTCACTGACTTTTTAACTCATCATAACGGCTATGATGTGTTGCAGTCAGGTTGTAGACAGCAGTACAGCACTGATACTGCTCTGACCAAAGTGATGAATGACATTTGTTTGAATAGAGATAATGGAAACAAGTCAGTTTTACACACTGTACTATTGAAATAACTGAAGAACTGGATGGGTCTGTGTGGTCCTGTACTAAAGTACTTTAAGACATAAATAGAGAAAAGTAAGTACTTTGTGTCATTGGGTAATTGACACACAATTGAGCAGACAAGAATTTCACATGGGGTTCCACAAGGCTCCATCCTGGGCCCGTTTCTGTTTAACATGCACACGCTCTCACTGGCACAGTATTAGTTGTCATCACTATGTGGATGACACACAGATCTATATCACCTGTGCAGGTTCTTGGTAAATAGATTAAGGAGATTAATACTTGGATATGCCACAGCTTTCTTCAGCTGAACAAAAACAAAACTGAGGTTAAGAGAAACAACTGCAGGTCACTACAGACCTTAAATCTATAGACCTGTAGTGATTCACTCGTACCTGAATTTTGAAAAACACATCAAGGCTGTCACAAAATCTACTTCCTATCACCTTAAAATTATCTCAAGGATAAAAAATCTGATGCCTTAGCAGGACTTGGAAAAACTAGTCCATGCATTCATCTTCAGTCAGATTGATTATTGTGAAAGTGTCTTCACAGGTATACCTAAAAAATGTATTAGACAACTGCAGCTCATCCATAACTTGTCTGCTAGAGTCCTCCCTAAGAGCAGAAGAGCAGACTACATTAGTGTAATTCTGAGGACCTTCCACTGGCTGCCTGTCCGTCAGAGAATACACTTTAAAGTTCTACTGCTCATCTATAAAGCTCTGAATGGTTAGGCCCAAAGTACGTCAGTGACCTCCTGACCCATTATGAACCTAACCTCCCCCTCAGGTCATCTGGATCTGGTCTTTTGTCAGTCCCCAGAGTCAGAACCAGACACAGATAAACTGCATTCAGCTTCTATGCTCCACATGTCTAGACCAAACTCCCAGAAAGCCTGAGATCAGCTGAAACACTCAGATTATTTAAATCAGGGTTAAATACCCACCTGTTCTCAGACGTGTTTGAAGAAAGTTTTTATTCTTCATAATTTCAGATCTACACTTTGTTTTAAGCTTACGGTTTTGATCTGTTCATCTGATTTATTGACTTACTGTATGTTTTATTTTATTTTATGCCTATACTGTTATTGCTTCCCTGCTGTAATGATTTTAATGTTTTATGTAAAGCACTTTGAATTGTCTTGTACATGAAATATACTATATAAATAAACACGCTTTGCCTTTTTGGTGCAGATTTAAATTACATTGAACATTTTAATGTTCTGTTTCAGAGGTATTAAGCATGTCCTATTCTTCCCACCCCCTCACCCTCCCACTCTTGGTCTTGCTTAAAGATAGTAAAAATGGAGGAAAGTATTCATAGAACAAAAAAGGTTAATATATATATATATATATATATATATATATATATATATATATATATATATATATATATATATATATATATATATATATATATATATATATATATAAAAGAAAAAAACAACAACCTAATACAGTTTTTTCCCAATTGGTTAAACACAATTTTGCAAACTAGGCTGGTTTTATCAAACTACTTCACATAATTCACAAAACCACACAACCAAAGTGCAAAATACCTCATATATCCTACAAAATGAAGCACTGTAACCAAAAATACATATAGCATTCTCAAAATCAAACTTTTAGACCAAATAGCACACATCACCAGATTTTTTGTCAAACTAACTACACACTGTTGGGCATAATGAAAGGCATTCTCATATTTAGTATGCTTTGCCATGATATTAAAATATTTGTAGAACATTCGTCAGACTGTTCACATGCACAGAAATATTTGCAGATACACACATACACAAACATATCCTTTTTTTATTGTTTTATTTTCACCAAACAAGTCAGAGCAACATATGCACAGTAGATATATTAATATTTCAGTGGGGAAAAAATGCTCACAGAAAATAGTAAACTGAAAAAGAAAATTGCAGAAAAAAAATACAAGGAAAGAAAAATAGTTAGATACCATCTTGCTATAGAACTAGCCACATCTGGTCCACATTACAGCCAATATCGCCTGTGATCCTTTTATAATAATAATGCTTACTGCACTGAAGTGATAACAATTAACCACTGAGGTGTTTGTTCAGGCAGCACATACATTAGCTCATGTGGTGTCATTGTGAATGGGAGTGTTTTGAAATGGCAATCATGTGACCTCATGTCAGATTATTGTGTCTTATACAGAGAACCGTGTTCAGTGCATTAAAATGTGCTGTTTTGAATTGCGTAAATTGTGAAATGTTTTCCTCCACATGTATCAATTTAAATAATTCTGCTATGCATGTCATTTTAGTGGTTTAGCAATTAGACGGAAACAACTATAAACCTGTTTTTGCAAGGTTCAGACTTTGTAGTTTTGTATAATTGTTTCATTTGTAGAAGAAAATGAAATCCCAGCAAACTTTAGGTTTTATTTATTTATTTATTTAATTATTTATTTTTTTATTTTTTTACATTCCTTCTTCACAACAGAGGCACTTCCACCACATTATTCATCCAACATTGCACTCAGAGTTCCACATTTGTCATTGTTCCGCTGGTCAAGTTGTTTCTTCATTTAAAATACTGACTCAAACTGTGAGTTTCACTTTATGATTGGGTTTTTTCCCCCCTATTTCAAAATGTAATTCATTATTCTCCCTGTCACTGCTGGAGTAATGATGCTAGTGTTCTTCACTCTTTATGACTCTGGCCTCTGTTGGCTCCTTCTCTTCTTTTTACAGTTTTTTTTCAGCGAAACACCATTTTACTCGATGTCACAATTTTACAAACACTTCCTTATTTTTGAAACTGGACGTTAATGTCTGAGTTCTTTATCTTATAGGAGCAGTGGTCACCATCATCACCATAGCAACAAGGTAGACTTTAATTTTCCCTAGTTTCGTTGACTGAGGCCAGAGTCAATATTCATGTTCATATTGGTCCTGTTTTTAATCACAGTGGTTCAGGCTGTAGTTCAGTGTGTGTGTGTTTGTGTATGTGTGTGTGTGTGTGTGTGTGTGTGTGTGTGGGGCGCTGTATTACATATCCCCTTATGTCAATATATTAGCACAATGTGAATTTAAGTCAAGTTCTTCCTCTGTCAAATAACAAACTGAAACAAAATACACAAATGAAATATAATTAATCAAATGTTTATATAATTATTGATGTCCACAATGAATGTGTGAGTAGATGTGGGTGTATTTATAAATCACAAAGTCAGGTGAGATGGTGACAAGTGCAGTCAGTGCAGATGAATTCCCCCGGCTGTTGAAATTGCTTCTAATTTAATCATCTCCAACAGGACCTGCAGAAGTCTGGTGTTAAAACCGTGAGTCAAAGCATCTCATTATAGATTTTGTATTAGCATTAGCATTCTGCCAGAACAGAAGCCTGGTGTAGAACAGAACTGGGCTTTGTAGTTCTGTATGTGTTAAGAATAGCAGAGAGCAATATACAAATGCAATTATTCTTAAATGTTCACTATTATTCAGTTCTATTCGGCAAAATGTCACAGTGATGTCTTATTTATCATAATGTATGAAGCTAAAAGAGAATGGCTAAGTTGGAAATGTAGTTGAAGACTTATTCTAAAGACTGTATGCATAGTTATTATGTTTTGTCATGTGTCATGACAAAGAAAAAAGGATGTGGTAGGTAAGGTAAGGTAATTTAAGGTAAGGTAAGATAATTTAAGGTAAGGTAAGATAAGTATTTATTGATTCCACCATGTGGACATTTTGCAGTTGACAGCAGCAACATAGTACAACACACCAGTGCAATCCACAATCAACTGCAGTCACCAATCTAATGCAAACACAGACCTGGACATATTCACCACAACACAAGAGCAATATCATAATCATAGAGGAACAACACTCAGTAAACATTGTATTGTAGTTTTATTCATTCATTTAACAGAAACATGATACATACATATGATTCAGATCTCCATCCAAAAATAAACAAAAAGGTGCAGGCTAAAGCAGAGGCTTATTTATTTATGCTTAGACCCTATTCACAAGAAAGAAATTTGCAGAAACAAAAAAAGTTAACAAAAAGGCACAGTTTTAAACAGTAATATAACATGACAAATGATTTAATCTAAACAAAATCTTAGATTTGTACAATGAGACCAAACTAGATAGAAAAAACATGAACAACATGTGAAAAAAATGCAGAGGATATGATATGATATAAGTGATTTAACCCTTGTATTATGTTAAGGGTCAATTTGAGTCATTTCAGTTTTTGACCAAAGTACAGGTTGTTCTTTATTTTTCTTCATCTAAGGTCATGAACTTGTGTGTGAAAACTGGACACTTTGATGTGTAGTGTGTGTGTGTGTGTGTGTGTGTGTGTGTGTGTGTGTGTGTGTGTGTGCACTGTTTGTAAACAAAGATGATGTTGGAGGTCATGTTGATGTTGGTAAATATCTGCTCAGATCTAAAATAAACATGTCTCTTTGATGTGCTTTGTTCTGATTGGTCAATTATTTATATTTTGATTTTCTTTGAAGAGTCATTCAGACCCAGGTGTGTGTAGAGGAGGAACTTTCTCTCCTTTGTCCTTGTCACTTTTCTCATGTCATTTCTTTAACAAACACCAAAAATGAGCTCCAGAAAGTTTATTGTTGAAGAGGTTTTATCACAGATGTTGAACTGGGACAGAGGACAATGTTATTGATGATCCAGATTGTTAATTTTCCTATAATGAGGATGAATCAGAGAAGTGTATCTGAAGATAAAAGTTTAATGAAATAGTTCTTAAACTTAGTTTTGGAATTTAAAAATGTATTATATGTATCTTTTCTAAATGCTTATATAATTTAAAATAAAGTTGTTATTGGGTTTAACCTGTTTTGAGTGGATTTAAAGGGAATGAGTAAAACAGGACCCGCAACATATTCAATGTAATTTTTTTTTTTCAACATAATACACGGGTTAATATGTCATATAATTAGAGCTGTCAAATTATTTACATACTTCCATTACATTATTTATAGAAATCTCATCTCATTTTCTGAACCCACTTTATCCTCACTAGGGTCACATGGAGCCTATCCCAGCTACAATGGGTGAAGGCGGGGTACACCCTGGACAAGTTCATCACAGGACTGAACATTCTGTATATAGACAATCACATTCACATTTAGATTTAGATTAATCAATGAACCTATCAGTGCATGTCTTTGGATGGTGGGAGGAAGCCGGAGTACTTGGAGAAAACCCACGCAGACACAGGGAGAACATGCAAACTCCACACAGAAAGGTCTGGTGTGGCAATCAAACCCAGGACATTCTTGCTGTGAGGGATGAGTCCTAACCACTGCACCACTGTGTCATCCTTTTTTTTTTAATGTTTTAATATATTTTCATAAGCCTTTATTCACATCTTTTGCATTCATTTATGTGTTTTATCTTTCTGTAAAGGACTACTCTCTTTGACAAGATTATTCTAGTAGTTTAATAAAATACAACCTTGAGTCAGTTTGCATTTGTTTTCTATCACCCAGTAAAAACACGTTTTAAGTCCAATCATCACTTAAGTGTCTTGCAACAGAGACAATAAATCTCAGTAGTCACTGGTGTATCACTCAAAAGTGTTACTGATCACAACAGACTGATGTGGGGATGAGCAGATGTTAATTTTATCATAAGACTAATGTTAAATCAAGGTCTGAACAGGGCCAGAGTGTGTTTTTATTATAATTCAAAGGTATTTGTATTTTTTATATAGTCAGAATCAACAAAGGTTTTCACTTGCTTGGTTTCCGACTAAGTTTTGACTTGTTTATCTATCCTAGCTATTATTTTAATTACATTTTGCAGACAGGCTAGTTTCTGCTTCATTTAAATGACTCTTATCTTTTATACCCATTGACAGAAGGTTGAGTAAAGATAAATCTAAAAGAAAATTTAGGAGAAAAAAAAAAAGGCCTGATTCTCCTTAAGCTTTGAGGCACCTGCCTGCCACCTGTGCTTCCATTCATCTCTTCAGACCCCCATGACTCATACCACCTGCAGCTAGCACGCTACAAACAGTTCAACAAGCCTTGTACATACTCAGTTTTGTTGTTAAACTAACCCTCTGTACTGGCAGCAATGTGAAAAGATAAGGAGTGATAACATGTGACAGAGTGAACTGATTTGTCCAAAGTGGGATATTTACACGTGGAAAAAGGGCAGCAATGAAGTTGAGTTGTATTTTCCTGTATTTCTTATGACTTCCCTTAGTCATTTACCATCAGTAGTGTGTTACAGCTGTGGAAAAAAAAAAATACAGCCGATTAAATTGGGGACTGAGCTCACAATTCCCCTCTGACAGGCCCCTGGAGCAAAAGGAGTGTTAGTTAATCCTAGTGAGTTTGAGACAACAGTGAGATAGTTCAGGAGCAGGTAGACAGCAGTACGGACAAATTGAAGCTGTGTGTGTCTATGTGTGTATGTGCAGTAATAGAATGATATCTGCCATCTGTATTCCATGAAGCAACAATAGACTCACACACCTGCACCAAAGGACATGAGGGGGACACAAGAAATCATCCACCCTACACACACACACACACACACACACATACACACACAGTTTCAGGCCTGGAGCTGGTTCTTCAAGAGACTGTATTCCCCACAGAGGCAGGAACAACACTATGGTGTATACTTCCTCCTCTTCACCCAGCAGTGATCCTGCTGAGCTGAAGGGTTAAACACCTTGTCATGGCCTCACACATCATCCCATACCTCCCACAAACCCTCAGTCCAACACAGCAATTTCTCTGCCTGTTAGTAGTTTGTAGTTGACGGCTGCATCGCCCCATTGGCTGTCCCTCACGGCTCAACCATCCTTGTAAGCCCCCACCCCACCCCCATCAGCCCTGGGGGTTTAGTGCAATGCAAGTGAATCTGTCACCCATCTGCTGTGGCGACGCTCAGGAGTTATGAAGAGCACCGTTTGACATCTGAGTATGTACATAATTCAGCACTTTTGTGGTGGGATTTCTTTATCTTGTCATAGTGGTGATTCAGTCTCTAAGCCTTGAAATCTCCCCGGTGCTTTTATTAAAACTTTCCACTATAAGACAGCAGTTACACAGAAATAAATGTACTGGCTGAATATCATCCCCCAGTGGTAAATTACTGAATATGATGACATTTCTGATTAAATTCGGCTCTTACACGTATCCCTTCCATGCTTTCAGACAGTTATGTAGTAAAGTTATATTGCAGATATGGATTGATCGCCTTCAATAAAGCTGACAAATCCCTTGTTATTTACAGATTTCATTCACTTCCCATTGCTTTTAAAGGTATTTGTTTTAAAAATGTTATGTTATTTCAGCATTAGGAGTTTTAATTCAGTATGTCATATGGTAAAATGAAGATGGGCAGGGAGGAGTCAAACTTATATATGTCCCTATTCTGCCTTTACCCCAAACAACCGAGATGTGATTTTCATCTCTGAGAAGCAAGCAATGACAAAAAAAAAAAACCTAAATAAAATAAATAATCAGTTGCTACATTATGTTGTTTTGGAGCAAAAGCAATTTATGTCATGTCTGACGGAAAATACAGCTATTATGAAACCCTAAAATAAACAAAATAATGAATGTGCAGAGCATTGGAAAAGAGGTAATCTCTTCTGACAGAGCATGTCTGAGCGCAAAAATATGAGTTGTGAAGTTGCATCTTAAATTACTGGTGCTATTTTTTGCTCCTGATTCCTACAGTGTATTTCTCCTTTTTGCTAATACTTGTATGCCTTATTTCTTTCCTCAGTCCCTTTACTAAGAACCCTTCTTGACTATCTAACCTTGTGCCATCACCACAAGGCATAGCATTTGGTCTCTGTCTCTTCTTGCTCTCCTCCTTCTGTTCTTCCAGACCTTTCCATCTGTCCACACCTGCCCTAGGTGTCTGAAGCTTTGTGAGCTAAACTCACAATCCTGAAAACAGTTGATGGAAAGTGGCAGAAGCCCAGCACACAAGCTGACCTCTCTCTTTCTGTCTTCCTTGTTGTTAGACTTTCAACAGTCAGTCTTTTTACACTGCATCAAACTGCTTTAGAGTATTCTCCTGCTTTCTCATTGGCTTTGAGACTGAACTTTCAGTGTAAACATAAATACAGACGCTCTATTAACCTTTTATAAGATACAGTAACTGCCTCATTTCATCTTTGAATGTAATGACTAACCTCTTCGTGTGGCAGGTGGTGAAAGGGTTGGCACTGCTGCCTCACTGCAAAAAGATTCTCACTTTGGGCTGACATCCACAGTCCAATCTTATATATAGGTATAGGATGGGTTGGGATAAGTTAAAGTAGACTGAATTACCAATAGTACTGTCTCACCCGCCTTGACTTGCATATGAACTTGACATCCCATTCTTAATCCATACAGTCATATGGCTTCGCCCTTCGCAGCTACAATAGCTTCAACTCTTCTGGGAAGGTTTTCCACAAGGTTTAGGAGTGTGTTTATGGGACCATTCCTCCTAGAAGCACTTGTGAGATCACACACTGACGTTGGACCGAAGGCCTGGCTCTCTGTGTGTGCTCTAATTCATCCTAAAAGTGTTCTGTGGAGGTGAGGTCAGGACTCTGTTCAGGACAGTCACAATCATCCACGTCAAACTCTCTCACCTATGTCTTTATGGACCTTACTTTATGCACTACTGTTCCTACAAACTTGGCAGCATGAAAAATATCCGAAGTCTCTCTCTCTCTCTCTCTCTCTCTCTCTCTCTCTCTCTCTCACACACACACACACACACACACACACACACTTGCAGAATACAAAAATGTCATATTAGATTAAAATGGGATGTCACTTGAGTGTATTTCAAGGCAGGTGAGTGAATACTTTTGGTAATGTAGTGTACTTACACCATATTTATTGTTATTTATTGTTTGTTGGAGCTGCCAGTACCACATCTATAATATAATTTTGCTTATATTAGGGGTTTCAAACTCACAGCCTGGGATCACTATGATTTTTTGTGGCCCCCATCATCAATGTTGACTGATAATGCTGCTTGTACATAGTTCTCAAATGCACTTTTTTGTTGAGTCTTGCCATGCTTTTATTTCTTTTAATCACTTATGGGGCACCATAGATAATCTTGTTATAGCTTCCGGTGGCATTTGTTGTCAACGGTTGTCAAGCTAGCCAACTGCAAAGCACCTGGGGAGGAATAAACGTTATATATGTCATAAATATGCCATCACCTAGTTCCGGTCATGTCCTTCTCAAAACAAAGAGAAATGTTGGCAATGACCACAGGCATTTTCAGGAAAGGTGTTGAGCACAGGGGCACTTGTACGTGTCTCATATGCACAGAGAAAGTTGCAGAGTATGAGGAGTACAACGTCCGACATCATTGCTCATGACATGACATGACATGCTGAGGAGTTTACAAAATACCAGGAAGATGAGAGAAAGAATTGGGTCACCAATCTGAAAAAAAATGTCTATTGAGGCAATAACAATATAACATTATTATTATTATTATTATTATTATTATTATTATTATAAATTTGAACAAAGAAATTAAGAAAATTAAGCCGGTCACGTGGTCAGTGAAATGACTTCTATTCAAATCAGACGAGTTGATCAAAAAGTGAATGTTATGAGTTGTAAGTAAAGTAAACAAACATTATTTTTGTGGAATATTTAATGCAGCCCAGCTGCATTAAATCCGCCCCTCACACATACTGTAGCTTATTTTGGTATTAACCCAGCTGATTTCATCATGTCTAAGCATGTGGCATAGCAAATAAATGGGAAAGAAAAATATTGTAAAAAATCATAACAAATTTGAACTTTGACCTCATTTTCTCAAAATGTAATCAAATCCATTCTGCATCACTAGGAAGCTATAAACCCAATTTTTTATGAATTAAACCAGTAGTTTTGCTGCTAAAGATATTTAAAATTTCACCCAGTATAAGTAAATGGGGTAGAAATAAAATTCTGAAAATTTTTTACTCTTAGCTACTTTTCTCAAAATGTAATAACATCTATTTTCGGTTACTGGCAATCTATAAACCCAATTTGGTATTAATTCAGCCAGCAGTTTTGTTGCCACAAATGTGAAATTTGACCCATTATTAGTAAAAGGCGAGAAAATTATTATTTAAAAATTCATTAAAAAATAAAATAAAAGAGCTTTGACCTACTCTTGCAGGTCACTGGTAATCTACAGTATGTACAAAATTTGGTATAAATGTAACGAATAGTTTAGCTGATAGACTGTTTACAACAAAGAAACAAATCAACCCAAAAACAATACCCCTTGCCTCCTCTTTGGGGTTAAAAAGGAACATAAATGCAACATCAAGCCATTACAACATTACAGAGAAAACAATCCACCCTTGAGCAAGCACTTAGCAACAGCACTGAAGGAAGACACTATAGCTGGGTGGCCTTGTGCCTCATGTAGTACACTGTACATTTTGCAGTGTTAATTTGGAGACAATGGGACCAAATACACTCTAGAAGAAGTTAAATAAACTCTCTAATTGTTGATTTAACACTGCAAAATTTACTGTGTAGGGATAAGAGGGGAGCAGAAACACAACCCAGCAATAGCTGTGTTTCCATTACCCTTGGAAATTCGCAAAATGTAAATATCACTATAAAAACTAATAATGGAAACATTTATTATCTGTTAGTGTTTGGATATTTAAGTTGTTCTTTTTTTTAACAGATAAATAAGGAGGAAATAATAAATATTTTGGTGGTGATCTGGAAGAGATTCTGGATGACTTTGAAATTTCACATTGCAGTAAATGGAGAATACATTTCAAAGTGATCCAGTGATCCACTATAGGCTCTTCTTCCATCTTAGCCTTGTTTTCTGTACAATCTGCCAATAACTTCACTGTAAACAGGATGAATAAAAAATAAAAAAAATAGATTCTATTCACATCACATCATGTGAAATAGAATAGTGGTGCAACAGTGGTGGAAGACACAAACAGGTGAAAGATGTTGAATTTGGCCTTTTATGACAGGAATGCCCTTCAGATATCTTCAAACAACCTCTCCAAAGCACTCTCTCATATTATCATCCAACCCTTCCTCCCCTAGAGGCCAAGGGCATTTCCATCTTCAGAACCACCACACCCCCAATCTATTTTTGAAGCAGCCTATCATTCTCTACCTCTCTCTTCATACTCGGCTCCTTTCGATCAACTCTACTGATGTGACAACAGCCTCTTGTACAACACCTCAGGCTTCAAACTGCTTCACACAGTTTTACTTTACTGTCACTGCCTTCTTAGAAACCCAGGATTCACTGTCATGGGTCTAATTCAGTAAAGCTGTGAAGACCCCTGTAACATCTACACTCAAACAATGAACTGAATAACTTTTATTTTGGATGACTGGGGAATAATACTACCTGCTTAATAGTTGTACAGATTATTCAAGGCATGCCCTGGTGTTTCCTATAATAAAGTATTAAGTTAACATATCTACGTGCTTCAACACTAAGCTCCCAAGCATTTGTTACATCAAATCCTGTGATTAATGTTCATACATCTTTTTTTCCCTGAGGGCTTTTCTGGCTTTGCTGCCTGTCTGTTTCATCCATGTTATCCACAACTGTCCAATTGTTCATTCTATTGTTATGGCACCAATGCACTTTTTTTTTTTTTTTTTTTTTTTTTTGGTGGGGGACTTTTTCTCACTATATTGAATCATATGAAGCTCAAGCTAGAACCAAAACCTAATCATCAGACTCTGCCCGGTACCTAGACCTTTAGTTATCTCCAATCTAAAGCGAAGCTGCCCCCTGAAACACTGACCTACGGTTTGTCAAGACCTTTGAACGCCAGCTTCCCTTCATCCACAACAGATTATCTTATCTCAAATGATAGCCTATAGCAGTGCAGTTCTAAACCAGGGTTGTGGTGTACAAGGCTGGCCAATGATTTTCATCCTCATATCTCAAGCTTAAGTGACCCTACTGCCACTTCACTGACAACCATCAACCTGTTGAACCAACTTAACTGAGCTGTTTAAGGTTCAATGCTAATGCAACACCACAATTAGTTCACATAGAAGCTAATGTGTTTTACAACAGAACCAAAAACTGAGAGACTGAGGAAGAGCTTCTTGCCCCAGGCCATCAGGACATTGAACTCCTTACCCACCACATAAGCCCCCCACCCCCCACTCAATTACCCCAACCATCACCACTCAGTATATAGTAATATATATATATATATATATATATATATATATATATATATATATCCATGTACATATTTATATTACCTCCAGGCTATATTTTTATGCATATTTTTCTCCATACTCTTATTTATATTTTACTGACCTACTTTATACTTTACTCCTTCTTATTCTAGTATTTATTATCTTGTATATTTTTTGTATATTGTTATATTTCTATAGTTGTATATTTCTATAGTTATTTTCCATCTTTGCACAGTCTTAAGGGAGTGTCACTTCCATTTCACTGTGGATGCTCATCAACACGTGACAAATAAAGAATTCTGATTCTGAAATTAAAATTATTTTATGGTTCATATGGGAAAGGAGTCTGACAGATTATCTGACTATGACTAGAAGGCATAAAATGCTGAAAAAAACAAACAGCACTAGAGAATCCCAGTTTAATGAAGTAAAAGTCCTTGTGTGGGTACCTGTCCCCTTAACAAGGTGATTCCACTCATATGATCCATCTACCTGAAGGAGGAGTTGTACTCACCCAAGTGGGCTGGTTCAGGCAGGGCTTTTACTTTATGGAGCTGGGATTCTTCTCAGCATTTTATGCCTTCTAACCATAGTCAGATAATCTGTCAGACTGCTTTCCCATATGTACTGTATAGTTATTTTAATTGGTTCTATTGTAAAATACAATACTTTCTGTGTGAAGTGATGTGGGAGTTGTGGTGTTAAATTTGTATTGAACCTTAAAAAGGTCAGATCAGTTGGTTCAACAGGCTGATGGCTGTCAGTGAAGTGGCAGTAGGGTCACTTAAGCTTGAGATATGAGGATCAAACTCCTTGAGCAGCCTTTTACACCACAACCAAGGTTTAGAACTGCAATGCCATAGTCTATCATTTGATTTCATTCAACTGTGGAAGAACAGTGTGGTGTGTTTACTTCCATCTACAAGTATAATGACTGGGATGTTGTTTTCAGTTCACATAAGCTCATTCATTGTATTCGATGAATGTATTCCAATTATGTTTTTATTTTTCTTCATGTGTATTATTTCATGATTTTTGTTCAATTAATCTGTGTTAATGATGTATTATCATGTTTTATTTGTAGATTTCAATTTATATTTATGGCAATTGTTTGTTTTATCTGTTTTTATTTCAATGGTGAAAAAGAAATGAAGCACAAAAAACTCCAACCCTCACACATATTTCATACATTTCAGGTAAATAGGAATATTTTGTTTAAAATCATAAAAATACATTTCTCTTTTACCTACTATTCCTAAAATGCAATGGCATCTATAACTATCACTGGCAATCTATAAACCCAATTTGGTATGAAGTA
Source organism: Siphamia tubifer (assembly GCA_020466265.1). NCBI lineage: Eukaryota > Metazoa > Chordata > Actinopteri > Kurtiformes > Apogonidae > Siphamia > Siphamia tubifer. The sequence goes on from CM035804.1 coordinate 22,535,650, forward strand.
GTATTATTGTTGCATCATAATAATATGATGGGAAAAATTTAGATATTAAAGCTGTCATTTATCCGAGAAAAACAAAACAAAACAAACATCAGTAGTTAGAACAGTTGGGATTGGAAGGGATTGTATCAGAGGAATGATGAAGATGAAGCAGAGAACATAAGTGGTCCTGAACGTCATCCTTGAAGAACACCATGTATCAGGTCTTGCTATAAGTGAACATGTTCTAGTTGACAGAATAGGCTTTGTCAAGTTTAAAACCATCTCTAAGGTCTTCGCAGGTTTAAGGGACTACAAAATAATTAAATATTGTCCATATCAAAAGGAGCATTGACATGTAGATCTGAAATGACTCTAATCTGTCTTGGTACTGTGGTTTCAATAGAATTACCTTGTTACTTTGAAACCAGCCAATACCAAGTAGTGCCAGGCACAATAAACCCCGCCCCCTTCACAAACATTTTACCTGATTTGGCCTATCTCTTATCATTGTGAAAACACATTTTTTGGTGACTGTGACCTTTGACTTACATTCACCAAAATTTAATGGGATCTATTCTGGACCACCTTGCATCTTTCATGCAAATTTCATATAAATTGTTCCAGTAGTTTTTTGTGTAAAAGTGCTTACAAACAAACAGACAGACCAACAAACAATCAAGTGGTGCCCAGCACAACAAACCCCGCCCCCTAACAATAATTTTACTTGAGTTGCCCTATCTCTTATTATTGTGAAAACTAATTTTTAGTGACCTTGACCTTTGACCTACATTCACCAAAATGTAACACCTTAATGCCTGAATTGAAATATAACAAATAAATGAATACATGAATAAATGCTAAAATATTTGGAGATAATTAATGTGTATATACAATAGATATGTTTTTGTGTGTTGTATATTTGCAACAGTAGGCATTAAGGGGTTAATGACTCTTCCCTTTGACCTACATTTACCAAAATTTTCTGGGATCTATTCTGAATGACCTTGTATCTGTCCTGAAAACTTCATGGAAATTTGTCCAGTAGTTTTTGCATGTAGCTGCTTAAAAACCAACAAACACACAAACAGACCAACACTTCAGGGAGTGGGGTAATTTTAAGTAAAAAAGAGAGTGTTTTTTTTTTTTTTTTTTACTATAAATAATGGTAAGCATAGTAGCAGAGTGGCACATTTAAAACCAACACAAAACCTCCAAGTGGTCAAAGAATTATTCATAGTCAATAGAATAAAACTTCCAAGCACTACACGTCCAGCTTAGCTCCTTTTCCGCTGCTCCACCACAGGGTTTCCAGACACTTCACTTGGTCTCTACACTTCAACAGAATAGCTCCCTGATGGTGAATTGACCTTTCCTCTTCAGTCAGCGAAATAGAGCTAGTATCCTACCTCGTACTCATCCAGTCGCTCCTCTCACCTCTACTCACTCTAATACTTCTCCAAAAAAGATCTCTCCCTGCTCCCGTTGCTCCTTTTTTTTTTTTTTTTTTTTTTTTTCTTAGCACTTCTTGTTTTCCCAGAGCAATTCCCCAGCTCAAAGACTGTGAGGGTACCATGACTTAGAATTATGCAGGTTTGAGCACTATAAACCTGCTCGCTGAATGGGCTGCTGTTCCACTTTAAACAGAAAGTATAATTACACCTTCTCTACGGAATCGAGGACAATGTTGAGGCACTGTTGAAAATGGCTGCAGCTTGATCTAACTGTCCTCGGGGTGTTCAAAATCTAATTTAGATTGGGAAAGAATAATAATGACATACTAATCTGCAAGGGAGAAATTAGCTCACCTGATTGATGGAGTCAATTGTAAAGTCTAATTAGGGGTCACATATAATCTCAACTCTGGCAGCAAATAAGATTGATGGTGGAGAGGGAGCATCTGAAGCAATTGATCCTCTTGTCATTTATTTTGCACAGGAAATGCAGAATTGCTAGTGATTACTTCTCCAATGCCATCTAGTGCACTTATTTTGATGAACAAGACCACGTTTGATCATTTCAATGTATTTGCAGCTTGCCCAAGTTTGCATAAAATATATATGTAGTAAGGTGAAAACTTGAATGTAATAGTTATATAAATAAATTGGGTTTCCCCATGTACTTTTCCTTAAAGTTGCACAAAAAAGCAAAAGCAACGAGTGAATTACTGTGTTTATATCTACAGTAGTGTTCTGCTTTTGACCATATTTGAGATATGGATACTCGTATCTGACATCATAAATTCAATTCTTGAATCCTAGTTATTGATTGCTGCTCCTGTTTGAGCAAGCACCTGTGATATTTAAACATAACATGGTCATTTACATTTGACATTTCAGTATTTGCTTTTCCACTGACCCTCGAATATAACTTCCACATAAAAATGTGCATAATGGAAAAATGACAATTTTGCCCATATTCTCATGCTTTTGTTGTTTGCGCTGGCAAGAGATGTGTTCTTTTTTTTTTTTTTTGGGGGGGGGGGGGTGCAAATGGTATATTACCCAAAATTGCAAGTGAATTTAAAAATACAGATGTTGAAAGACAATAAAAACAAGTGACGAAGACAAGTTTTAAAAGAAACATGGTGTGGTATGTGCTGGAAACACCAGTACAGGATAGAGGCGTAATATGTAATAATTATATATATATATATATATATATATATATATATATATATATATATATATATATATATATATATATATATATATATATATATATATATATATATTATTTATTTATTTATTTATTTAATTTCATTTTTAATTATTTTATGGAACGGTCACCTTTTTTTTAAAAAAAAAGGTTACAACTGATTGTATTGTTTATACCATAGCAAGTATTGGTAACATGGTATTACTATGGAACTTTGTGGACACATTCTGAACTTTGAGCAGTTGGACAGTGGACAATATTGTTGTGCTAGTTTTTTTGCCCTCAGTTGTTCTTACCATAAACTGACTGTAAAAATATAATAGAAATGAACTTGAATTCTTTGCACTGTAAAATCATAATTTATTTTCATTGGATTAATTTAGGTTATTTTTCAGGGTCTTCTAATTTATTTTTTATTGATTGTATTCACTTTTAGAATACTGTAGATATTATGTTGAAGGTTAAAATTTATGGAACCAGTTGGTTAATAATATATGGGTCACTTTTTCTCAGACCTGCTGTTGTCCTCTGTTTGAGTAGCCTTATTTGATTATGCTTTTTGTAACATTCCACCCAATAATTAATAAAAGTATTTGTGATCTGTACTGATATATCTGATAGATATCGGAATCAGCTTATACTCAAGGCTACAATATCAAATTGCCTTTGGTAGATTGCCATCTACATAAAATAGATCTCATTCCATTTTTGGAACAGTAGATCAAAGTTCATATTTTTAATGATTTTTTAAAAATATTATTAGTTCCTGTGTGCATATAATAGGTGGAATTTCATATGTCTGTATTTTCATTTTCAAAATGTTTAATTCTCTCTCTCTGTCTGTCTCTCTCTCTCTCTCTCTCTCTCTCTCTCTCTCTCTCTCTCTCTCTCTCTCTCTCTCTCTCTCTTTCTCTAACATACCCAACCCGGTAGTCACCTGGTAACTCTCTCAGCAGTATCTGCATAAAGAGCCATAGACAACAGGATCTGCAGTGACTCACTTGTGTCCTATGCTGACCTGTGACCCCAGGCCTCCCCCCACACCCTCACCTGTCTGATGGATGGACCTGCCCCCCCCCCACTCCTTCATCTACAAATGGATGAAGGAGTGTGGGGTGGGGTGGGGTGGGGTGGGGGGTTCCGTCCTTCAGTGTGTTTCTCCTCAATATTTCTTTCTTTTTTTCTTCCCGAGAAGGAGGGTCTAAGGACAGGGGATGCTTGGGACTTTTTATTTATTTCTATGGTTATTGAGGTTTTTTGCAAAGCCCTGTGACATGGGGCTTCATAAATAAAATTGAATTGAATTGAATATTGGTATTGTATCAGAAGTGGAAAAAAGTTATATCGGGACATTCCTACTTCTTATCCTCTACTCAAATATGTATGACAAATGCATATAATTACTGATTTTATAATCATCATATAAATTGAACATGTTGAACATGAAATATATCCACATGTTACTGTTTGATCTGACCCCACTTTGGTTTGTAGCAGACCTGGTACTTTTAAATGGCAGCGCTGCCTTTTGGATTTGCCTGACTGGTATTTATCTACTATAGCAATGGAAGATGAGATCAACAAGTCAACATGTCCTCCAGCTGTTATTCAGTCACTGTCATCACATCGGTCAGGGGGGAGGGTGAAGATCAGCAGCAGGGACTGAAGGCAGACCAGTGGTTTTAATATTACTCTGTGACTGTGACTAAAAGTGCTAAAATTAAATAAATAAAATATCATTAAATAACAATTGAAATATGTCATTGTCATTAATGAATTAAAATTTGAATTAAATACATAAATGTGTTATTAAATGTGTCATTAATTCATTAAACCACCAATTCATTTTAGTTAAAAAAAACCCCATCTTATTATTTCACTAATTAATTCTTTAATGGTTTTTGTGTTGCAGTGGATCATGAATTTACTTTATCTGTCAACCTCACCCATCAAAGTCAGTGGGTGGAGCTTAACACTCAATTAGTTCCCCTGCACATCAAGTCAAGGCAAATAGAATCCAGATAAAGGATTGATGTAGAGCTTGTGAACACATTCCCATACACTTGGTGGTGCCATTAACCTCCCCTTTTTTGGATACTTTAGTAAATAAAACTTTATTGACAATAACTAAAAATCGAGACTCTTGGTCTGACACTACCAATGTAGTGGATTTGACCAGATTTACATTAGCCCCACTCACTGACTTTGAGGGGTGAGGTTGACAGATAAAATAAATTTATGATCCAGGGGCGGAGTTTTTGTTGTCCCTGGCACCACTTGTTACATTCTTGAAACAGTCAGCTTTGTAGTGCCATCAATTTAACATTTTTCACTCTTGCCTCTTAGCTACCCTATGCCCCCGAAATGGGAGAGGGGTATTGTTTTTGGTTTGTTTGTTTGTCTGTTATTTAGCAAGATAATTCAAAAAGTTATGGATGGATCTTGCTGAAAAGTTGGGGGGTGTCACAAGGAACAAATGATTAGATTTTGGTGATGATCCAGAGGAGATCCTGGATTCTGGATCACTTTGAAATTTATTCTCCATTTACAGCAATGTAAAACTTCAAAAGGATCCAGAATCCAGGATCTAATCATTTTGTTCCGTGTGACACCCCCCAATATGTCATGAAATTTTCATCAAGATTCGTCAACAGACAAACAACCTTCGGCAAAAACATAACTTCCTTGGAAGACCTCTCTTCATTCAGAAGGGGGAGGTCTACCTTTGCGGAGGTTTGTGCTCTCAGAGTGCTTTTGTACTTTGTTTGTTTGTTTGTTTGTTTATCAGCAACTTTATGGAAAAACTATGGCATCTATTTCCATGACATTTTCATGAAAGGTCCAAGGTGGTTGAGAACCAATTCTTGGGGCGGCTGAGGCTCAGTTGGTAGAGTGGGTGACCCAATGACCGAGAGGTTGGCGGTTCGTGTCCCGCTTCTGGCTGTCCACATGTCGAAGTGTCCTTGGGCAAGACACTGAACCCTGATTTAGGCTCCCAGTAGGACTGACAGAACCTTGGAAACCTACTGGTGTGTAAGTGTGTGTGTGAATGTGTGAATGTAAAGGGCTTTGAGCAGCGTGAAGGTGGAAAAGTGCTATATAAATGCAGACCAGAGAGATAGGACAAGTCAGATCAAATGTTTGTGAGGCGGTCGGGTTTGTTGTGCCTGACACCACTTGTTCTTTTAATGTCACTTAGTCCTTGCACAATAATCCACGTCTGTCAGGAGCTGGGATAAAATGTAAACATTTAGCAGTATCCTCTTTGTCACATCTGAGATCAAATCTTAATCTAGGTTACTGAAACTAGGATATGATGTTTACATGCATGAACACAGTGACAGTATAACTAAAAAGCCCACACTATCCAAGACACTGATGTGCATGTAAACATTGTCAATAAAGTCAATGGATTCCACAAGGTGGTTTAAGATGTGGATCAACAGCAATTACTATTGATAGCATTCAATAGGCATTGCAAATCAAATCACTTAGCAACAAGGGGTGTGGAGACTCCAAATGGGTGAGTACAACTGACTTAATGTTTCACATCTTAATGCCACCATCATTCATCCTTAGTTAGTTTTTTTTTTTTATTGCAAAGGCAAATTCCTTTAAGTGTGTCGGATACGAATATAAAAAGCTCAGTATTTCATAAATTGTTGTCATCTTAATGAGAAAAATCAGCCATCAATATTTCACTCAGACTGACCAAACGTACCCAGCAGACTTCATAAACACGTTATACCTACTCTTGTATGCAGCGCCTACATGGCTAGGGGCCTGTAGCAACACAACAATAAGCTGAAATCCCTGCTGGGATCTGGCAGAGAGCCCAGTATTCTATATTTACAGTCGTCAGTGTTTTTAAATGGTAAACTATAACTGACAATCTGATGCTTTATATTACATATGGGATACAAAGAGTAAAAGCAGAATTCAGAACAAGCTCAAAGAGATTTGGAGTTTGAGTGTGCTACAGAGACATGTTCTGTCTTTCAGCAACGAGGGAGTTGATGTGAAATCCAGCTTATGTCTACGATCCACTGCTGGATTTTTGATATCAGCAGTTGGCAAAAGACCGGCAGAAGGAGTTTTGCGATAGGGCACCATTATCAATTCACCTATCAAAGTTCAAAATGCATTCTGGGCAAACTAAAGTGGCTTCCAAGTGTATGTGCACACAGGGCATTGTGAATTATTCCACATTTTATTAGATAATGTCAGAGTCAAAGTAGACTTTTATGAGCCACAGTCCACCAGTGAGGGAAGGCACCAAACAGAGGCAGATGCTCAGGCTGCTCTGACCAGGCAGCACAACAGCTGGCCAGATGTTCCCTGACAGAAATGCAAAGCAAGCCCATGGCAGTCAATCCTCTGCATCAGTTTGTCTTGGGTTTGTAAAACAGATCAGCACACAAAGTTGAACTACATGTGCAAACACAGATTCAAACTTTCATCATATTCAAGGGCATACAGTAAACCTAAAACTGCAAATAATCAATAGTATAACTGCAGTCTTCTTAACACTTTAACTCCTAATGCGTCAGCGCTGACATGTTCTGACTGGATGGTTTAGTTGAAAAATTCAGAATAATTCAAGGTTTTTTTGGTGTTACTTTACTGATTTTTTTTTTGTTCATGGCGTCGAAAAACAACAGATCCAGAAAAAGAAAAAGCCCAAACTAATACTGGAACCAAACTACAACACTAGTCATTTATTCCTCTTTTTCTTAAGTTAAGTTTTGGGGTTTTTTTTGTTTTTTTGGGGGGGGGGTTGCATTTTTTCATGTGTGAATATTTATTAGTTTCTGTTTATGTTGTTGCTTTTTTATTTTTCTACACTTAGTTTATTTATTTCATTATTTTTCATCAATTGTGTTCTGTTAGTGTCTTGCTTTGTTCATGTTACACATTATTTTGTTAGTTTAATATTCTTTTTTCTTTCATTTTATTGATCACTTTGGCAGTTTTTTGTTTATTTTGTTGCTTATTTAATCTTATTTTATTTTTTACTATGGAATTGCTTAAGTCTCAGGTGTTAAAGGGTTAAAGTGAATGTGATTTCTAGCAACTTAGCAACTTTTTAAAAAATAATAATATTATGTGTTTCCTTAGGGCACATCCATTCATCCTTGAACCCAAGTAAATGCCTTTGCCAAATCTTTTATTTTCTTTTCCCTTGAGTCATTATTGATATATCTTGAGCTCATGGACCAAAATAAGGCCACAGTGATCCACACCTTTGACATTTACACACCAAAACCTTTTTGGCTCATCTTCTTGAAAAAGTAAATATCAATTCCAAATTTTAAGACCGTTTCTGAGACGTCCCATTTTAGAATATAATAGGGCTGATGGACAGACTAATAAACCCTCTAACCCTCTTTTTGTGTTAACGATTAAACCAAATAGTAGTTTAGTAATGTCGTTTTTACAGGAAGAGCATGATACCAAAAAAAGATGTGTATGTAAAAATGATGTATTTATTGTTTTGACAAAATAAAACTATAAATGGAAAAACCATGTGGTGCCATTTAAATAGCAAGACCATGATGTTAACATAGCAGAATATTGCCTTTTTTTTAAATTAATACTTTAACAATTGATTTTAAATAGGTTAACCAACAGGTAGCTGTGGTTCAGTTGGGTTAGTGGGTTAAAGGGTTGGCTGTTTAAATCTACATGTTTAAAATGTTAATTCTACTGGTTACTCTTGTAAATGTGTGAAGGTTTGATGTGTTTTTTCCAGGATTATTCTGGCAACCACAGCTTCCAGGTTCTTTTTTCTTTTTCATAAAAACAATGGGAGTTTTTACAGTGTCCTTTTTTTTTATTATTCCCATTTCTGCACATCAAAATCAGCTTTGACTTGGTGCAAAGATTATATACTGAGCCGCAGTTACAATTTATCTATCAACATTAAATCACATTGTCATAATCATTTCATGACAAGAGGTAAAAAAAATATTTTATTACAACTTTATGGGTAAATGTGAGTAGCTGTTTGAGAGTACCATAAAGTAATTTTGTGAATTATTATCATTTCACTTTTTTACTCACAAGCTGTCTAATCTTATCCAGGATGAGAATGTATGTGAAATATAATTTGTCTTTGATGTCAACAATAACTGAGCTATTTTTTTCGTATTTAAAGGAGACCTAGTCTGTCCTACAAAACAAAATTATTTTTTTTTTTTAAACAAAAATTAGTAATTTTGTTTTTTGAAATATTCAAGTCATTCTTTGTTATGTAACAAAATATCTCGTCTCAAATATCTGTCATTTTGGGGAAAATTGGTGGGTGTTTGTACAGTAACTGCAAAAGGTATACACACTATAAGGTGCACTGTCAATTAATGTTTTTATGAAGATTTTTCATATATAAGGCGCATTAAGTGAAGTCAAAATCATGAGATAAAAATGCAAAATTGTGAGATTAAAAATCTAAATTGTGAGATAAAAATGCAAAATTGTGAGATTAAAAATCTAAATTGTGAGATAAAAAGTCAAAATCATGAGATAAAGTTTAAATTCCAGTCACTAAGCACTACCTAAATTAATCCATATATAAGGTGTACTGTGGTTTTTGTCCAATAATCTACCTATAACTACTGGGGCTGGACAACAAGAAAACTTTAAGGTCATTTTTTTCAGTTTGGTGCTCTGTGCAGTTACTGCCTTTTTACTTTGTAGGGCAGAATTATACTCAGTTTTAACTATCATTATGTGAGTTTTGAGCACCTGCAGATTACAGTAGCTTTGCATGATTTCCAGCTCAAAAAAACTCATAGTTATCTCAGTAACTCTAGTGGAGGCTTCCGAGGGGCGAGAAGCAGACTGAGGTTTTCGGGTCCACCCCCACATGTGTATTTATTTACTGTGTGATACTGGTCAGCTAACATAGGCTACTGTACACACAGCTAGTACCAAGTCACACGCTCTGTAACCTTGCTGAGGTTTACAAGTGACATCTGACATTATAACATAGATTAAAAAATAAAGGATCAGCATTATAGGTCTCCTTTAAGAAAAAATGTTTACAACAGAAAAACACATACTGAAATATTATGTAATCATATTACATAGACGTTTTTAGCATCTATATTAGGAATGTGTTGCATAGAGAACAAGCTCCTGTTTGTGTTAAATAGAATGCACTTTATTTATTCAGTGGACTGATATCCAGGACTAAGGACCTGTGTTGTAACCCACCAAACTTATTTTAATGGCATATGACATGCCATATGCATATAAACAACTTAATAGAGTGTGTGGGTTTGATGCATATTCATCATCTTCACTAGATAGAAATGATTTACTGCCAGACAGGTGTTGTGTGCTTAAAAGTATATAAAGGGAAAACAACAACAAATAAAACCAAGAAACTGTGTTTAAAAATTTGTGATGTGGGTGTGTACTCCTCCCACATCACAGAAGACACATGCCTAGAGAGGAGGAAGAGGCATGAGCATCACAGTAGTCAAAGCAGCCTTAGATAAAACAACTGTTTTCCTCTTTTTGGACTGAGATCACATTGTGTTCTTTTTTTTTGTTTTTTCAAGCAAAATTCTTGCTGTGCGGCAAAGCAGTGAGGAGAGAGTTGTGTTTTGATGGCACAGAAGAAAAAAAAAAAAGACTGTTGCGACATCAATCGACGTCTCAGATGTCCTTTCCTGAAATACCTCAGAAAAATGTAAAATGACTTTTAGATACTGGAAGACAGGCAAAAATAGTCTTGCAGATAGAGTTAGCGGATTGTCTTTGAGTCAGGACCTAAACCTCGAGCAAATGAAACAAAGATAAAAATACAGGCTTTGTTATTTGTGAAAATATTCCAAAAATAATGAAGTACCTGGAGAGGATCATAAAGTACCTGCAGTTTTTCTTACCTGCTCTTGAAAGTTGTCACAAATTCACTTTCTAAAGTTTTCAGCAAGATATTTGATAAGTTATTGCCTAAAGTAACGATTTCCAATTCTAATAACTAGGAATGCAGAGATGGATATAATGACAAGTTGCTTAATAACTAACAATGAGTGTCTTCAAAATTATATGTTTGATTCTTACTGAATTTTAAGTGATGCCAAAGAGTAAAAAAAAAAAAAAAAAATGTTTTTGCAAACAACCACAGTTATCACTCGAGGTGCTGCTGAAGATTTATGACTCATAAATGTTTTCACAATCATGTCTGTGTCCTCCAAATGAAAATATGACAATGACTAGTTTCATCTTTTGGAGGTTTTAATCAATAGTATTTTTGGTGTAACTTTCCATCATTTGCACTTGTAAACTTGCCATTAGTCTTGAAGAATAGTGAAATAAATAACCCATGATGTGAACTGATTATAACCATTTCTGTACTTCCACACAATTGCACCACAACAGAAGATTAGTGTGCTCAACCATCATAACTATGAATTACTGATTCAACTGCATGTTTGATGGTTTATATTTAAGAGCTGAAAATGAGTTTCTGTGGCAAAATGAGATTTTTCCAGTAATGATGAGCTGTGTCTTTGTGTGTACTATTTCACATTGAGTCTTTGTAATTTGTGGTTTTGCTCCTTAAAATGAAATAATCTCTCCCAGTGACCTCTTATGACAACCTGAAGACACCTACGAGTGTTGAGCTGCACTTCACCCACATGACAATTTTTATTTCATTCATTATTCGACTTAAAGGCTCCACACCACTCACAACATTACAAGAAAAAGAGCAGAAGCTCATACAGAATAATTCAGCACAGAGGACATAAGGGCTTTCTGGTTTCTGTTACTAACTCTACAGTCAGCTCCCTTACTTCTTTTGACCCTGAAGGGGGATCTCACCCGCTGATTTCTGACCACTGATTTAGCAGCTTCCAGCTCACTACAAAGGTCAACACAAGTGACAGGTCTGTAAATCCAGGCCACAATTAAAAGTCCAACACTGCTGGGAGTCCAGTCTTCCACTCTGGCTGTGGTTGTTTTACTCAGCTGGTTTATGGAAAAGTGCCACCCTGGTATATACTGTACACGCAAACACACATTAAAAGGAGCCCCATGTCCAGTGTTTCCTATGGGAACGAATGTGAGAAATAGTATGGATGGGGATCAAAGGACACATTATTACCTCGCTGCCCCCAAAGGAGAAGCAAAGGGTATTAGTTTTGGTTTGGTTAGGGTCCCACATTGTCCAGTGAGGCCCATGTGACCAAATATGAAAAATAATATAGATGGAGATCAAAGGACACATTATTACCTGACTTCCCAAAGAGGAGGCAAAGGGTATTAGTTTTGGTTTGCTTGTTACCAAGGAACGGTGAGTGTTATGTTAGGACTTACCTGTCTGTCTGTCTATTTATCTGTTAGCAGGATAACTGATAAAGTTAATGGACAGATTTAGATGACAATTTCAGGAAATGTTCATCCTGGCACAAACAACGGAAACCGTTTTGTTCAGTAGGTCGGCAGCAGAAGTGAAAGTGAAAGTTCTCCTGAAGCTTTGCAAACTTACCTTAGAGCGACAGGATGTTCCACAGCAAAACTTTACCAGTGGAAATGCTACTTTGTCACCAGTGACTCCATTGTTTTTCAACATTTAGGAATTACTTTTGGACACATGAGGGGGCTGAGCTGCCTTGGTAGGGGTCTGCGCTCTCCAGAGTCTTTTCTAGTTTGTTTCTTTGTTTGTTAACACTCTAGCAGAGTTAGTAGGTAAATGGTGGAGGAAAAAAAATGTAGAAATCCCTTTTCTGAACCAGATTTATCCACACTAAGATCACAGTGGTCGTATGAAGCCTATCCCAGCTACTTAAGGGCAAGGTACACCCTGGACAAGTTGATATTTCAGGGTTGAACATAGAAACAATTACTCTCATATTCACACCTATGGACAATTTTACATTAACCAATTAACTTTTCAGTCTTTGGATGATGGGAAGGAAGCCAGACTACAGTGTTCACCATATAAGCTAATGTTCATAGACAGTAGAGCTAACATTAAACCACAGCTTGTATGTGTATGTTGGGTTGATAGATAGTCTACAGTGTTCTGTGTGTAGGGTTATCAAATGTCCCTTGAAATTTACTTTCAGTTAAACAAAACAATCGTGTTTGGTTTGTATGACGTAACTAGGGATGTGACTTTTGGTACAAAACATTATTTGAAATTTGCTGGAAACTATTAAAAAAAAATTTTTTTCCGCAATCCACAACTTCAACAGTAAAGATTTTGAAAAATGGAGAAATATATTATTTTATTTGAACTTTTATAACATTTTGTTTTAGTTTAAATTTGTAGAGGAACAAGTGACATACTTGGTCTGGCTCTGTTTGCACTATTTTCAGTCTGTATTGACAGAGAATAATTGATTTTTTCCACATATTGTCTGCACTTGAAAAAAGGAGAAATATATAATTTTATTTATTTTATTTTGTCACAACCTGCCACAACCTTTCCCTCAGATCCTCACCTCTCCTGTCACCTTTCCCCCAGTTACACAACAGTTACACCTGGTCCGCACTGCACAGCTGCAAGTCATTGCTGATCTGCAGCTATTTAAGCAGTGAGGTTTGCAGTTGCTGGTGCGGGATCATTCAGTCTGTCTCCTCCATAACCTGGACACTCTGTCGCCCTTGTCTCCATAACCTGCACATTTCATTCACCACCATGGACTCTGGCTGATCATTCCCCAGGTTTTGTTTTCCGTTTCTGTTTTTATAATTTTTGCTTCTGTTTTCATTACATCTGTTCTCCCTTCAGCACCAGGCTTCTTAGTCCTTTTTCCACCTCACCCATCATGACATATTTGAACTTTTATTTTAGTTTTAATTTGTAGAGGAAGAAGTTGATGAAAAGTTAACGCTTACAGAGTTCTAAAATCCATGTGCAACTCAGATAAATAAGTCTGCTGTCCATTCATATAATTTGTAATTCAGTTTTCTCAAAATCTCGTGACCTGAGTGTCTTGTCACACCCCTACTCAAAGTATATGATGTTGCTGAGTTTAAGCCAAAATACACACATGTTGGGCTTAAAGGTATTTTGTGTAAATATAAAAGACTAGATGTTAAGAAAGCTCAAACCAATAAAAGTATTGCCTGCATCATAATTTTCTCAAGTCTCAATTTTCTTTCAGTGTTGCACAAATACAACAATTTGGCCAAATATATAAATGAAGCAATTATGCTTTGAGCTGAACAATATATGTAAATGATGGAATAACCAAGGTTAAATGTAAAACTGACTATATCGACCATATTATTTGTATTTATTTCTTTTCTTTTCTTTCAAACTACGTCCTACAGTTAGCTGGGACTTTTCCTCTATGACACATCTTATTTTAATATCACCTTTGAGAACATAGTTACAAAGCACATCACAATCAAACTAAATCCATACACTGGATTTATTTCATTGTCCTAATATTTTAACATTTTCTGCTCTTATGTTTGATATTGAACACTTGCTTTCTTTCTCCAAAACTAAAGATGCTCCCAAGCGTTTTGGAGTCAAAGTCAATAAAACTATCATTTGCATTTATCCTTCCTATCATCATCTTCACTTTCGTATGAACTATGTACAGTATGTCACCATTATCAGTGCTTTTAAAATGAGCTCCATTAATTTAACTCTGAGAGGTTGGCGTCTGAATGAAAGAGGGTTAGATTTCAAGAACGAGAGCTAAAGACAAGAAGTGTCAAGTCCACTATCATTAAGCATCACTGACTTATCCTTCATAAGATTGAAAAACATTCCTCCTGTGAATTAATTTAAGTATTTGTTAATTAATTGGAGTGCATAATATTTAGTATACATGCACATCTGCCACATAAATATATATTTTTCTATCATGCTGACACCTCCTTGTGAACTCCTCTCATGTCTTATCTATTCTGTACCACTGCTAATAGTACCGACATGTCAGCCTTAATGACTGCTTACATTCCTTTTTAAATGCTTCACGTAATTAGAATGACACTTTCTTTCAGGCAGCCTTCAGCCTGCACTCAATCTGACTCCTTTTAGATTTTATATTAAGTGGTAATAGTTTTTTTTTACTTTTATTGTTTGATTTGTCAGAAAAATATATTAAGGCATAGACCCATATTAAACCAATGAGTCAAATAAATACAGTACATACATCTACTAACACAGACCATACCTTTATATATGTATACATGCAAAGAAAAGTGCACAGCAATTTTAGACGGGAGAGTTTGGTTTTATTTTAGTTTCAGTCTCTGTCATCATTTTGTTTTTTGTTGGTTTTTTTAAAATATTATTAAATCTGAGTCCTTTCCACCTCGCCCCCTCATGACAATGGGCATACATAATGATGTGAAGCACTTTTTAACCAGATTTAAAGGTGGTCCAAAATGACCCTTTTGACCCTATATATATATATATATATATATATATATATATATATATATATATATATATATATATATACTATATATATATACTATATATATATATATATATACTATATATATATATACTATATATATATACTATATATATATATATATATATATATATATATATATATATATATATATATACTATATATATATACTATATATATATATATATATATATATATATATATATACTATATATATATATATATATACTATATATATATATATATATACTTCTACTATACTATTATGTTCATGATAGTAGTCATTATTATAGTGTAGTATAAAGTAACTGTCTTTCAATCAAAAGTAAACATTGATTGGTGTAAAGTTTTAGTCGGTTCTTGTTTTCTTTCCCATAACCCCCTACTTATATCTCCATCCCGTCCCCTCAGGGAACCTTTTACCTCCAGGACACCCGCTGGTGGTGGGAATCGAACCGGTGTCAGCATCACTGATGACTTACGATCCACTGCTGAGGCAGCAGAGCCCCTCAGCAACACTGAAGATTTTCTGTGGGCTTTTAAATCTACTAATTGGGTGGTGGTCTTTAAAATATTGTAACACACACAGGACTTGAACCCACATCCATCTGATATGTACCAAGCATTCTACCATCCATATATATATATATATATATATATATATATATATATATATATATATATATATATATATACATACATATATATAAGCTGTACTATTCAGCAAAAAAGTATTGCAATGAATATTGTATTGGCTTTGGGTTAAAGTTAAAAGGTAGAGTCAATATTCCACAGTGTGACTTAGATTCACTCACTCAGTATATTGCCTCGTGTATGAGGTTACTTTCCTGGTCCATTCCATGATTAATGATAGTCCTGTTCAACAATGGGATGAGGTTGTAATTTAGCCACATACTAAAAAGGGGGTGGGAGGGGGGTCTGAAAATAGAGGTTATTACTTTTCAAATAAGATGCCATTGATTATTTCTGGCCTCCTGGTTCTTTGTTTATAAGTTGTGCAACTTGATATGGAGTATAGTTGGAAAATTAAATGAAAAATGAAATGGGAAGGAACAGGTTAACATTGAACAGAACATGCATCCACTGTGGCATCGTTTGAATAAGGTTATTCAATGTCACAAAATATTTATTTTCACCATTTTATGCAAATGTAAAGATGCTGAACCTTGACCGGACCAACGGAATAAACCCCAGTTCAGGGCTCTCCCCAGAAATTCTGAGCAAGGACGTGTTCCAGACCCCCCCACACACACACACACCACCCCACCCTCCTATCTATCAATGGTTCAGGCTTTACAGGGATAACAATCTAGAAGCTACCCAATGCAAGTTAGATAGATAGATAGATAGATAGATAGATAGATAGATAGATAGATAGATAGATAGATAGATAGATAGATAGATAGATAGATAGATAGATAGATAGATAGATAGATAGATAGATAGATAGATAGATAGATAGATCTGCCCATTTGTCCAAATAAAGTCACTTCTGGTTCCAAACTGTCTATTAATTTGCAGCCAAATTATAAACTACTGGTTTCAAAACAGCAGTTAAGAGACTGTCATCATCCTCGCTCTACTCATTATGTACAGTCTGTGCTCTGCTCAATCTGATCAATGAAGTCGCTCAGAGGATCGCCCAGTTCTGAACACGTGTCATGCTTTTGATGTATGGGATGAATATCATGGATGAACATATGAAAATTACATAAATTAAAGCAATTACAGTGTTTAAAAGCTAAAATACTTTTCACAAATAAAATGTGAAAATTATAGAAGCTGTATGAATCATCAGGAAAGAAAGAAATGGGATAAAAAAAAAAAGACTGTAACAGGAAGAGAAACAAACAATATAAATAAACAAGATAGAGACACTGGAAAAAAATGTGGCATCATTTTCTTCAGCAGTCGTATTACAGTCTACTGAATGGAGAACATAGCTGCTTTCTTTTAGAACAAATAAACACAGCAGCCAGACAAATTTGAGCTGTGCATTTATCCGGTCACTTTTACAAAGAACGGGGGGTGGATTTATTGATTTACTGTGAAGAAAGGATAAGTGCAGCAAAAATGGCACGCTTGCAAATCCATGACAACACTGAAGTAGTCGTTAGACATATACTAAAATACAAATGGGCATAAAAACACACGATAATTCAATGCAATCAACTTGCCTGAACGGCTTCAATAAATCAGAGATGTGTGTGTGTGTGTGTGTGTGTGTGTGTGTTTGTTTGTTTGCACCTAAAAGACAGATAAGACCAAATCTATTAAGTTTATTCAGAGTCTGAACATACATCAATGCATGAAATCAACTCTAGGAAAACATCATCCACTACTAATTCATAATACCATTTTCATTTTCTACCTTTTCCACTTTCATGTCTTTCATTTTGACTCCAGTGTTAGTGCTGCATATGTGTTAAAAGCTCAGGGCTTATGTTTGGGTCTTATACATGATGCTTCTTAGTCCACTGGTGATGGTGTTTGAGGAAATCCATGAGTGAAATACTGCTTACAGCGAAACTCTATAAAGTAGAGAGCTTTTAATTTCTCTGTTTTTCTCGGAACTGTAGTGGTGTCAATCAACTCTGTTTGACATTAATGATAAATTGACATTATATTTAAGTGTAGGTGTATATAAATTATATGGAGTAAAATACTGGGTCTGATTTGTAATATAAAAATGCTAATGTTGGTGATTATCCATAATTACGATATTATAAAATCAATGTTTTATTAAAATTAAAAACTTATTTTTCTTCCTGAATGAGAATTCAATAAAGCAGACATTATTTATGGTCAGATATTAACAAATATTTCTTAAAGTGTAATTTCTAAAACATCTAAAAGTATTTAAAAAAACAACTAGGTGAATTTATGGACAAACAAATTCATCATTTTGAAGAAGACAATGAATGAACAAAATTAACCCTGATGATGAAGTTTACTGAAAATATATTGATGCTAATGGGTATAGGAATTATTAGAATACCCAACAAATCTGAAAATATGTATGACACAGTATGACTTCATTCCATAATATACATCATTAATATGCAGACGGTGACTCTGAGCCCAACAAATAGTGTGAGTCCTTCTGTTTTTATCTACTCTGAACTTTAATATTTACTTAATGAGCCCGGTAGGCCCTGTACATTCAACAGAATCACACAGTTATCTCCTAAGATGCATCACCAGCGTCATTTTAACTTAAATCACACCTGACAATGACACACAAGGACTATAAAAGAAGTGTGGTATTGACAACAAAATAGACTTGGCTGGTTTTTGTTACAAAAAGACCTCCATTTCCTCATGATGGTTCTATTCTATGGTTCACAGGGCATGCAGATAATTTTGTAGATATGGCATTTGTTTTATGGGTATTTTTGAAAAAAAAAAAAAAAAGCCAATTGCTACTGTTAAGGTACAGTACTGTGGGACAATATATTTGTCTAACATCACACAGTCAATAAGATAATATCAAATAAAATGTTATTCATGTCACATTGGAGATATTTACATTTTACAGCAGCAGAAAAGACTTTAAAAAATTAAGAAGGATGATATATACATCCATCCATCTGTTAGTGCTGCCTACTTTAATATAAACATAAATATAAACCCTATATATATATATATATATATATATATATATATATATATATATATATATATATATATATATATATATATATATATATATATATATATATATATAGTATTGTATTGTGCTGATATATGGCATGTCAGTGTCAGTAGAGAATCTGCTTTACTGTCCAAAACTCCATTACCTTCGAGGTAAATCTCCACTGTCTCCATGTTTGGTCTATTTGCTACCTTATTGTCTTGGTATTTTTTGGGGTGGAACAAGTTACCAGTTTGGACATGATATAACGAGGGTGCTGGCTGGCTCTGTAGGAATAGATAAACTGATATTTCATACCCCAGTCCGGTGTCAGTAGCCACTTAAAAATGAAGAAATAAACAGAAGAAACATCTTAAATTTACCAGTTAATACCCACATGGAAAGAAACTCTACAAACATATTCTGCATATATGTGCATATATACACCATATATGATGTATATATATATATATATATATATATATATATATATATATATACACCATATATATGGATATATGCCAGATTTAGGCCACATATAGGCCAGATTTTGATGCATTTAGGTACATATAGGCAAATGAGAGGAGACTGACGGCTGTGGCTTAGTTGGTAGAGTGGGCTGTCCTATGACTGAAGAGACAGAGGTTCAAATCCTGACTCCAGCTGTCCATATGTTAAAGTGTCTTTGAGAAAGACACTCAACCCTAAATTTCTCCCAGTAGGTCTGGCAGTGCCTCGCATGGCAAAGATGAAAAGTAAGTTTCTTTACATGTAGGACAATTTTATGTATGTCACATATATGTAAAACCTTTATTTAGCCCTATTTTAAGTATAATTGAATACTACTACTGTAGAAATATGGCATTTGTTATTATTGTTTTGAGTCCAGTCTTCATTCTGTCCCCATAGTTTTTGTCCAGCTATGATCAGTAACTAAAGTTAGTAATTAAAGGTCCAATGTAAAACTTTAGTTAATTTTCGGCAAAGATTGAATTAAATATTTGTTTTCATTTATGTACATGATGACATGGAAGTAAGAATGTTGTTGTTTTCATATATTGCATGAGTCCATCATGCTTCCAGTAACACATACTGGACTTTCTCTGGTTAGAGGAGTGTGTCTATGAGTGGGAACACTGACTGCAATAAGGACATTTTGTATTTTTTTATTACGTTGTTTTTTGTTTTGGCTCTGGCTGTCCACATGTCGAAGTGTCCTTGGGCAAGACACACAGGTAGGACTTACCATAGACCTTAGAAACCTACTGGTGTATGAGTGTGTGTGTGAATGGGTGAATGAGAGACCAATGTAAAGCGCTTTGAGCACCATGAAGGTGGAAAAGCGCTATATAAGTGCAGTCCATTTACCATATATACATTAAAATATAAAACAAATGTGACCTTACCTTAAGTTAAACTATTTTACTGCTTGACTGACTGGAGCTGGAATGAGACTAATTATAATAAAACATAATTGGCTATTTAATTTCACATTGATGTAATTTATAAATGGGGCTGAAGAAAAAAATCGTATCTTCATGTATCATCAGAAATTTTAATATAATCTCATGTCAGGGGGTAGAGATCTTGTGGATTTTAATATTGTGCTATGTCCAGAACATCCAAACAGACATCACAAGTGTCCAAACTAACTTATTGACTTTCTTTAAATGTGAATCAACAGAAGGATTTGTATTAGCCCCTAATGACAGATGGTAGATGTGGTTCCACCCACACAGAGTGACTCACCAAAGATTTTTTTTTTAGATATCACAAATCCACTCCAAATGTTGCATTAATTCTCTTCTGTGTGAACGTTTACCTGACTGCTCATACAGTACACTGCCCATAATACACTGCACAGCTTCTGTCCACCTATATACTCTACATATTTCAATGTATTTCCATCTGATGGGTTAACAATACCCAAGTACTATCTGTGTTTTTGGACCTTTATTATACTTTTGTAAAGGTGCCATAACTTGTCATGTTGTGTGAATTTTTGGCTTTCTGTCCAGTTGTTCATTAGCTGGCTGTGGGCTGAGGGCTTTGGCTACATGGCTGCAGAAGTATCCTGACAGTTAACCTGACAGCTGAAACTGCATAAAGATTAAATTAGTTGACTGGATCTCTGTCGTTCTCTTATCTTTTGCATTGTCTACTACAGTATGGGAAAAAAAAAAAAACGCCATATAGTTCACATTGGTGTATGGGTTTGTCAGTGAAGATAAGATGTAGAGTCCTGGCTTTTCTTTCGACATTTATGTATATTCTGTCTTTGTTTGCACAGTAATGATAAAGCCACAGCTGTGCAGAACTACAGTGGATAAGTACATTTTACAGCAGGATAAACACTTCAAATCCTACTGCTTGCTGTTTTATTTTTCAATCATCTCTAAACATAAATCATAATGTTTTATTTGGGGCATTCCTTTTCAGATGTGTTAACATAATTATGGAAGTGTTTTTCAGCTGTTAAATATCAGAATGAATAGATATTGGTAAAAAACAAACAAACACTACAATAAAGCAAAAACCAACCTTGATATTAGGATTTGCATGCAGTGTTTTTCTGTACCTGG
Organism: Siphamia tubifer; assembly: GCA_020466265.1. Classification (NCBI taxonomy): domain Eukaryota; kingdom Metazoa; phylum Chordata; class Actinopteri; order Kurtiformes; family Apogonidae; genus Siphamia; species Siphamia tubifer. The sequence goes on from CM035804.1 coordinate 22,556,916, forward strand.
TGATGCTTCTCCTATAGATGTTGATTTTCATCTTTCTATTCAGGCTGATATTTAGACAGCTTCTGTTGTGCTTCTAAGATTCCACTCACACCACACCCTCACTGCAGACACAGCGGTACTTCCAACCTACCTGTGTGTCTGGCAGCATCTGTCTCATGCACCCAGTGAGGTCACATGGGGAGTCATTTTGGCAGCTCTTGCCATCAGTGTCTGCCAATCCTTTTTCTCAGCCATTGTTACACTGTGCCAGACTGAGAAATGAAGCATGTTATCTGAAACTAATACAGTCCATCTCCACTGTGGGATTATCTGACATCTCATACTGGGCACTCAGCTCTACTCTACCCACAGGGTGAACTGCTGCTCATGTACCTGGAAAAACAACATGAGAAAGCTGAATGTAAGCCAGCTGCAAAATGGTTTGATATTTTAATCAACAGATTAGGGCATGGCATTGTAAGATGCCAAGCTTTTTGGTGACACACCAAGAGTTGGTGAATCACCTGCAGGCTCAGCAGTAGAAACTGGTGACTGTGCAGTTTTGCTTTACCGCTGTGAAAGAAATGATGCATTTGGCAGTTTGTTTGTTTTTTTTTTTTTAAATGACTTAATGTCAGTTTAATATGCAGCACAGTAAAATGACATTGTTTTTAAAAAGTATTATACATTAAATATTAGTCACGTTGGTTATTTCTGCTGCTCTGTTGAAAAAGCACACTTCTCTGCTTTAAATCTGTCTAAATTTATTCATGCTTTCATAACAAATATGAGGGAGTCTTTTGTCCGCAAGTCACCAATTTCTCAGTCAGCTGTGCCAACAAAAGTAATATCTCCATGGACAAAAAAACAAACAGTGAACAGCCACATCTTCCAGGCATGCAACTGACAAAACTACAGATCAGTGGGTGTCAATTTATTTACAAAACACATCTAAGTTCAAGCTGTAAGTCAAATAGTGCTTCAAAAGTTACAGTTTGTTTATGTGTGTTCTACAGAGTGATGCCCTGGGGAAGGCTATGCCATCCTCTATTATTCTGTTTTGTGTGGCTGCTGAGGAGACGCTGCTGAAAAGAGAGGTTTTTTGTCAAATTCACACCTTCTGCATTAGCATCTTTTATACATTTTCCAACTAGAGTATTGTAGGGAGTCATGAGAAACACTTTATAGGTGTAATCAACAATATTCTGTGGCTGCAAATAACATTATGTAACTGGTGTGCTGCTTACATGACTCCACTATGCTCAAAAAAAGTTGATTTTGCTAAGTGCCATGGGTAAAGTGGTTAGGTCCATGTTTTCATCATTACTTGTAGTGGGTCTCATGCCAGTACTGCTACACAGATGAGATCTTAAGTGCCTTGTAATAACAAAATTCAGAAGTGAAGTTGAGGTTAAGTGGAAATTTAGGTAATAGTCAGTGTGTGAGCAGTGAGAATATATTCAAATATAAACATACATCAGAGTTTATACTGAGAAAGTCTAACTATGTGAATTATTATTAGCTTCTTACAGGTAAAACCTAAGTTAACCTAAATACTTTCAAATTCATTCAGGGATATTTGATGTCATTGCCAATAAATTCCAAAAATAATAAGTGGTATTTCACCAGGAGGCTGAAACTGAGCCTTTTGCTGTTTGCTACAGCTCATTTCTTCTGCAGCTTTTATTTTTTTTTATTTTTTTTTTTTTTTTCCACTGGCATCACCTCAACACCAAGGACAGTGTACGTCCCAAAGGATCTTTTTATGCTTCTCATTGATCATCCAACAATTTCATGTCAGTCCTGTAGGGTAAACCATGAAACCAGACACACTGTAACCACATGACCTAAGTGTTAGATATGCTATTGGTAGTTCATTAATTAAATGACTATCTTCCAGAGGACTTGAGGAGCAATGATGAACACAGTTTTAATTATTGCTTGTCTTAAAGGTTCAGGGCATAATACCAGAAGAAAGATGAACAGAAGGGGGGCTTCTGCTACACAAAGCTTCGTAATGAGCTCAGCACTGGGATTGTATAATAGCTGAGAAACTGGTTTAGTGGCAAGTAATAAGTTGTTAAAGGAATCTGGAGATGTTATCCAGGGAGACTGTCTAGCTAAAAGATTACAAATGGATCACAGGGTACAGGAAATGTAATCTGAGAAGGAACCACATCTCCTATTATGTAAAATGTTAATCATCTTTGATTAGATTGATTTAGAGATTCAAAAGTATTTAAATACTGTTGACAGTAAACAGAGGGTTGAACATAGTGAAGGGTTCCCAAGTCATTTAACAAGTTACAGAGGAAGCTGTGGCTGTGTTTTTTTTTTCTTCTGTACACTGCACAATTAATTTGCCAAGGCACTCCAATGTGCATACACAAGAAGGACATGTAAAAATCACTTAATCACTTAATCACTTTGTTTTCCGCTCTTCAGTTTTTCTGTCTGAACCAGAAACATATTTTCACAATTTTACCATAAAGTGTCACAAGAACACTGACGCATGCAAAGTCAATTGACTCCCATTTAAATAGGGTTTCTGTGCAGGAAACACCCTGAAATGTGTCACATTCATCTGTTTGTGAAAACATTTTGACCTTTTGGAGTGAACAGCTCAATCTGCCTCATTGTGTTACATAAACTAATGCAGGTGGATGTGGACTAATTGAACATTTTGAGTACTGACAGGTTTGTTACATATAGACTTTGGTACTTTGGTTACACTGCTGAATGCAACTAAATAAAAACTTCTCCCTGCCCTTCAGAGGCTGCAGAAGGTATAAAAAGCCTTCATTAGGGTGTATGTTGTGTTTGTATCTGTCTTTTTGGGCTTGTCAGTTAAGAGGACTCTCTTAGTAGTGAGTGATGAATAAATGGAGATAGCATTCCATGCCGTTAAGCTAACTTTCCAAAGGGCTATAAAGGCAACATTCTCCAAACCACATGGGGGCAGTGTTTACTAGGACATGAACAATTTCAGTTTTTTTCAAGTCGTGGTCAAGTTGACGGGTCGTGATGATATCATCACATTGTCAGTGGAGGAACAACATGGACACACGTCTGTCCAGCAATGAGCAACTTGTATTAAAGTTCACTGCAACGTAACAATGTCCACTGACAAGACACAAGCATCAACATTTTATCTCCAACAAAACAAAGGCTAACACCTTGAGTTTTCTTATTATTTTAACTGTACAACATAAGTAGGGTGACCATATGTCCGAATTTTGTCTGTCTGGACTGTCCAGACATCTGTCACACGTCCTCTTTTTACATGTCAGCCTAAGGACAAAATATATAAAGTGAGGACGTCCAGACAGTCCAGTTTTAGAGTCGTCTGTCCAGACAAAATCCGGACATATGGTCACCCTACATAAAGTGCAAAAAGTTCAAGTCAGTGTCCGCCATGATGCAAACCATGCTTGTCTACATCATGTTTGGAAAAACAGAGTGCGTTGTCTTAATGCACACTGTCTGCACTGCTGCTCATGTCCCTCAGGTTTAGCTAGCAGATGCCTGTTCAGATGCTGTGCATCATGCTTGTGTTTTTGTTGTATTTTAAATTGGTATGAAAAGCAGTGAATCAGCTTTAATAAAAAATATCACCATCTCTGCTTCAGAAGCAGCTGTGTCACCTCTGGAGACAAATCCACGGAGCTCTCTGATTTGAAAATGCCTTTCATGTTTAATTGTTTTCATATTTATGTCAAATCTATGGCTGACCCATGAATTGTGTTGCCGTGTTTTCAGTTTATCGCAGGACAGTTGTCCAATTATCAGAATTCTTTTTTTTTTTCTTCATATTGTGCAGGTCACTGTACCATTTTGCTTTGTCAAACCCACCACCCCCTGTTTTACCTGCAGCAGCCATGTCTCCTCTGGTTTAGGTCTGACTGCTCTGTGTTTACACGGCAAGTAAGAGAGAGAGGGAGAGAAAGAATAACATGTAACTTGACGACTCCTCCAAATTTAAGCTGACTTGTGCTATGGGAGTCGACTGTTAATGCCCTATATATATATATATATATATATATATATATATATATATATATATATATATATATTAACCTGTCCATCACAAAGGAAAGTCCATAAAATATAGGAAATTATTTAATTAAAAAAAGCCAAACTTGTACATTCCTGGGTCTGAACAGGACAATTATCTTTGTAATAAAACCTTTTTTTTTCAATTCAAAATGCATTTCAACTTTAGCATAATTTTGACTCATAAAATCAATCTTTAAAAAGTATTGTTTTTTTCATAATTCATGCATGAAAGGCTTAAAGTAAAGTATGAAATATTTATGGCTAGTAGCTTGTGTGTATATTAAGTAAGAAGTGAGGATGAAGAGGCATGATTAATCAATCATGCACATAGTGAGCTGCCTGGTGAGAAAAACAGTAGGCAAAAACACTCTTTTCTTATTCTGTCAAAATGGTTATATTAGAAAAACTTGTCATTTATTGTGTTTGTGTCGCCCATAGGTCAGGGATGGGTTCTCAGATAGAACTGTAGAGGGATTGAAAAGAGCAAAAAGATGAAAAAGCTTTTACCAGACCTGCTTCTTTTTTTGTCATTCCACATATAAACATTCTGTGATGCTGTTAAAGTGATTTTGTACTGGGAGTATAAAACTCACTGTCCAAAGGCTGATTACCAGAAATCACCAGAACACAGCAAATACAGGGTCAATGCAGGAGAATTTCCACCACACACAGAGTCAGAAGTATTGTCTGAGTGGGACTACCATTCTCAGCAGAGTCTATACAGTATTATATTCTGTATGCTAGGCAAAGTAAGATTTTCATTCTACAGGGAAACCAGTTTCTTTATTCTGCACATGACAATAAACACTTTGGATGAATAACAAATATGTAACATATGTAGCCTGTAATTTTAGACATCACTCACTATGAAAATTTATTATTATTACCAAGATACAATAGGAAAATGCCCCTCATTCCCCCAGTGAATACACATTTTTTAGTATTTTACAAATAGTTTTTTTTTCTCTATGGATAAAAAAAAGAACAATAAAAAAAATGACTAATTCCTATATTTCCTTCATAATTACCCTAAAATGATTAGAATACAAAATGCACAGCAGCATGAATGGTACAAACAATAGATAATACAAGACTATTTACAAAAGAAAAACAAAAAAAAACACATTTACATTGGCAACATATGTTATTTCTGAAATATGATGTCATAATTGTAATTAATTTGTATTATATAGTCATGTATATCAACCCATATAGAGGAACTGGTGATACATTGTGTATATTCAAGCTCATACACAAGTCTGTTGTAACATTTGTAAAGTTCATAACAATTTTTAAATTAATTCTACTGATGCACTTTTAGTAATACCCCACTTTTCTGTAAAAGAATCAATATCAACCGCCTTTCTGAAGTATAGTCACATTATTACATCATTCCAGCCCAGAGGGAAATGTTTGGTCTGTTAACACTAAAAGCCTGTCAGAGAAATTCTGTCTGATTATATGTGTTCATATTGATCCCACCATTATTGGCTATTTCATGACATAAGCTCTTTTGTGCATTTGTAAAATAGCCAATCTCCAAGCAAGCATTACAGTCAGGACACATTCTGCCAAAAATGATTGATAAAAATACAGCAAGAAAAGTACAAGTCTCCAGTAAGAGTGTTTAAGGGCAGTACGGAGGAGCTACAGCTAAGTCGATTCTAATTAAAGTTTCTGTGAAGAAGCCAGTGGGGGAGATATCATCAGTGGGAGAAGTGTCCCATAATTCTGGTATGAACTATAACAGAAGGCTCACATCAGGCAATATCTGATCCCCTAGTTTTGTATCGCTGCACCAAATGTGATTTATTGAAACAAAGTTAGTCACTTTGTTTGCTTTCTTTTTGGAAATTCCAAAACAAAACACAGTGTCATCATTCAACATAAATGTGACATGCCACAGAAATGTACCCAAAGCATTATCCCAAGATAATTAAATGCAAAAAGGTTAATTATTTTTCATTAACACCACACCAAATGCAGGACGTGTGAAGAACAAATATTTCTTTTAATATCTATGCTAATTACTTGAACTATTTTGGTATTTATTTTTCTGACTTTTTACTGTTTTGTTTTAGGTGGGGTTTTTTTTTTTGTTTGTTTTTTACAGGGTTGACATGTTGACAGGCGATTAATTTTGTTGCTAATATATCAGCGGAGTGATATACATTAGATTTGCTTTGTTTTGGTTTGTTTTTTTTTCACATCATTTCATGCCTTTTTAAATTAAAGATCAATTCCAACCTACATGGATGAGAAATAACACATAACAGAAGGCACACCTTTTATGTGCAGACCAGTACATATAACATGACAGATGACAGGGAAACATGAGGGTGTTTCTATTTAATGGTATGTCTAGTATGTCTAGCTTGTACTTTTGTATTTTTTCTTGGGTAAAGGCATAGATTTTCCAACTACTTTTACCACAGTTTTCTGTATATAATGAATACATGATCAAACGTAATCACTGCTCTTGTGCTTCATTATGCATTAGCATCCAACAGTATAGTTCTTCACACTAGGGTGTCTTTTAAAAGTGTTTCCACTCATTATTATTTTTATGTTTTAAATTATAATTTAAGCGGGCTGGATGTCTTTGAAAGAGGAAATGTGAGACCTAATGATAAATGCAGATGTGTTTTGTATTTGAGAGTTATATTATGGAATGGACTGAGTGATGAGTTGAAACAGTGTAGTAGATCTGTGTTGAGTTTCAAAGAAACATTGAAAAGCAAGTTAATTACGGAGTACATTGTAAAACTAGAAAAGCACTCTGAGTGTGCAAACCTCCGCCAAGGCAGACCCCCCCCCCCACCCCCCTTGAATGAAGAGAGGTCCGCCAAGGAGGTTATGTTTTTTGAGTTTGTTTGTCTGTTAGTTGCAAGATAATTCAAAAAGTTATGGACGGATCTTGGTGAAATGTACAGGGTAGGTTGGTAATGGGTAGATCTTGTAATGATTAGAGTTTGGTGATGGGGGGGGGGGGGGTCAAGATAATTCAAAACCTTATGGATGGATTTTGATGATGCATTATATGTAGTTTAATTGCAATATAGAATACCACACTATTACATGATCAAAAACGAATTAATTTTAGCACTCTGAGAGCGCAGACTTCCGCCAAGGTAGACCCCCCACCCCCCCCACCCGATCACCCCCAAAATGAAATCGGTTCTTCCTGTTCACATTTCCAACATATCCTGAAAATTTCATCAAAATCCGTCCATACGTTTTATCTTGAACACGGACAAACAGATAAACGCCGGCAAAAACATAACCTCCTTGGCGGAGGTAATAACCACGAATGTATGATATTAAAATGGGGTCAGGAGCCAAAAACAGGTTAGGAACCACTGATTTAGAAGCTGAAGAACCTGCTATCACTCCTTGGAAATGGTTAAGATCAGAAGATATAACACTGACTACTCATCTGTTTCCTACATGAAAGCTTGTGCCTCGTCTCTTGCACCTCTGGATTGACTTGGCAGTCTGTCTTCACATTCATTACTGCTGACAGTTACTCTGCTCATCAATGCATTTTATATGAAAAGGTTGGATGAGTTTCTGTAGCAGTAAAGCACAACAGGCACAGTTTTTTTTTTTTTTAGTTATTTATAAAGCCTTAAACAGCAACATGCCATCATATATCACGTCTTTATTAAACTGGTCACAGAGTCATTATTCAACTCATTCAAGTGAGTGGCTTTTCTTACAGTTCCTCAGGCAAACACTAACTTCACAAAGTTTTACTTTAGTTTTTTAGCATCAAAGCCAAACACAGCTGTGCTTATAGGTCACTTTCATTCACAGAATGACAATGATATCACCTACTAGTTTTCTAACTGCTGTTTTGAATAGTAGTGTGTATCAGCAAAAATCTGGGGATACTATACATATATCCCAATATTCAGATCACAACACAATATGTCATGATAACCAGGCTTTTGTGTATGTGTGTATGTGTATGTGTGTGTGTGTAGAGGGTGGGCTTTTTTTTTTTTTTACATGAGTAGTAATACACCAGAAATATGCACAATAAACATATTTGATCACAATAGGATCTCATGGTTTATCACATAATTTAATAAAAATCTAAATTACATTTTACAGACATTACAGTTTAAGATCCTGCCCAAATGTTCATATTTTATTACTTCATAACTAAAATTGTAATATTATTTTTTTACAATCCCAACAAATAAACATGCATCGGCCCTCTCAGACAGTAAAAAGTGCATTTAGGATTATTGAAATAACCATTATTGAATGATGTCATGATGTTCTTACTCCCACCAAGGAAGGGTGGTTGGTCTGTCTGTATGCAACATAACTCAAAAAGTTATGGATTTGGGTGAAATTTTCAGGAAATGTTTATACTGGTATAAGGAACAAATTATTATATTTTGGTGGTGATTGGTGGAGGTACGGGGGGGAGGGCACATGTATGTGATTCATAGCAAGAAAACTTCTAAAGTTATGGATGTTTTTTTGGGTGGGGGGGCATGCGTGTCTTTCATTTGGTAGGTTAGGGCGGACCAGCACTTGCGGAAGTGTTCATTTCAGTGGGGGGGGGTCTGCCTTGGCAGAGTCTGTGCTCCCTTACTGCTTCTATTTTTTGTCATGTTTTTCTTTTTGTTTCCCTCTGTCACACCCATCATTACAGGTTCACTCACTTCACCTGTCACTCTACTCACACACAAAGAAAGAAAGAAAGAAAGAAAGAAAGAAAGAAAGAAAGAAAGAAAGAAAGAAAGAAAGAAAGACAGACAGACAGACAGACAGACAGACAGACAGACAGACAGACAGACAGACAGACAGACAGACAGACAGAAAGAAAGAAAGAAAGATCCATCCATCCATCCATCCTAATCAATTAGAAAAAAAATAATCATAAAAAACAAATTTAAAAATACAAAATATAAATAAAAACATAATTATAAAACATAAATATCTCCCTCTTCCATCACACCTGGAAGCCATCACATCATTATCAGGCTTCTGAACAGCTGATCTATAATTAAACTAGATGTGATAGAAGAGGGGAAAAGCTAAAACATGCAGGACACTGGGCCATGACTGGATTTGAGAACCACTGAGTGTGGAGTGGGACATCTTTTTTGGAAAAGGTTTTACCATATTGCTTGAAAACATCTTCACAGTCCCATATCACACACTGAAACAGAATGTTTGTAAAAAACCTGAAATGTTTTAGTCCAGTCTAGAGGGTGGAACCAGAGGAAAACTCTGGCTAATCCTTGTACTGATCATCTTTACAATGAATGATTTGCTGATACGTCCATCAAATGTCAGTCCACCCCCCCCCCTTCTGCACAAACAGGACAAGGGTGTTAATCGCTCCAGTTTTTCAGCGCTGGTGTCAACTGAAAAAGGAAAAGGGGCTCGAAACCGATGCTAAGGTGACCATGTTTCTACTCCATAGGTAAGATGATACCGTTATGATTTGATTTGATTTGAATGATTTATTTCGAACATGTGCAAAGTGCAACAATAATAATAATAACATGTCCGAAAAGGAGTAGGATGAAGCATAAGCTTATTTAATCTTCTTCAATTCCCCAATAACCTGAATTCATCTTATAGCAATATAGTGCATAGTACAAAAATGATGATAATGATAAAAATAATAACAATAACAATACCAATAATAAATAACTGAAGTACTAAACATATACATATATACAAAAAACAAACAAACAAACAAACAAAAATATTTGGACATACTAATGTGTTATGGGTATCGTATTCACCCCACTCGTGACAAAATAAAAGACTTTAACCAAACAGAATGTTCCAGCAGGTTTTGCTAAGTTACCAACACTGTGTGTAAACTGCTGCTGTAACACCATAAACTATTGTCCTTATCCATTAGTTTTCCCATCGTGTTTACGTCATGCTTCAAAACCTTTGGTTAGCTAAGCTTCATGTGACACAAACTGATAAATGTTGCTTCTTATTTTGTTATTTAGGATGATAACTGACGTTGAGTTCTCGTGAATGCTTGTGAGTATTTTTGAAGGCATAGTTTTGAGGGGTGGGCTGACGAAGTGGCATGGGTGTGTATACTGTACTTTCGAAATATATCTTGCAGGAAGCGTTTTCTAATATTTCCTACCCTACCTTTAAGCTCTCTCTCCCTTTTTCTGTTTGTCATTTTATTCCAATGTTTGTGTTGCACATGAACAGAGCTCACTCCACATACCTCTCCTCAGCCAGGCACTGCTTGTACCCCCCACCCAGGACTACCTGTAAGAACTGACTGAACCCTTTTGTTTATTCAAGCATGTGTTTCTGAGTATTTATGAACTGAGCAGGTGTCTCATCACTCTGGAAACTTGTACTAAATAAAGGGAGCCTCTTTTTGTTGAATCCCATTCTTCTTGTGGATCATTATTACCCACTGCAAAAAAAAAAAAAAAGAAAAATGTATTTCCGCCATATCTACATGAGAATTAATACCTAAAAATATCAATACAACACTTTTATATATCAATACAATATTGGAAAATGAAATATCATATATTGCAGAAACAATATTTTCTTACACCCCTAGATTTGAAGCCAGTAGCTTGTGATTTGGTCATATTTGGACAAAAGGGATGAAATTACAGCAACTTGCTCAGATGGGTTATTATATAAGGGGCAAAGATTGAAGAAAAAGGTGACTTTTTTTCTACAAAGTTACCAGTGTCTGAATGTAAAAGAAAATGTGTTTTCCATTCACTGTCATTGATCAAACTCCATGTTTTTTACTAATGAATCTAAGTGATAGAAGATGACACTGTTTCCACAGTAACTACAGAGCGTCTGAATGTCCAAAGATGTCATATCTGATGACTATTAAAATATGACAAACTGTATTTTATATCAATTATTTGCATATATTGATAGGATGATTGGATCAACATTTAAAATCAGTGGATCATTTTGGTTGCAAGTGGCTGTTTGGGTCTTGTGGGTTACACAGTGATTTCAGTTTGAAGCTGAGTTAAAATTTGTTCTGACAATTCATGTTCGTAGCACATTTTCTTCCAAAGCACAGTAAACACTGTACATGAACTCTCTGTGGTTGGTCTTTGGTACTTTCACTTCCTCTGGTTGGTGACAGACATGGTGTTATATAATCATCAGGGTTTTTTAGTTTGTCTGTCTGTCCATCTGTGTGTCTGTTTGTTAGCGACATAGCTCAAAACGTTATCAACAGATTTTCACAAAACGTTCACAGAATGTCCAGAATGGCAAAAGCAATAAGTGATTAAATTTTGGGGGTGATTTGGATCATCATCTGGATCCAGGATTTTCTTTTTTTTTTTTTGAAGGATTCTTTACTATTGGGAGACAGAAATGGTTGTAACTCAGTATATAATACTGGCGGTGCTTTTCTAGTGTTCTCTGTCCTTGCTTTTTCCAGATCAGTGTCACCATGTTTCAGATCTACTTAACAACAACGATAAAAATAGTTCACTCTTCTTCCTATATAAGAGCAAAACCTCTACGTCCTGATTCTCTAATGAGCTTGTACCTTTGAAGCTTCAAATACATCTAATGAAAAACATTGACCATTCAAGGCTATTTTATTCTATCAGAAGAATTAGATTTTTTTCCCATGACAGATTAAAGTACCTTGCATAAATATGTGCATTGTGCTCTTCATTAACGTTTCTTTATTTGATTGACTTTCTGCATTTTATCCATCCTAATACACAATGCCTTGTTGTTGTTGTTAATTCCTATGTGTGTATTCTTTTGATCCTTTTAAGACAGAGTCAAAGAAACTCAAACTTCTTTATATGTCCCTTATAGCTGTGGTCATTTATAGCACACAGTGGGTATACACCATACAATAAAATGCTCTTCACTTTCCAACAGCTTTGTATTAATTGAATGGCCAGAGGGTAAGCCACATATCAGAAGCTTCACAGGACTCAATTCCTCTCACAGTGATGACGGCTTTACTGAAGGTGACCAAATAGATCACACATTCACTTATGAGCTGTTGTTTTACCTCTCCAATTTAATGTCTCCGCTTTTTATATATATATATATATATATATATATATATATATATATATATATATATATATATATATATATATATATATATTTTTTTTTTTTTTTTTTTTTTTACTTTGTTTCTTCAGGTATGACAGCCCTGGTTCAAATGTAAAGATGTGTTGCAAGTGTGCACAGGACATAAAAAAACCTTACTTTAATGGGAATACTAAGGGTGAGAGGAAACATAAAAGGGTTGAGATCAACGGAGTGATGAAAAGAGAAAATAGAGGAGGGGGTGTGCTGGTGATGCAGCTGTGGAGCAATCACTGCTAATTGATATGTGACCAGTTAAAAACACAGCGGGGGCGCCCGCACTGATGATACATGAACATTCATACACACACACATATATATATATATATATATATATATATATATATATATATATATATATATATATATATATATTTTTTTTTTTTTTAACCTAGGATTTTTAACCTATGTGATATTTGTGCCAGTTCTGAAATGACTGTTTTTCTGGGGTGGGGGGGGGGTGGGGGGGGGGGGGGGGGGGGCGTGTCAGGTACTTTTCAACATGTAGCTCACTGGTCATGTACATGTTCTTAAAAGCTCAGAGTAAAGGTGAGGATTATTATAGCAATAAGGGAAGAAAAATACAGAGAAAGAGACTTTTTCAGTAATAATATATCATTAATTGAACACGAACCCTCTGTGCAAATCCACTCTCATTGATCCAACTCCATGGGTTTCACTGGGGAATCAATGTTGTACAACAGGGGTGGCCAACCCTGGTCCTGGACAGCTGCTATCCTGTCTGTTTTAGGTGTGTCCCTGTTCCAACATACCTGATTCAAATAATCAGCCTATCATCAAGCTCTGCAGAAGTCTGATAACAACCCACCGGTGTGCTGGAAGAGGAAACATCTAAAACATGGAGGATAGTGGCTCTCCAGAACCAGGGTTGGCAGTGTTTCGACGTTCACCAAGGACCCTCTGAACATCCAGATGAGTCATATCTGTTGACCACGAAAAGTAGACAAGTTACATTTTACATCAATTTATATAAGTACTAGTAGGATTAGTGCATCAACAGCAATGAAACATTTTCTATCAGTAGATGCTTATATCTTTTTGGGTCTTTGGCTTATGTTGTTACATGCGTCACACATAACTACTGGGATGTTTTTCCAGGTTGACCACTTTGTTTCATGTCATCCTCTCTCATGCTTTTTTTTTTTTTCTGTCCATCTCTACTGTGTGTCTAACTTGCAAATCATCCAAATATATTTTAGAACGCAGAAACTAACATGCTCCTTTAAAACTAGTTGTCAAGTTCAGTCTTAACCGCTTCAACACCTACTTTCTCCCACCAATAACCCATTGACCCTTGCATGGTCCTCCACCAGTAGCAGTGCTATCCCTCCAGATAAGGTCCTCTGTCAGTCACATCAACCCCTGAGACACTGTGACATTTGGTGAGTAGAACAATGTCACAGCTGCTTACCTGACCTTTCACAAAGGCTGTGGCATCGCTATGTCAAAGTGCTACAGAGCTATACTTTCAGTAGTATGGGTAGACAATGCCATATCTGACAACAACTCAATTTGTGTTCTTGAATAATGGTCTACTGATGATATAGGGTTGCAAAATGTGTTTCACTAATTACACAAATACCTCCCTTGACAAATTAGCATCAATGGAAAAACTGATACTATTTTATGCCAAAAAAAAAAAACAAAACAATTTTGGTGTTATCTATTTGATTGTTGCACCTGTCATTAGTTAGTTTTATTGTGTCCTTTCAGCATGAAGTGAAGGTTAAGATGTGAAAAACACAGTGAGCAGAGGAAATGGCAAACAATACTTTCCTGGTAATAATCATAAAAGTTTGCCAGCTACCGTAGAAGAAATCCCTTTGCTAACACTGCCACCCAGTGTTCAGAAGAATTATGACACCCATTGTTCTTTTCAATACCACAGTGGGGAAAATGGCAAAAGATATAGCAGAACCAATACAGTGCCAAAGCACAATCACTTTACTGTACTTAGTGTTGATATTCCACAGAAAAACTACTCAAAGAGAGAAGCATACACATCAGTCACATTTAACTGCATTTAATCCAATCAAGGTCTGCTGTTGGTTTGTCAGGAGTTTTTAGCTCAGCAGAGTTTACACACCTTGAATGCTAATGTTATTATTGAAATGCAGAGCATGGCAGCAGTGCTGGGACCCCAGTCTTCATGCAGTGAGTGACTACAAAGCCCAGAGATGTATGCACACGCTCTGTATCACACGCCAATAGCTTAGCCTATACAACATAAACATGCAATTTGACTGTAAAGAGTCAGAGAATATTTAAGTACAAAAAAAATAAATAAATCTATTGTGGTGGCACTGAGTTATTCACAGTCCTTTTTTATACTAACAACAATGTTAATCTGTTTTCATTAGAGGTCATTATTGTACAGGCAAATGACTGAGCTTTAATCATCTATTTTCATCCAGGCAACAGTCTTGATACTTAAGCAATCTAAAAACTGCTATTGCAGATCTTTGATAGTGCTATCTATATGCAAATTTTTTAGTATACAACAAGTTTTCATGGCAGGAGCATAGTAATAACCTTGCATAAGTGAAACATCTACAAGTTACATATTCAGTAGGTTTTGCCAATAGGTTTTTTTTTTTTTTATTTGTAGCTGCCTTGTGCATATGTAATTGTAAAATTTCTCCACAATCAGGCAAACATGGTGTGTGTTAACAGTTGTTTTTTGCCACTGCTGAATGTGCATCACACTTGTTTTTTTTCCCCCCTTGGAGCTGCATCATTCCCTTGACTAAAACAAGACACATGAACAGAGAGCAGCTTGCAAACCCCCCCCTTATTATCAAGACATATGAGTCATTTTCACACTGAAGAGCAATATGGAACGTTAATAGAGAAATCAAATTTAGTACAATTTCCAAACAGTCTTGAATGTTTAAAATATATGTTAGTTAAGGACTAATGTAGTAGTGTTGAAAGTATCAAATGTATTTTAGAATCCACTTGTATAGTGTTTTCAATATCAAAAATATCTTTGATTTCATTTCAGAAAAAAAAAACAAATAAATAATTTATATACATATTAGGCACCTGTAAAATTCATTTTCACTCTCTGCAATACCTGAGATTCGTGGGAAAATAATCTAATAAGCAGGTTGTATACATAAATATCAACACATGGGGTAAGAAGTGTGAGTGTTCCCTAGCAGGCGATCAGCAAAAATTAACATCACGAGGTTCAGTCAGAGCAAGATTGTTAAAAGATGAAAGACTGTCAGAGCTGGAAGGCATGTAGATAACAAAACAAGAAGCAGCTGATCTAGATGAAAGATACTGGTATGAGCAATTGGTCTGAAGATTCCTCCTATGAATACGTGCCATATGGCTTATTAATAATAAAAGCACAAGGCTGAGTTACTTCAGAGCACGCAGCATGTTTTGCGGTTTGTCGACACTGTCTTATTTTCCCTTCTTGTTCTATGTATTCAGCAAAAATGTCAAAAAAGGGTATTATTTCTATGGATTTGTATTTCTGAAGGACCAAACGTTGATGTAAAAAAAAACAAAAAAAAAAACAAGAAATTTGATTTAAAGAATAGTTATCCTGTATGTATGTATGAGTCCTACAAAATATATATATATATATATATATATATATATATATATATATATATTCCCATCCAAGTACATGCACCATAATGGGTTGATTAGTCACTCGACATGTGACAATGAATAGTTGTTTGTCTCTACATGTCAGCAGCATGGACTCCTGTCCAGGGTGTTGGGAGCTGGGAATGGCTCCAAAGAATTAAATGGATTTATAATAAAGCAATGAGCGAAACTCAATATGTGACAGAAATTTAAAGATATGAGCTTGTTGAAGTAGAAAAGCACTGGGAGAGCGCAGACCTCTGTCAGTATTACATATTGATTTAGAACCATTTCTGTCAAAATTGGCTCTATCTACCAATAGTAAGGAATTCTTACAAAAAAAACCCCTCCTCGATCCAGACCATGATCCGGATCACCCCCGACATCAAATCACTTGTTGCTTTTGTCATTCCGAACATTCTGTGAAAATTGTGTTGATTATGTTGCTAACAGAGAGATAGACAAACAAACCCTAATGATTACATAACCTCTGCTGGTGGAAGTAATAAAAGACGGTTGTTAGAAATTCTTCTGATGGAATATGTCCTGGTTTTATAGATGCATTTAACTCAAAGCCACTCAATCAACATTATGTACATTTATCTCTTCATGGCTAAAACAAATCAAAATTCAGGTTAGCTGATGTTAACGGAAGAAAATGAATTCATTTGATTTAATCTTTTAACTACTTTGTTATTCATAAAGTTGAAATAAAATTTTATATAATACCTTTTCTTGGGTATAGATTGTGACAATGTGTTTTTCTTAGTGTAAAGTATAAAGTGTAATCAAGACATGTAATAATTATGGCTGGTCAAAGGCAATTACTGATATGTATAAAGTGGAACCTGTCTGAAGCTTTAACACATTTACCTGAATACTTTAAAACCTGCACATGAAATATAGCAGAGAGTTTTACTGGGTAATCATACGGTGTAATTAATGAGTGGTCAATCGCTGCAAGATATTGTTGTATTCTGTGTCAGAGGGTCATGCAGCATTATAAAAGTATTATTAACATTAGTAAAAGAGATTTCTTCTTAATTAACTGTGTGTGTGTGTGTGTGTGTGTGTGTGTGTGTGTGTGTGTGTGTGTGTGTGTGTGTGTGTGTATTTCATGGCACATAGAGCCATGCATTTTTACAAATTTAACCCATACAGACTAAGTGCCACTTTTTTGACAGTTTTTCTCTATTTAATTTTTAAGCAGTATATCACAATTTATTACAATAGCCTCTGTACTTTCAATCACGTATTGTCCTATATTTAAATTAGATTAAATTAAAGTCAATTCTAAGGTTATTATCCAAAGCAAAGAAAACTGAAGAAAAACTAACTTTAAAAAAAAATCTTTCATTACCTGAGCATAAATTAAGTGTTTCCATCCACTGTCATTGATCTAAGTCTGTGGCTTTTACTGGTGAATCAATGTCGAAGAAAATTACAGTGTTTCCATGGTAAATATTGAGCCTGAAAAACTAAACCTTACACCAATTATTTAAATGTATTGATAGAATTAGTGAGTCTACATGTACTGAACTGCCTTAGATCACTAGATGCTTTTTGTCACTGGTAGATGTGTTGGTCTTAAAAAATAATAATAAAAAAAAAGAATAAAAGAATAACTGTATGCAGATATCCAATGTGATGACTAACTGCACCCTCATGCACAAAAAATCTTTAAATGCCGGTCACGCATAAGACTCCCATTAGGCCATGTTTTCTGCGTCTGTGCATTTGTGCATTAGTACAACCCAGCTGGAGTTCACCTTCAGGTTGGGGCCATTTGACACAGACTGTTATCAGATAGTATAATCTGGGAGCTGCCATGTTCAGACCAGCACTGGGCAAACACGGGCCCTGATAAGAGGCATCCATGGCAGCTGGTGGGTCATGTTTTCCCTCGGCCCCAGTGGACCAGGGAGTTCAGTAACTGTAAGCCAACCGGAGGAGTGGCTGTGCAAATGGGAAACAGAGACACTGCAGATTTATATATTTGCTTTGGTTTTGGATTTTATGTAATGAATGCAATCCGGGCCAGCTGAGCAATGTGGAGAGAGAATTATGTAGTGATACTTGGATTTTCTGTTCCATCAGATATGTCCTCTAATGCTGCTCGTATAGGTATCATATTGGAGATCTCAGTGAAAGCTGAGAGGGTATGATTTGTTTGCTATTAAAGGCCACTGAACCACATTATACATCAAAAGACAAATCTGAAAGAAAAACAACTGGTGAATGCTGGGAGAAAAGGTCACACAATTGCAATGTGTTTGATTTAGTCAGTGAGAGCAACTCATCCACATTCAAGCTGGCGTTCACTTCCCATTTATTCTGAGCAAATACGAAGCTGGAGGAAGTGTTCCACTTTAATTCACCGTCACATCTGTGTGGGCTAAATGGACTTTTTGGTGACATTAGGGGCAGTCCTACAACTTAACAAACTGATCCGTTGTTAATATAAAGATAGGAAAAAAAAAAAAACGCTTTAATGTTTTTCGCACTAAATAATATTTTAGCTATTTTAAAAATCCAATCTTTTTAACTACTGTAGCTATCAAGAGAACATCTGAACACAATGAGTCGCAGTTAGAGTATTACTGATTAGGACTGTAGGAGTTATCTGATTTAAATTCTATCCCCTTAGGAAGCTTGAAACTAAAAGGAAGTGAAGAATGAAGTTCAGACATGCATTCCTGTCCATTTACTGTATTTCATCATCGTTTTGCAATAAAAAGGTAATCGAGTCAAAGTCTTCAAGCAGTGAAAGAGAACATTATCACCTGACAGCCTGCTTTCTAGATTATTTCCTATAGCAGAATGTCCTTAAAGATACAGAGACTGTCATTTATACTGGATTGTATGTTGATTAATGTTTTTTGCTTTGCTGAAATGAACTGACTGAACTAGTCAGGCCCAGACCATATGCAATTGTTAGATGTGTGGCACCTATTCAGACGGAGAGCAAGGCAAATGTTGATTTCACCTCCTAACAGGCCGTGCAAATATGCAATAACAATGTGGAGCAGGCAATTACGAAAGGAACTCATTCAGCAAATATCATTTTAGCTCCATCTCATTAAAAGAGAAATAACCCAAAATAATAAACAACATTAATACACCGTTTAACCCATCATTTACCTCCACTCATTAACATTCCACATTTTTTGGTCAGAAAGAGTGTACAGGGGATGGAGATTGCGTTACAAACAAATTGCAAAGTGAGCGTTTGTGTCTGTGTTTGGTTTTCACAGCTGGGATATGGTGTGTTTATTTTCAGATGTTTATTCCAGTACAAAAAAAGCAAAACTTTTAAGCATTTGCGTGTAAGACAATTAACCACAAAACAGTCTACAATGGTATATATTTATTTATTATTATTTATTTTTTTATTGCATATTAAAATTGCTGATGTTTAATCCATCAGACAGTAACAGCACAGAGAAGAATTTTAATATAATAAATAATGTTTTGCTCTTACAACAGAAAATGACAACATTACAGCTCAGTAACAACATGGGAATTGTGGCATAGTGATTTTATAATGAATAGGTATTAATGTAACAATTATGCCAATCAAAGTTTATTTATGTAGCACTTTATACCAACATAAAAGGAGACCAAAGTACTTTACATCTAAAACATAAGTAAAACACAGGATGAAACAACTCAATCAAATATAATTAAAAAATGTAAAAGACAATAAAATAATAACAGATAAAAAGACCAGTTTAGCATAAAAGTGACACAGTGCTAAAAGTGCTAAAAGCCAATCTAAAAACGTGGGGTTTTTAACCTGGACTAAAAGATAGACTATGTCTATGTCCATGTCCATGTCTATGTATGACCGGTAATTATAGATCATAAGTAGAGTAATGAACATGCAATACCTCCAGTAAACACCAACAAAAATACCGTTAGTAAAAATAGTCCGGCTGTGGTTCAGTTGGTAGAGTGGGAAGTCCAATGACTGAAGGGTTGGTGGTTCACATCCCGGCTCTGGCTGTCCACATGTTAAAGTCTCCCAGTAGGTCTGGCACAACCTTAGAAACCTACTGGTGTGTGAATGGGTGAATGTAAGGCTAACGTAAAGGGTCATGATAACATCATCACATTCTCAGCAGACAAACAGACACATGGCTAAAAAAACAAAACAAAAAACACTGACACGTCTGTCCAGTAATGAGCAACTTGTATTAAAGTTCAGTGCAATGTAACAATGTCCACTGACACAAACAGCATTTTAACTGCAACAAAACAAAGGCTAACGTTAGTAAAGAGTTTTCTGTTAAATGTAACTGAACATCAGCAGGTGAACATATGTCTGCATTTGGTCTGGACCCACGGCTCTAAAACTGGACTGTCCACACGTCTGTAACACATCCTCACTTTTTATATTACGTGTAATACATTTAAGGCCAACAAGAGGAACACAAAACTGTCCTTATCATGTGTTTGGAGGAAAAAAAGAGTGTGTTGTCTTAATGCAGGTTGCCAGCACTGCTTAGCTATCACTCGCTAGCTAGCTAATGCTGCTCGTATGATTCTCATTAGCAGATAACTGTTCAGATGCCGTTTTTACATCTAAAGTGAGGTATTTCCACACATGCGATGTGTGTGTGTGTGTACCTGCAGGTGTCTTGTTTACGTCTGGTCTGTGTGAGCGAGTGAGCGAGCGAGGGAGGGAGGCAGGGAGAGAAAGAATAACATGCGACTTGTCGACTCCTCCAAATTTAAGTCGACTTGTGCTACGAAAGTGGACGTGTCGACTAGTCGACATTTTAGTTAATGCCCTACTATTTACCATTTATGTTCCAGATGTTTCTTTTTCTTTTTTATGTCATGTACATGTCTTGTTTTTTCCTGTGTTGTCTGTCATTTCTGGTTTTATTTTGTAGTTTTCCTCCTGTGTAATGGCTTGTCTTCCCTGATTTCCCACGTGTGTCTCACCTCACCAACCATCTCATTTCACCTGTTTACAGTTCATCACACCTCCCGTGTATATATTTTCCACTCTGACCCCTGCCCTTTGTCGCCCTTGAACCCTGCCAGTCTCTTTATTTCATGTATTTTGTTTGTTTGTTTTCTGCCTGCCTATCATTGAGAAACCCATGTGTTTGTCTCCCAGTATACCTATTTATCTTTTGTCCTGGTATCCCTGCTTGCTTCTGTGTGTCACTATTTATTACTCCTGCCAGCTACCCTGGACACTCTTCACCTTCCTTTCACCACTGGATTTATGTAAAAAAAACACTTCACTACATTCATCCTGCTTCCACCTGCTAACCACACTGTCTGACACTTAAACGTACGTAAATTACAGTAATACGAGGTATAAATATTAAGGTTGTGTTTCATCATGTTAAAACGTCTTGGAGAGTCTGTGCTCAGGAGACATAGGTCAGAGCTCAGCGATGCACAGGGGATGATACAGTAAACAATGGAAAACTCTAAGGAAGAGTTTGCCAAAGAGACACAGAGGAACAGAAATATACGGATGACACCTAAAGCCAAGACGAGGGGGGTCGACAGAGAAGCTACTTAATGTGTGTGTGAGAGGGCAGGCGGCAGTGTCATGTCTGCTCTCACAGAACATGCACTCAGGACTCATATTGATTCTACTGGACTTTCCTGACTTTTAACTTAAACTCTTTGTAACTTTGAAACAATCTTTCCTGATTTAATTAATTGTAAACTATACTTGTGATATTAAAATGAATGAAAAGACTCAAAGAAAAGTTCATTGTTATCAAGTCCACTCGTAAGCCATAAGTATATATTTTAATTATGATTCACATATTTTTTTTCCTAATACTAGGGTACAATTAATATATTTAGTATTAAACTTGTGAAGTATAAAGCTTGTTGTTTACACAATTTTGTATTACGGCAATGTTCTTCTTTATACTAAAATTCAAATCTGGTTATTTTGAACGTCGCCTAAAATAACACTCTTCTATAGTCCTTAAAGTTTACATTACATTATAGCTCTGTTATACATGTTAGCTCTGTTTTTAGATAGAAAATGCTACAATATGAAATCACCTCATTTTCTGTGTCATTAATAGCTGAACTAAAGGGTTTTTTTTGCAGTCTAAAGACTTAACCTATTTAGTGTTAAATATTAACCTTAACGTATAACAACCTTATATGACATTTGTGTCACTTCCCAAATGAATTGTTGTCATTATTTAATCATTCTTAATTGACTTATAAATTATATATTATAATCTTTATCATCTGAATTTTGCAATTTTCTTCTGAAAATTATTCATTTTGCAAAGTTTAGTTGACTGATCAAGTAAATATTCATAGATGTAGATTCATAGTTAAATCAAAGGTTATTGTATCAACACAGGAAAAAACGTGAACCTGGTGTGTCCACCCACTGTCATGTATTAAACTCCATGGGTTTTACTGGTGAATCAATGCTGTAGAAGAGCTTCTGGATGTCCATGAAAAGATAGAAAAATGTATTTTCACCAATTATTCACATGGATTGATAGGATTAGTGGATGAAGTGTTTAGATCAGTTGATTTTTTTGGTCAATCTTTATGGGTTAATTTATTTAACTAACTATACCCAACTGTGATAAGATCTTCTGACTTCTGGCTCAGTTGCTAGAGTGGGTCATCCAGTAACTGAAGGGTTGGTGGTTTGAATCCCGCTCTGTCCTAGTCAGTCCATTGTGTCCTTGGGCAAGACACTTCAACCTCCTTGCCTCCAGTGTCACTCACACTGGTGTGTGAATGTTTGGTGGTGTTTGGTAGTTTAACCACCACTAGAGTGAGCATATGAGAGTAAATGAATAATGGCTTACGAATGTGAAGTACTTTGAGTGGCCAAAAAAGCACTATATAAATCCAATCCATTATTATTCATTATTATTATTAAGCCCCTGCTGTGAGACTTCAAAGACAGAAGGGGCCATACAGGGTCAAAATACCCTTTAATGACTGTCTAATATAATATTACTGTACATGCTCACAAGGGGACAAAAGATTTCACTGACAATTGACAATGTATTAACTGAGCAAGGTCAGATATAACTGCAATAACACACAAGTAGGTATTCTGAATATGTGTAGATTTTAGCACAAATTATGCACTTCAGCTGGGTTGAATGAAAAAGCCTCTAGAGGAAAAATACTGCAATTTTAACTATTCATGTCTTCATGTATTTAATGGTCACTTTTGATTTGAAGAATGGTCATCTATTCTATCCTGCCCAAACTGGAACTATACCTGCACAGCTCTGTCTTATTTATGCAAAAACAGGTGAGTGTGTTTGTGATGTGAATTTCTGGCAAAAGCTTGAAGGAAAACCAAGTCAGAAATCTTCACCAGGAACATCAACATTTGAAACATGTAACATATAAAACATGGTTAAAAACCTTAATGCAGATACAGATACAAATGCAGATGAACTTTATTGATCCCCACTAATTTCCTCCCAAAAATCTGAGAAATTTTAATGGAAATTTATGAGCCAAAATGGTATATTATCTGAAGTGTTTTTTTAAATCATTCATGAACCTGAAATTCACACCCTTTTTGAATTTATGAACATAATGAGTGGAATACAGTATTTGTACTGTATTTTTTTCATTATTGCGTATAGAAAAAGAAGCCTTACATTAATGTAAAAACCTAACTGCCTCTCTGAGGGGTGCAATAAAATGAGGACATCTCGCAGCGATATTAGTAAATTGACTATTCATGTGATCGTGTTCATTTATCACCATAGAGATTATTTTATTCAGCAGAATTCTACTGGTATAATCTATCCTTGTTTGTATTTATCTTCCCCAGGAGGCAAATCCGATCCACCTTATTTATCATATATCACTGAGTCAACACATCATATTCTACATTTGCTGCTTCAGAGACTGTGTATTTTATTCAGAGCATTGTCTAGCGCATCAGAGAATTTTGTGATAATGGTATATGCTTGTCTCATAATCTCAGGATGACAAGTAAACAAAGTGAGATTACGCTGAATTACATTTACATTCCATCTGTGTCTTTGAATCCTAATCAGGTGTCATTTGACTGTAGAATGGAGATGGATTGTGGGATGAGACAGTCCTCTGGTGGAGGATAGATGTTATTACAGCCTTCATGTGTCCACCAGAGAACACAAGCTAATGTGATTATGGTTATGTACACTGACCAGAGTGGTGGAGGAAAAACACACACTGTTCTAAACATAGAAATGCTTTTGGTTTAGAAAAACATGCAAGAAAAAAAAAGCACTGAAGTTTTGTTACACAATTTGATCTATAAAGTTCTTTCAAACTATGTGCTTTTCAGATTCTATTAGCATAAAAATAGACCAGTTATTTATTTCCACTTTTATTGCTAATACCAATTAAATGACACAATTTTATTGGTTGGTTATTAAAAATAAATTATTTAACAAAGAAATTACCTGTAAGAGATCAATAATATCTATCTGTCTGTCTGTCCGTCCGTCCAATCTTGTCTTATAATGTGTGAAATTTCAAATGCCTGTAGCATCAAAATAATTACTTCAATTCACTAAATTGGGTTCATAGGTTGCCAGTGACCAAGAATAAATGTCATTGTATTTTGAAGAAAGTAGGGCAAAGTTAATTTTCTTTTTATGATTTCATTTTTCCCCCTCATTTAGTTATAATGGACAACATTTTTAATGTTTGAGGTCGCAAAAACGGTTAGATATTAAATTGAGTTCATAGATTGACAGTGACCCAAAATAAATGTGATTACATTTTGGGAATAATACATCAAAGTAAAAAAAAAACCAAATCAGAATTTCTTTTTTCTTCTCTGATTTACTTATAATAGGAAACATTTCACATGTCTATAAACACATAGGTTTGTTTAAACACATATATAGAGGCAGTTGATATGCTAACATCAGCATACACATAGACATGATGACATTAGCTGGATCGATGCCAAATTAAGCTCCAAAACATTCAAGGGTTAAGGTTTGTTGTGTCTGGAACCACTTGTTTTAGTCTTGTAGTTCTAAGAAATTAATACAAAATTTTACTTTACCATAAGTAGATGTGCTATGCATCCATTTTCTGGACTACTAGTTCTTGTGAGGGTCATTATATTTAAGAAAATATTGCTTATTTCCAGTACAGCTGATTTTTTTGATTTTTGTATCAATTGTGCATCAATGTGCTGTCAAGATTATGATAAATGATTATTCAGAAATCTATACCTATAGTATTTCAAAGTAAGACAACTCACTTAAAACAAAGAAAAATTCCAAGGCACTCTCTTAAAAGTGAAAGATAAAAAGCCTTTATTAACCTGTCTTGGTTAACAAAACCTATAAAATCATATAAAAACATATAAAAAAAACCCCAACGCGTTTCGGCACAAATGGCCTTCATCAGGGAGTAAGACTTGTCACAGAAACAGGAAGAGGCATTTAAAACAGAGCCAACCAATCACCAGCCTACACATAACAGTGGTAATTTGGTAAAAAAAAGTGTAGTCTAGGAAGCAGTGTAATAAATAAAACCTCCACTAGGTGTCATCCTTAAAAAAGTGAACAAGCCAAAAAATGAAATTTTAACTAGATAAAAGCTCTAAAAAACAACCAATACACAAGTTAAAAACAAGTAAATGAGAAGAAAATGACAACACACAGTAAAAAAGTAAAAACAAAGTAAAAATTTCATACCTATAAAATAAATAAATAATATCCATAAAATACATTAAAACTCTGCAATAAAAAACACAATAAAAAGACAACTCACTATTGACCCTGGTTCGATTCCCACACCAGACCTTTCTGTGTGGAGTTTGCATGTTCTCCCTGTTTCTGTGTGGGTTTTCTCCAGGTACTCTAGATTCTTCCCACCATCCAAACACATGCACTGACAGGTTAATTGGTTAATCTAAATTGTCCACAGGTGTGAATGATTGTCTATATATGTTCAGCCCTGAGATGAACTGGAGACTCATACAAGGTGTACCCCGCTTTCACCCATTGTAGCTGGATTAGGCCCCCAGTGACCCCCGTGACCCAAGTGAGAATAAAGTGGGTTCAGGTGATGAGACGAGACCAGAGACAACTCACTATTACTATGAATTAAAAACTAGGATTTATAGAAAATAAGACTGTTTGGCTCTTTTTAGTACATCTTCAGTAAAGCCAGGCATTTGTGTCATAAACCCTGGTACGGTCCACTGATTTACTTGGATTATATCTGACTCTACGTGTCTGAACCACAGCACAAAAGAAAATCCATAGTTTTATTTCTCTGACTGGAAAAGTAAAAAAAAAAAATATTGCAGAAAATGGTTGATGATTACATAAAGAGAAACCAGCAGCAACCCAGCAAGTGTGGAACCAAAGCAACACGAATGGTTGTGTGTCAGGGTTAAGTGGGTTCACAGGTGGAGAGTTTGTGTTCATGTTAGTCTTCATTATTTCACAGAACTTTGGTAGCCATGATGGGCAAGATGGTTGTTTGGAAAGGATCATCTTTAGTGTCTCCTGAAGATAATGCAAGGCAGCTTTGAAAATAAAAACAAAAAAACCCTTTGAAGCATACTGGTTCCTCCAGTGGACAGTTATTCTACAGTTGTTCTCTTGTATATTCATGGGTTTGGTTGTTTTAGTTCCATATCAGTCAGTTCATATCATTACTGTAACTTAACTGTTCTTAATACCTGATCTGCACTAATATGTTTATATGCAAATCAATTGCTTATTGTTATTAAACTGTAATTAACAGTCTCTTCTTGAATAAAAACTGCATTACATTTTTATTTTAAATGCATGTTTCTTTGGTTCTTAAACACATGTTGTCCAGGACATTTGTGTAACTCCATAAAAAATAGGCTCATGAAAGAATATTTCAATCACAATGATTTGTTCATGCCTAAAGAGGAATAAAAACACTTAGGAAAAAAAAAAAAATCTTGACTAAGGTTCTCATAATTCATGCATCAAAGGTTTAACATATAATTATTGAACATTCACATTTGAAAAACTTGTAATTTTTTTTTTCGTTTTTCATGTATTATCAGAATATCATTATTATTCAATGTAAAAATATCAGTGGTGTGTCAGATTTCTTTATGATTTTATCATTTAACCTATAAAGACCCAAACAATCTCTGGTGGCACAAACCATCTACTGTTGTAAACAGTTTAACAATCCAATCCACTAATCCCATCAAGCAAATAAAAATAATTGATGTAAATGCAAGTTGTCATATTTTGTGGTCAGATATGAACCATTTAAATGTTCAGAGGCTCCGTAGTTACCATGCAATCACCATCATCTTCTGCAACATTAATTCACCAGTAAAACCCATGGAATTGACAGTGGATGGAGACATTTATTGTTACATTTATTTATCAGTTTTCTAATAGGTAATAGTGATAAATTAATAGAAAGGTTAAAGTAGAACCTTTCTGTGTGGAGTTTGCATGTTCGCCCTGTGTCTGTCTGGGTTCTGTGTGGGTTCTGTCTTGGTTCTCCAGTTTCCTCCCACCATCCAAAGACATGTACTGATAGGTTAATGGGTTACCCTAATTTGCCCATAGGTTTGAATGTCAGAGTGATTGTTTGTCTATATATGTTCAACCCTGAGATGAACTGGCAACTTGGCCCTTAAGTAGCTCGGATAGGCTCCATGTGACCCTCCCATGACCCTAATGAGGATAAAGCAGGTTCAGAAAATGAATGGATGGAAGGTTAAATGGAGAGTAACATATATTTGGGAATCTTTATGAGTTTTAAAGGTTTGAAACATAAGTCATACAGTAAGAAAAACAGCATGATACAAACAGTATGTCAATATTCAAACCTTTGTCAGTATTTGGCTGCCAATGAGGCTGAACATCATTGTATTATTCTAAAATGAATTGCAGTGGTTGAAGTGAAAGTACATGTTTTATTCAGGAAAAGGGAAAACAATCTACACTCTCATTTGAATGCACATTTTTAGCCTGTCGTTCACAACCTGATGCTCAGTCACAGGTGCACGACAAAAACTAATTCCACTTTCTGGCTCTTTCTGTGCCAGAAAACAAGGTGCAGATATTATTATATTACACTTTGAGTAATGAGTGGAAGTTTGGAATGATATTAATCTGGAGACTTTTGTGTTGATTACATTGTACGTAAGTGTGGGAAAGTCTGAGAGCTGAATTTGAGTCCTACACATCACCATAAGTTCAGTTAAGGATACTTCGTCTTCAGTGGTGGCTGCTTGTCTTACAAAGAGGGGAAGCTCATTGTCAGCTTGCATCACAAAACTTGCCACTTTATTTATATGTAAATTCTGCCTCCATTAATTTTCAAGAAAATGCTCTGAGACCCTATTGTACCAAGTAGACATCTTTTCCATGGACTTGAGCAAGGGAAAATTTGGAATTGTGTTAAACTGAAACAAAGAAATACTATGAGTGCGTTTTATTTACAGTGTAAGAAATGCAGAAGGAATTATGCCGAGCAAATACTACGTTATAGTTCGACTTCTCTTGCAAAATTCGCAATGGGACTGAGTGGAGCTGTCAACTGATGATGTACATCTGAAAATAATTGTGAAACTGCAGGATTTATCCTTTAAATTGATTGTACAATCATTAATCTCAATCAATACAACATTGGTTGGAAGAGATTATTGTAATGAGTGTGTGTGTCTGTGTGTCTGCAGAGACATATCATGCTATAATTCAATGAATACTTCAGATATCGCCATGACATTACATGGACATATACATATAGCTAATGTGCATCAGATGCAATGATCCATTTGAGTAAAGGTCAAAGGTTGTATTTAGCAGAAAGGTCAAATTCACATTATTGGCTCTAATTCAACAATGAGTTGTCATAGAAACTTGAGATTGGCACAACATAGGGGCGAGATTAGGCATTCTCTGAATACTTGTTATGTGGAAGTTTAGTGTCCAGGCTGGCCGAGGCCCCGCCCACAGCTCTATTCACCCTCAGAGATCCAATGACCATCAAGTTTCAAAGCAATGAAAAAGAAAGCTCTGTTCATTCCTGGAGAGCAAAATGCAATGACCGTAAACCATTTGAGAAAACGGCACTATGACAATATATGAGAAGTGAACAGCATTAGCTGATTCTGAACAAACTTGTCTAAGAGATGAACATATTTTAAAACATTTGTAGTCAATGAAATATTAACACAACCATACATATGTGCCCATATAATTTATGACATTTTAGGGGAAGCTGAGCTTCCTTTGTAGTCTGAAAGAAATCATACCTGTTCTTCTTACTCTATTATGTGAACATAAAAGCGATAAAATATTTCAACCCTCCTTCCTTTGACATTTAATAATATACCGATTTTTGGCTTCACCAAATCAAACCACATGTCTGGTATTTAAAATGAGGATTTTGTCAGTATGCTAAAGGTCTGTAGCACAATTACCACCACCACTGGACTTTAATGTAACATTTATTGCTTCTCCCTGTACAATTAGATGACCCATGTGTTCACCTTTTCTCTCAGCAGTGACAGTAATTTAACTGTTTTTGGTTAAAGGGCATTGTGCTCTGTCTATTCATTTTTTTTTTTTTCCTTTAGCAAGTGTGCATTGCTGCTGATTACAATAATATTGTAAATGTGACAGAGAGATAGCAGAAAGAAAGCAGACATATATTCTGAAAATGATCTCTGATCTACCTACAAATAGAAAAAAGTACTTGTTATAGTTTTATAATGATATAAGAGTTTTAGTCAAAGCCAATGCAGTACAGTTAGTATTAGTGTTCTGTTATATTTGAGTTTTTTCTGGCTATTGGAAGTTTTGATCCTTTTGAATTCCAATGGGAATGGTGTGACGAGAAGGGAAGACTCACCTGGCATCATATATAGCTTCATTATAGTTACAACGACAACAATAATAATGATAATAATAATCATCATCATCAATTTTATAACATTTGTCAAACGAAATGTAAAACAGGAGGTCCTAATTGTATTAGCCATTTCTTTTTATTAAAAATACTTAAAATGACAATTCAGGGAACACAGAAACATAACAATTCAAAAATAAAAACATAATACCTCAACAAACTGTTTGGGAGTTGGCCACATATTTTACTCATAAAAAAATTCCAATTAACTGAAAAAGTAATTTCATTATTTTTCCAAAACCAGACACTTGCGGACTTGAAGAGAATTGTTATTTTTCCTGCTTTGCAGATTAATGAATATTTTGAAAGACACTGATCCAACCAACCACCTAATGTATTGATGATAACCTGTGATATCCCTACAAAGCTAGGGAATGAATTCGAAATGTGTGGACATATAATTCTAGGAATATTAATTACAGGATACATGGTCAAAGATAGGAACACATAAACCTGTGATATAAACATATAAACATATAAACATTGTGAGGTGTGGCACCACAGGCAGGACTGAATTAGCTCTTCCTCTCGTTGCAGTGGAATAAACAGCATCACCTTAAATCCCTGGTAAAACCCGGTAATCCATAATCCCACTGGCCTTTCTTTGGCCCCTTTTAGTCTCTGTGCAAGGCCTGTCCAACAACACACAGGTCTGGATGGGATGCAGAGCGTGGTGTTGCTCTGAGGTCTGATTGGCTACTCCATAAATCATCCTCCCTGGTTGGTTCATCATCCAGCCTATAAGAATGAGTAAAAGAGTGAGGCGATAAGCAATTAGGGTAGTGGGTCTTTCTTATAATACTGCTGAGAGAAAACACCCAATAGAGTGAAATAAAGTCATTTAAAGTAATATAATTGTGTGAGACATTATGTGTAGTCCAGATATCCATAAACTGTCATTTACTTTAAAAATGTTAGCAAGACATTTGTTCTAAAATAGTATAATGATAAAATACAAGTATTTAACATATAGAATATCAGACTATTATGATGCAGAGTGAAGCTAAAGATGAAGCCGGTTCAGATAATGAATGAATAAATAAATGAATGAAAGGAGCCGAGAGATCTAAAATATATAGCTCAATAAGCACTGCATATTATCCCATGTATGTGTGGTAAAATAATAATTCAAAACACCTGATATTGATAAAATGGTGTTGCCTTCAGGAAAAGCACAAACAGTTTAGCCCTTAAGATGAAGTTGTATATGTTCTTGTTCCAAAACATGTGAACATATGAATACATATGACATTCAAAGTACTGTATTGTAATATTATATTGAAAGTCCAGTTTAGTTACACCACCAAGGAACAGGACAGTGATTACTGGTGTTCATCTGTTTTTTGTCTGTCTGTAGCAAGATAATTAAAAAACGTATGCACATATTTGGCTGAAATTTTCAGGAAATGTTGATACCAGCACAAGGAAAAAATTATAACATTTTGGTGGTGATCAATGGGGGGGGTGGGGGTGGGGGGGG
Source organism: Siphamia tubifer (assembly GCA_020466265.1). Lineage (NCBI taxonomy): Eukaryota > Metazoa > Chordata > Actinopteri > Kurtiformes > Apogonidae > Siphamia > Siphamia tubifer. The sequence goes on from CM035804.1 coordinate 22,588,084, forward strand.
CAAACGTGTGTCTTTCATTTGGTAGGTCAGGGTGGACCAGCACTCGTAGATGTGAAAATGAAACCTTGTGCTTATTTTGGTCTTTTTGGGGGGTGGGGGCTTAATTTGTCTTGGTGGAGTCTGCACTCTCTGATGGCTTTTCAAGTTTCAAGTTTGATTGTTAGAAAGTCATACCATTTTTGTGTCGTGTGCAGATTATGTTACTTGGGTAAATTACAGGAAACCATATTTAACTGTCCAAACCATGTGGCATAAAGTGAAAGTGTAAGACAGTAAAACACTCACCCCTGGGAACATATTGCTGGTTCACTCCCACATGTCTCAGCCACTGAGATGCCAGGTAGCCGTGATGGCAAGCCCAAACTTGGCCTCCGGTCTGAATGGCTCCGTCGGACAAATGGCCGAGGTCCTTGCACAGATACAGGAAACCGTCCACGGCTTCCCCAAGAACGAGCAAGGAAAGAGACTCCAGGAGATGTCCATGCTTGAGGAGGTTGGGGAACCGGGCTGGGTTGGGCCTCAAACAAGGATGGTGAGGCAGGGCAGAAGACAGAACGTGCATTGCTGAATTTTCGAGCACTAGATAAGTCTTCACTGCTGTTTTCTCTTGACCACCTTTGTAGTTTTGGAGAAGCCGGTGGGGATGGCGCTTTGAAAGGATATGCAGAGACTGAGTTTGACTTTAAATTGTTTTGGATTCCTACTGGTGGACTGGGGAGTCTCCTCTGAACTGCTGGTGGTGTGGGAAGTTTCCTGTTGGTGGGGGGGCTAGCTGAGGAGGGTGGAGTAGTTTGCCTTCTGAAGTTCTGAGGACTGGGAAGTCTTCGATGTAAACTGCTAGGTGTAGAGGGTGTAGATGGTAACATTCGCACCTTTGACACAGGTGGAGTGGCAGGTTTTTGACTATTTAATACAGAAGGAGGCACTGTAGAAACTGTAGAGCTAGGTCCAGGCACTGGTGGATTCCCAACATCTTCAATATTTGTTGAATGTTCTTGACTAGCAGATGGATTTACAAAATGTAATGGTTTTACAGTTTGAAGGCCTGAAGAGTTTCTAAGGTGTATGATCTTTTTGGCTTGCTGGTACAATGAGTTATTTTCCTTTTTAACATCTTTTTCTAGTTGAACATCTGGTTGACTGGTCTTTGACAAAAGTGATGTGTCTTTCTGAGCTGCCTGAGTCGGAGACATAACCTTGGAACCTTGTAGTAGACTTCCTTTACTGGGCAGCACAGTCACTGTCTGAACTGAGGCCTTTAATCGTTGTGAGACTGCAGTCCTTTTTATGACTGGTGACTTGCCAACTTTTGTAGCCCCATCATTTGCTGCACCAGTTGAAAGGCTATGGGCACTTTCAAAGGAATTATCCATTAACACTTCGAGTGGAGGGGGAGGAAGACTATCTAGATCCAAATACTCATTTTTCTCTGATTCAGATTCAGGTCTACAGCTGGTTATCCCACTGCTAAGCACAGCTTCCATATTTCCTAAACCAGGTAAAACAGGGACACCACACTTCCTTACACCTTTCAGAGGCCCAAGAACTTTAGGACCATCATGTTCCTCTATTCCTTGGCTAAATGTATCAATCAGTTTTTTAACTGAGTTCCTTCCACGGTAAAGGCCTGAAGAAGGGCGTGGTGATGAAGGAGGGCTAGGAGGTGGAGTGGCCTTTACAGTACCCTTGAGTGGCTTCTTGTTTTTTTGTTTATTATTTTCTTCAACATCACTTGTTACCCCTTCTGTTTTGTTGTTACTTTTTGTAAGGTCTGTGTTATTTTTAGGTGTTTGAACATTTTTCTCTATAGGAGGATTTTTGCGATTACGTGCTGGAGATTGCATTGGTGAGGTTCTTGGAGTTTGCTTCGATGGAGCAGTCTTAGTTTTTGCTACTGCCTTAGTTTTAGCCATTCTTTGCAATTTCTGACTTAAATCTTTTTGGGTTCTTTCCAGTTCAAGGAGTGTGGCATCTTCACCTCTGCTCCGCAGTGATTCTGCTGACTGAGTACGGCGTTGTTTGGCTACTGGGGTCTTTTTCACCACTGCCCTCCGAGTCAGTGCAGCTGTGAGAGGTCGCTTTGGATATTGCTCTGTATCATCTGACCACTGACGTGCATTAGTTTTAGGACTACCTTCTATCCTTGTTTTGGCACCAGCATGAGGTGATGCAACAAACTGTATTCTACCACTTATAGCATTTTTCATTTTAAGAGTCATTTCTACATTTTTAGGATTTTCAATGCGTTTTGGGGGGAGTCGACGTGGTTGTCCACTGTCCACAGGTGACGAATTTGATTGCTGTCTAAAACCTGTTTGTGTATCTCCCATGCCTCCCTCGAGTTCATCGTCATCATCCCCCTCCCAGGAGACAGATCCCAGCAATGAGTCTCTTTGTTCATTAGCTAGTATGGTACACGTAGAATCTACTGAGTTAAGTGATGTGAGGGAAACACTTGGACTTATTTGACTTGCAAATGTTTGCCGTGAGGCTCCTTGCCTAATGCTAATAGAGTTATATCCCATGGGGCTGACAGAAGTAGTTCTGTTTGTCCCAGTGGATTCACAACTCTTTCGTCTGCGCTGTCTATCAGATCCAGCAAGAGATTCACTCTCAGCCCCAATTCCACTGTCCTCACTAAATAGAGCAGAATCCTCTGGTCCAGGTTTGCGTAGTGAAGCCAGTTCAATACGAGACAAAAGATGCAATAGCCGCGTCTCTGCTGAACGTTTGACTCTTAGTTTCTCCTCTAAAAGTTCTGAGACAGAAGCAAAGTACTCCACCGCCTCCTCTAAAGCAGAATCCCCAAGTCCACCAACTGTCTGGCACACATTCCGCATTCTCTGTGTGGTGTACTGAAGCAGCTGCTGCAACAAATCTGGTGGGGGCTCAGTATTAACAGAGCCAGACTTCAGAGGTGGAGAAGATGAGAGGTTTTTCATTTGGCTCGACCATGCAAGATGCTCCCCATTTTCTTTTAATACTTTTTCCCCCTCGTCTGCCATTTCTTCAAGTCCTTGAATTATTTCCCCATAGCGTAAAGCCATAAAAGCAACCATAGGCTGCACTGAACTCTGAGTTTGGGTTGCTTGTTCCAAAAGTCCAAGTAATATGTCATATTTAGTTATGCTGGGATTCAAAAAGGCATAAGCAGCTTGGTGAGCTTTTACCAGAGGTTCTGGGAAATCCACTTTTTGATCTGTACTGAATTTGTCTTTGTCCTTTTCTTTCTTTTTTACTGTCTTCACACCTCTTGCATTTTTCTTTGTCTTTTTAGCACTCTTTTTGTCTATTGCTTCTTGCTTCTCCCCATGTTTCTCTTTTTGCTGTAACAAGGCATTGCCATCTTTACCATGACTCTCTAATTTCTCCATGTTTACTGCTTCGGGGGCTAGCTCAGTCACAGATCTCTTTTTTTGTGGGGTCAAAAGTACCTCTTTCTGTGATAACTGGGATTGTCCAGTTGATTTCCTCTCCTTTGTGTCTCCATCAGTAGCTTCAGTTAAGTTATACTTTGGTCCATCTTCAAGCTGACATTCTCTCCGGCTTTCATGAGGTCCCGGAGGCAGCATTCGACCCTTTCTTAAAGGACCCAAAGTCCCAAAATTGTTACCTTTGGATGGTGCGCAGCCCATTTCTGATGTTTTGAACAGGATGATGTATATGTCTTCTTAGTAACAATAACACAGCAATGGAGAAAGTGCACACAATAATGCAAAAAATAAGAGGCAAGATCCTTAGCCACCTGCTGTAGCTGTCATGTTCAGATGGCTGACATTGCTGTGCCTCAACAGATCACTTTTCCTGAGGATGCTGTTGAAAGTACATAGCAATAAATCCATTTTAGAAATATTCAGAGGTCATGTAGAGGTAAAATAAATCCATAAAACAACGGTCTTGCTTGAAAAAATTGTCATAACGTCGTGTAAAAAACATTCTTCCCAGTGTACCTGACAGAGGACAAGGAACTGATGAGCTGATAGGATTAGTGAGGCTTTCAGTGAACTCCTCAGCATGCACATATGCCATGTTAAAGCATATAAAACTCACCTACTTGTAAGACCATAAGCTCCTTTAGGTAATGAGGGCTGGCCTCAGGTGGCTTTTTATAGGAGCACAACAATATCTCTTCATTTAGCCATTTGGTCTCTTTTTATAGAAAAAGGGAAAAATAAACAATAATAATAAATAAACAAAAATAAATATGAGAGTGAATGTGTGTTACACTCAGTTACATTAAAAACCAGGCACTAGTAGTAGTTATCAATATCAATAATTTTACTAGCGTTTTGTTTTCTTATCTTATAAATCCTGACAATTAAAAGACATTAAAATACTGTTCTAATCTTTTTCTTAAGGACATGAACTTCAATATCAAACACTAAACTTGGCCATATATTTATTTTTGGTGATTTACTGTTCTTGGAACTGCTGCTAAATCCAGCACCAGTTCAGTAAGGCAACCTTTAAAATAAACCCCTCCCTGCCTCTGCCTCTGTAGAGTAGGCTAGTTGGCAACCATTACAGTTTAAATGGAAAAAAAAAAATAATTTGACAAAAATTAAATATGAATAATACATATGGATTACCAAATATAATAAAATTAAAATATATAAATATCCTTTTTGGTCCATTTGACATCTGCTTGAAAATAATTAACATATTTTACCCATAGATTATCTTCATTGTAGTATTCCAAGCTGCTGAAGGAGCAGTATCAGACAAATAGATGCAGAATAGCTGGACAAAGTGCTGAAAAAAAGCTGCTGCTGTTTTTGGAAAGTACAGACTGCTACTATGGGGGGATGGTAGACATCTTGGAAGACCCAGCTCATCCTCTTCATCTCACTGTGACAAACCAGTGAATCAGTTGAATCATTAAGATGCAGAAGTGTTTAAAAGATTCCTCATGCCTACTGCCATAAGATTATACCAGACCTTAATCTAATCTAATAATTTCTTCTTTCTTTCTATAGATTTTATTGAGCTGGTTATCATTAAACCTTATCTTCATCTGTATCTGAAACTCCTTATAATAACAGTTTATCATGACAATTATACAATAAACCTTAGGTAAAACAAAACTGTTGTCCTTACTCTGTTTTTCAACTCAGTGAACACATCTTAAATGTTTCATGCCTTTTTTGCAGTTATTTGTAATTATGTTATTTGTTGTAGTCCTATACTTTATAATGTAGTCTATTTTTGTACAGATAAAATATAACAGATTTCTGCAGATTTATTTTATGACTACCTTTAAAACATTAGCAGAAGACCTGAATTATAATATGCTGGGTCACTGTGGAAAAAAAATTCACTTTCGGTTTCTCCATCTCAGTGTTGCAAACTATGCAAATGCTAAAAATATAACGCTGTACAGGCATGGATCCATATTCTGCTTACAATACATTTCTGGATTTCATAAGGGTGATGAGAAAAGTACTAGCCATCTCTTGCATTTTAATATTTTTTATGGTAACAGTATTAGATTTCTTGTCACAATGACATACAATCTCATTTTACTTTTTGGATGGGAATACATTTCACATTCCTTTTCTCTCGTCTCATATAATTTCTCCTCATCAAATGTATTGCTGCTAATGGTGCAGTGTGGAAGTTTTCCTCAACTTCCACACTCCCCCCTGACATGACAGTGTCACCTACACATGGTCATAAGTCTACAGAATGAAGTGATATGCTTCATAATATATCCTTAATAGAGCTCAAAATAACATCATCATCACTAAAACTGTCCAGCTTTCAGTGACGTAGGTTGGATTGGTTTTTGTTTTCAATGTGATCGTAGACAGTGTTGACTGTCAAAAATTAAAAGGCAAGAACTGATTTTAGAATATTTTATGACAGACGCAGACAGGCCTTCGGGAATTTTATTTGCTGCCTGTACTTTCTGGTCATCAACCACAAATGGTAAAAGTTGGCTTTTGTCTCCAGCACCTGAAATAATTATCTAATAATTAGAAGGAAAGGAACAGAGGAAAGAAGGTAAATCGATCATCATAATCATTGAAGCAGAAAGTAGGTTACCTAATCCCCAATTTTGTTTTGTTTTTAATATTCAGATTAACCCAACACCCTTAAAAAGATTATTTGTAATCCTATAATAAAAAAAATATGATACTTGTTTGGTAATAAATTACAAAAATACATTGGTGATATATCTCCACTCCTCATACTTCAGGCCAGGTAGAGTAGATGGTACCTTCCAAGTTTGGGAATGGATTTCAACAAATAAAATATATCTTTGGAAACAACAGGGAAATGTTAACATTTGAAGACTTGGTTGGGAACTTTCACCAGTTTTTTTTTTTTTTTTTTTTTTTTATATCTTCAGGAGCTTCATTAAGTCCAACAGAGATCATTCCTTGACATGCTCCTTGCTGCCATCATTAGAAATAACTCTCACCAAAATGTCTATCAACATGTAGAATTTCAGAATTCTATATGTTGATAGACAACCCCCCCCCCCCCCCCCCAACACCCCCTTGGAACAGTGGCATAGAATTTGAAGAGCAGCACAAACTCAGGCAGGTACCATGTGTCTGAAACTTTTACAATTCAACTGGCTTATGAGAGTATATGATACACCAGAAAAATGTAACACATTTAACTATGATATTCCTGCTCTACATGCACTGAAGATAAGGGGATGCTCTTCCATTGCTTATGGTCATGGGTTAGAGTAGGGGAGTTCTGGGTAGAAGTTTTATTAATAATTCAGAAGATTCTATCAATCAGACTAGACTAAGAGCTAATTTATTTTTTTTTACTTGGTCTTTACTGAGAGGGGTATAGCATAAAACAGGACGAACCAATCTTTCTTAATATGTGCCTTCTACATGCAAAAATAATGATTGCTTGGAGAAGGAAGAAGATGGGTGAACTGAGTGTTACAAAGTGGTTGACAGAACTGGCTCTGTGTACCTCTGCAAATAATAATTTTTATACTTAACTGCCAAAAAAGATAAGAGTCAGGCAGGGGGTAATATATGACTACTGTAACCCATGACTGATTTTTACTTCCAGGGGAAGACCATCACATATAGAGGAAAAGTGCAAATTTTCAGGTTCTAAAAATGAACGGTGTCGTTGCTATGGCAATGACAAGGATTACCCTCTGAATAGGCCAATTAGAAAATGAGGTTTTTGAGTTGAAATATCTCAGTGTACCCTCAATGGCCCAACTTCATTTTTACTGAGGTTTATCTGTGTGTGTAGTAGTTTTGGAAAATCACAAAATTTTGGTGGGCTGTTGAGGGCGCCACCTATAGGGGGCGTTTGAATATGTGATTTTGGCCAAAAGTAGTCGTCACATTTGAGGCTGTGCCAGCCTGCGCCCTATTTAGCCCAAGCTAATTTATGTATGATATGATTCTACAACAGTGTCTGGTACCATTGCATATGAAATTGTATTGGGATAGTGAGGGCGCAGGAATATAGGTGGTGTTGTATCCAGTCAAAATACAAAAATAAGGGTATTTAGGGGGCATGGCTCTCCATGTGCCCTGATCAGATTTGAATGGAACAAGTTGTATTGGATAGCCCTATATGTCTACTATCAGGACCCAACACACCTAACAGTTTCACCTAAAAAAGCAGGAGGCCTGAGAGCCTTCCCCCCAGACTGGTTGTACTGAAACTGATGGGGAGCCTGAACCTGAAGATAAGATAATATATGGAAATATGTAAATAGTGTGTATGCATGTATGTACCAAAAACCTTTTAAAATTGCAGATACTTTTGTACATTTTCTGTTTTTGATTTTAAATATTCTGCTTATTTTTCTGCACTCTTGTTTCTTGTATTTTTGCAGCTGTAAACACTGCAATTTCCCCATGGTGGGATCAATAAAGTCTTATCTTCATTCATCTTCTGAACACATTTTATCCTCACTAGGGTCACAGAGGTTGCTGGAACCTATCCCAGTCACCTATGGAGGAAGGTATGGTACACCCTGGATGAGCTGCCAGTTCATCACAGAGCTGACATATAAAAATGAAGAAAAAAAAAATCTCACACTTATGGACAACTTAGATTAACCAATTATCCTGTCAGTGCATGTCTTTGGATGCTGAGAGCCAGAGAACCCACGTAAACACAGGGACAACACAAAAAGGTCCCTGGTTGGAATCAAACCCAGGATTTTCTTGTTGTGAGATGACAGTGGTATTCACTACACCACTGTATCATATCGTATCATATTGTGTCGTATCGTATTGTATCGTATCGCATTGTATCGTATCGTATCATATCATATCATATCATATCATATCATATCATATCATATCATATTCTATTCTATTCTATCAATGGTATCAAAAAATTCCTAAAAATAAAATGCCAGATCTCTATTAAAAGTGGTTTAATTCCCCTAATTTTTCCCAGGTACATTTCTTTTTGCAGTGCTGTCCTTTTTTTCCTGCCATCCTCAGATCTTTAGGTCATAGTGAATATAGTGAATCAGCTAAGCCTTCTCTCATCTAGTGGGAGCTGCCTCCCCACTTTTTCTTTTTTCACTATTCAGTTCCTTAAATTTAATTGTGCAGCATGGGTGACACAGAAACATATAAATATGAGCGACATCTGTCAATGAAGCAACATCTGTCTGTAGTTTAAAGGCATTGGGAATAGCAGAGCAAAGTGACTTTACTGTATCATGAAAATAACATGAAAAGCAGGTTCTGCTGCAAATGGACATATTAATCACACTGTGCAGTTGGAAGAGAAAGGCCAAAATGGCTCAACATCTACTGGTGTGTCTGATCCCAAACCAACAACTGCCACAGTATCTACTGCTGTCCCCACAGATACAAGTATAACCAGTGGTACCAAAACAAATGGCCACAGCAAAATACAGTAGTGATGAGGGGTTGAGTAAAATGACTGACACTGATTTCCAAGCATTTTCCATTGTGGAAGACAAAGCAGTGGTGTAGTCCCGGGTATACAGCGGTATACAGAGCATACCTACTGCTTTAGGTATACCGACTTCTAAATCCAGCTGAAGAGTATGGAGGAATGATCTTACTGTGCTGAAAAATAAATACAGAAATAAAAAATTGCTTGATAAATGTATTTCCATCGCACTTATGTATTTATTTAGTCCATATTTATGTTTTTGACTCTTGGTTTTTATCGCTTCATTTATTTCTTTATTGTTTCCTATTTACATTTCCTTTCTCTATTTTTTATTTTATTGTCATCTGACATCTTAATAATTTCAAATACTACTGATGGATTTTGGGCAAACTAAATGGAGTAGTCTTATATATGGCACTGTTTATAAAACAGTGTTTTTCTGGACCATATTTTAAAAATGGCAACAATTTAGAGTATAGGCCTATGCACTTTTCCAAAGGCCATACCACTAGGACAAAGTATTACATTTTTGTCAAAGCCTTGAATGCAACTCTCGTTTTTTTTCTTTTGTGAAACTAAATGTTTAATAAAAAAAAGAATAAATTAATGGGTATCATAAACCAATTGTAAGGCTCCTCATAAAAACACTGAATGTAAAATGTAAGGCTAAAATACGAGGTTACAAATGACGCTAAATGAAGAGCTGTTCCGGAGTCAAAAGAGCCGAACTTCCCTCACATAATTAAAACTGTCGTTGTACGCATGCGCACCACCGCGTGCCACACCCGGTTAAGGCGGGTCATTGTGTTAACTTTTTGTCTCCACTTCAATCTAATTATTTTCATTTCAGGGCTATTTCAGCCGTGAACTATTTCCTTTTCATTTTTTTTTCTTAAAGAAAGCGGGCGTTTGTTGCTGTGTAAGTCCAGTGTAAATGTGCTGTTATTGCTAACGGTGTTGTGTACTGATGTTGACACCTGTGAGCTTTACTTTGGGTTCTTGCTAACGTTCGCTCGTGTCTCATTGTGTCTAACTTTTTAAACTCTGCCATTAGTGTTCACATTGGTGTAGATGCAGCCAGTTAATGTAAACACATGTTTGGCAATTGGCTACTGTGTCACATACATAGCATGTTTTCAGGTTAGTTAGCTTTGATTATATATTTAGCATTTAACACTAGTAGGAGAAACAGGGATTTTCTTAAAATCATAATAATAAGCACTGGTGGTATTACCTTGATCATGTGTGTTGCAACATAGTTTATGAATCAAATTAACTATGTGGATGCACATTTCCAGATGGTGCTTCCCTCCTACACACTAAACTGCAATTATGAAAGCAACAAATACAATTTTTTGCTTTGTATGTTTTGGTTTCTGGTCTTAAATTGTAGTACTTTACCGTAGTACATTGAATTAATGGTGTTTTTATTTCATTTTTGAAAATTCAGTAAGCATAATATTGTCACTTAATACATGTCAAAGATGCTGCAATCACAGATTAACTCTGGTGTAAAAACGCAGCCAGTATAAAGTGGTAAGAAACACTTCTGGCACCGTTAAAATACATTTTAACACCCACTTTTCTATCTGTAAATTATATTTTATTACAGATTGACACCTTATTGGCATAATGTTGCCGTAACTATTAGAAGTGACAGCAATCTGCAGAGTGTGAAATTAGAAAATATTAAATGTTTTCCATGAGTGAATCACCCTGCTAATCTGCAAGAAAAAAGTAAATAAAAGTGACAAATTATTATATAGGAATGCCTTGATTTCTGTGCATTACGAAGAAGTACTCGGAATCATTTTAGTAATTCCAGGTATGAAAAAAATGTGGCCCCAAAGTAATCTCCTCCTCCCCCGACAAAACTAAAACAAATCAATATATATATATATTGTATTTTTTTTACAAGTAATTTGATCCTCCAGTAGAACAGGTTTCAGAGTGTTTTTTTAATGGTATTTGCATGCACTCAAGCTAAAAGTTTGTGGCAGTTATTTTTCAACATAGCACAATCTGAATTAATACAGTTCAAGTAAAATAATTATTAGCAGGTTGGTATTTGGATGTTCAGTATGGTCTTAAATGATGACTGTGGTGTATACAATTTCAGAGGCATTTTACATACATTCTTTTATTTTTCTTCCTCTCATTTGAGGAACACACCAGAGACCTTTCACTGTAGATGAGTCAAACTGAAACATGATGAAAAATACACTCAATTGGTACCAGACTCCCCCCTCCATGACTGTTCGAGCCAAACCCACCAGCAATCACTCCCGCCAAATCAAAAGAAGTCTCAGGCTTAAAAGAGCCGGTGGGCACGATGTTCGGGGTCCACCAGGGAAGAATCGTCCCACAAAGCATCAGAAGGGGATGCTTTATTCCAGAATGACCATCAGCCCAACTATTGTCATCAAACGGCAGGAAATGGCATCATTCTTCAAACTTTTTGGTAAATAAATGCATAGTATAGGTAAAATATAATGTTTTGTTTTGTTTTGTTTTTTTTAAATATGGCAACTTTTAATATAGATTCACTTAATGAGATATGTTTTTACAGATGATGACTTGATCCAAGACTTCCTGTGGATGGACTGTTGTTGTAAAATGACAGACAAGGTAATGTATTTGTTTTAAGTTTAAGTGACAGCATCTTCTTGTGCGAGCTGTATGGTATCTTCAGTTAATTTATTGACAGTAACACTGGCATTTTCTCTGTAATTCATCAGTACCTCCTTGCTATGACCTTTGTGTATTTCAAAAGAGCCCACTTCACTCCTGTTGAATACACCAGGAATAATTTTTTCATGGCATTGTAAGTTCAAAGTAAATGTATATTTTGCTTTTTTTTTGTACTGATGAACTTTAGCATGTTAAGGAAATTGGTTCTTGTGCTCCCTCTACAGGTATCTTGCGAACACTATGGAAGAGGATGAAGAACAGTACAAGTATGAGATTTTTCCATGGGCTCTGGGCAAGAACTGGAGGAAACACTTTCCTGGCTTCCTCAACCAGCGAGACAAGCTATGGGCTCGCATGGACTACAGAGCTGCTGTCAGCAGGCGCTGTTGTGATGAGGTACAATCTAATAGCCAGAGGACACCAATAAACAGTCATTTTCATGGTCTTGTATTTTGCTCTGTAGTTTTTCTTACTTTGTTGAACAAAAAGTTTATTCTCTTTTTCTTTTGCTGATCTTCTGGGTTTTTTTTCTCTCTCTCTCTCTGCATTTACTGATAAGGTGATGGCGATTTTGCCGACTCACTTTGTGTGGCAGAGGGAGCGGTCAGAACACCACAGTGGTGCTCACAGGCAGTATGGTCACCTTGACAACACCCTTATACCTCGTGGACCATTGGCATCTCCCATTTACTGTGTCTTCTGTACCCACGAGACTGAGGTAGACCAGGGTCCTGGCTCTTCGTCACCCTTCAGAGGCTCTTTTCTGCCCAAACATTAGACACTAAACATCCACCTCTGTTTTCTTTCTCACAGGATCTAGATGTTACCCCACCCAAGACCACTAGCCCTCTCAGAAAAGGTGAGAATACTAGAAACAATGAGCAGTGTTCCCCCTGATACTGTTCAGAGGCTGTTCCCAGTATGTAACACAAAACCACATATGTTCTGCTCCCGGCTACAAATGTTGGAAGTCAGATGAAAGCCTTGATGTACTGTGATTTAATTCTGTTTGTCTCGTTCTTTTCATCTCATATCTCAGTTGTATCCGATTGTGTTGAGGTGTGATCCAGATTGTTGGAATTCAGAATTACACTGCCACGATTTACAAATAGGATTTATTTTGCATGCTGGTAATAGGTTTGAATAAAATCATATATCTTTGATGTTTCTTTTCAAAGTTATCTTACCTAGTGTCTGCTTAGAGAGTTCCTGATGGAATTACATTAGTGTGCCTGCTGTAGAGGATTTTAGACTCCTGTATCATTCCCCAGCCTCCCTTTTATCTGCTTTCCCACAGTGCTTCATCGAGTCTGGCACTATAAACTTTCGAGTACGTAGCACATTGGCTTTAAGGCACAAGAGATGAGGTTTAGACAGAAAATTCCATATATTTAATGTAAGCACTGTGTGAAAATGCAATGAGGGTTAGAAATTCAACTAGGGGAGAAAAAAAAACCTCTGTGAAACCATGTGATTTAACTGTTAAGTAGCTTGACTGTTTGATCAAAACTTCCCACTGACAGTATGATACTTTTTCATCCTCTCTTTTTGTTAGAGGATGAGTCATTTCACATTTCCACATACGACCACTCCATGGACTGGATCAGCAATGAATAGAGCATCACATCACCTCAGTGGCTTTCCACTTCACACTGATGGGAGTACTTCTATGTATTTACATATTCCCCCGTGTGCTTAAAAAAATGTATAAAGGTTTGACTCACAAGTGTAATTCAATATTTTGTGTTCACCTCTTTTAAAGCAAATATGGTACTGGTCAGAACCTGTTGAGTCAGTTTAGTGATTATAATATCTGTGATGCTAAATCAATGTTGTGCATTAGTTTGCTATTTGCATGAGAAGTATTTATTTAATATATTTTTTGGAATTGTATATTTTATTTATGGAAGCACTTCTGGTGTATTTTGGATAACTGTTAATTTATCTTTTAAAAAATGTCATCAAAGACTCATATTAAATGAATTGAAGATTAAAATCACATGGTGGGATTCAACTGGGTGTGTTTTTAGGGCTGTTCCCAATGTGCCTGTTTAATGGTCCAGTGTTGCCTGTTGACTTCTGAATAAAAGCTTTGTAATTTGTTTGAGATAATTTATTAAATCATTGTCTACACTTCACTTTAATGACCACTAAATTGCAAAATGGAGTGCACACTGTTTCACTGTAAGTCTTAACAACAGCTCCAATAAAGAATGAGTTTAATAAAAAGACAATCTGTGATAAGAATCCTAAAGCAAAACTGCTATTCCACAAAGCAACAGATTTGTGAGAATAGTTGTAACAAGGGCACCAGTGCAGTTTTTTATGTGTGAATATGTTGGTATTCACAGTTAAACAAATTTAGTAAATTCTGAAATTGGAAAAATGTAAGTGGTGTTAAAACTTGGCATGACTCAAATTATGGTTTAAAAAAAAAAGTACAAAAGGTAGATTTTTTTTATTGAATTCTTGCCACGTTGAGCACAAGAAAACATTTTTTCAGTTCCTCAGGCAGAGCATCTACGACACACACTTCCTCAGTTTTACCAAGAAAGCTGAAAAAGAAATGGTAAATAATTAGTGACCGATATGTAGAGTAAAAACTGTCAAAGCTGATAGAGTAATATTTAATAATGTGATATCTGACCTGTGTGACTCATTTGTTCAGGGTGAGGTCTGGCTATATAGGGCACAAATCCAAAAGGAGGGGGTTTCTCTGTGGTATGGGAAATAAAGCAGTGAGGTCAGCATCTTGGACGACAGGGGCAGATAAACACACACACTGATGTATTGTCACCTTTAACGTATTCATTTGAAGCATCATTCTCCTGTTGGTTGTCATCCATGACTGGAGCTTTCCTGACGCAGTACTGTCCATCTTTTTGGGTTGCGGGGACCACCATCCACTCACGGACTGGAACCTCGATGATAAGTTCACACAGCAATGGGAGGGGCAGACACCGAAGCCCTTCCAGCAAGTCAACGACCTGTGTTACACTGAGTTATAGAGCGAGACACAGAGGAAATTAACACAACAGAGGACAACACCTCTGATTTATTTCAGTTCGTTTCAGGTAGAGATACACACTTGGCGAGGTAGATGGCGCACACACCTCCAGGGTGCAGATGGGGAATCACAGAAGGTAAAACAAGTTGGGGGTGGCTCAGGTCAAGGGCAACCTGTAACAGACACATGCCAGATGTTCTCACTGCTTTTAACAGACTTTGAACAATTTGGTGGCTCCGATTAATTAGACACTGACTGCATGGAATCCCCGACCAGCGAGGAGAGAGGAGGTCGAGCGGAGATCAGCGTGAATAAACTCAACGTTATCGGGCCACTCCTGCCCCCGTCGCAGTGCCCATGACTTCCGCCAGCGCCAGTAGTTCTTCAGGGCTCCCCTGTGGTGGTCCTCCCTGATTTCCACACTCAACACATGACCACTAGAGCCAACTGCAAAAAGCACAATATAAAGAACATATAGCAGTGCAAAATGTTTTCAGACACCTTTAAAATTTTACAAAATCAAATATTGCCACAAAATGCTTTTTTAAATTTCAAAACTAGAAAAGCACTCGGAGTGCAAACCTCCACCAAGGCAGACCCCCCCACCCCCACCCCCACCACCACCACCAATGAAGAGAGGTCCACCAAGGAGGTTATGTCTCTTTGTCTGTCTGTTAGTTAGCAAGATAACTCAAAAAGTTATGGACGGATCTTGATGAAAATTTAATGACGTGTTGGGGGTGTCACAAGGAACCAATTATTAGATTTGGGTGGTGATCACTTAGAAATTTTACATTGTGGTAAATGGAGAATAAATTTCAAAATCTAATGATTTGTTCCTTGTGACATCCCCAACACATCATGAAACTTTCATCAAGATCCGCCCATAACTTTTTGAGTTATCTCGCTAAGACAGACAGACAGACAAACTCACTCTGGCCAAAACATAACCTCCTCAGGGGAGGTAAATATTTGGTTGCATCAAACAGACACAAAAAAATGCAAATATTTTTTTGTGTTTATTGATAAAAAGAAAAAAATAACTAAACAAGTGGTGCCAGGTACAACAAACAACACCCCCTCGCAAACATTTTACCTGAATTGCTCTATTGCTTATCATTGTGAAAACACAATTTTAGGGACTGTGACCTTTGACCTACATTCACCAATATTTCGATTCTGGACCACCTTGTACCTTTCCTGGAAATTTTATGGAAGTTGGTCCAGTAATTTTTGCATAAAGTTGCTGAAAAAAAAACAAATTGAAAAACAATAAAAGCAAACAATACAAAACAATACCCCTCTCCCCTTTGAGGGGATGGGGTAACTAGAAAAGTGATCACAAAGTGCAGCTCCCCTCCCCCGATCACCACCAAAGTTAAATTACTTGTTCCTTCTGCCAATATCAACATTTCCTGAAAATTTCATGTGGGGTTGGGTAAAAATAATGTACAGTGATGATAAAAATGTACAAAAATGGTCTGAGGGTTCAATGGAAGTGAGATCATGTGACCATCTGCTGCAGACCTGCTTTTGACAGAAAGAGTGACATGGCCCCTGAACCTGAGCCTGATTCTAGCACACAGTCTCCCTGTGTGACGTCCATCATCATCAGCATAGTCCCTGCATCCTGTGAAGAGAAAAGGAAACAAGAATTCACAATACTTTTAAAAGGAACACAAGATCTCTGAGACATATTTTGGACGATAGGAAAACAAATACCTTGGGGTAAGCGATGGCAGGACCCCTTTTCATGTACAAAACATAATCCTCCAGACTGGCACGCCGTATAAGGATGGAAAAACCCCTACTTGTCTTCATGAAACATCCTGCAGGCTGCCCAGCGATGTCATCATGCAGAATAGTGCCCCAGCTGCTTTGAAGATGTATCCCAGGCTGAAGTTGAAACATCTTTTTGAAATCCTTCCTTTTGTTATGATACTCAGCGACAAGCAGCTCCCCAAAAACTAGCAAGGTCTCCCCAGGAACAGTGTGCATCCTCTGCTCATGTCTGTCCTCAACGCCTGACATGGATTCCTCCACTACTGCATCTAATGTACGTGTCACTGAATCCTCCTCTTCAGACTGCACCTCACCTACTGTGTGGATCTCTGAACACCCACTCTCCACTTCAGTGGATTGTGTAATTGTAAAATCAGGTGAGCCAAGCTGCTTTTGTTCAGCCATGTTTTCTTCAGGTTCTCTCAGTTGCTCCACCTCTGGGCTCAGAGCCTCCTGGGGCAGTAGGCTGCTGATCCGCTCCAGAGGGGACAATGGTCTCCTCCTGGACAGCAGTGCGTGTCTGGGACTGGAACTCATACTGGTGTCTACAGGTGAAGGGCCTGACTTGTTTCTATCATCAGTATTACAATTCACAGAACCAGTGGAAAAATATCTTGACTCGCTCTTCCTATCAATTACTTTTCTAAGCATGTTCATGTGTCTATGATGTCTTGAGTTAGATGTGCAAGCTTCTATAAGTCTGTGCATAAGCAGAAGACCCCCAAATGTCCTTTGTACAGCCATTCTTACAGATTATAGGCAATAACAATGTAACTATAGCCGACATATACAAATGTGACTGTCTCCCTAATTAACTGCCCTCGTAGTAAATAAACGCCTACAAAGAGGGAATAAACATCATTCTTTATATAGTACAAAAACCTACAAAATTCACAATATCAAAGCTATTACAGCTTGAAATCTTATTGAATGTTCCACCTACTACAGCTCTCCTTCCGTACCCGGCTGTGTTTACCAGTAGGTCACCATGCTGCAAGCGCACGCTTAAGTGACGTCATAATTAAGCGACAGATGCACTAATCAAAATCCAACAGTAGAGGGCGACATTTGGAAGTTATGTACATGTGGACGTAGACATGTCTATGCATGTGGAGGTGTGGGTGTGTATACTCTGTACGAACAATTGTGAACTGAAATTAGAAGAAATTCAGAACCAGATGAATAAATATGCAAGTGAGAAGAACAAATCCCTTAAGGCTAAGACCATGGATGAATTGAATGTAACTACCTTATTTGCTCTTTCCTGAATCATGCTCATGTAGGATAATGCACGTATTTGGTCCATAATAGCCATATTACTTAATTTGTATAATATCAAAATGAACCGAAATATTTGCAAATTTAAAAAAAAAAATTTTCATAAGGCATATTCTTTCCCTTGTGTGATATAGCTTACTTCTAATATAATTATCTTTGTTACATTTTCAGTAGGATAGTTTAATGTATTTCTTGTATATAAGTTATACAACATTCATAGGACAATAATAAAAATTCCTGCAAATAGAAACTTCTCCTTCATATATATATATATATATATATATATATATATATATATATATATATATATATATATATATATATATATATATATATATATATATATATATATATATATATATATATATATATATATATATATACGGAGAGCAATGAAGAACCATGAAGGTATTCCTCTTGTTTTCAGTGGCAGCAGTGGGAGGGGCGAACCAGGCGCGCTAATACGCATGTCTATAGCAGAATACACGTGTTTGAGTAAAATCACGCACGTACGCAAGCAGACGCAAGCTTCGCTTCAAAAATGGCGACTGATGGTAGCAGATCTTCGTTGCAGCTACCCTGCGTTTTTTCACCAAAATCACGACAGTACTTAGCATTGTGTGCCCAGGATGGCAGACTTCGCATATGGAACACAGATAGCAAAACAATTCACCAAGAATACGTGCCTTCAGCCCATTTGAGTGCCACTTGTACCTGCATAGCCTGGGGACCATGCCGGACAGTCAAGGTAAGTGAGGCTGCTTCACTGTTAGCATCGTTAGCTAGCGAGGCCTGAACAGACACTTATGTATAAGTGAACACTTGGGAGGGAATAAAAGTTTCAACTTTAAAGTTGCCCAATTATCATACCTGTGTTATAGCTGGTTATTTGCCTGTGTACACGCTAGTAGACACGAAATCGTTGAACGCAGCAGACACTTTAGCTCTTTGCTAAGTTAGCTCTCAACAGCTGCGCAAAACGCACATGTTTGTCCCACATGTGGCAATCCTACATATTACATACACAGTCATTAATCTTTATCTCGTTATTGACTATATACAAATAAACTTACCATGACGAACACGCACACTACTAAGGGCATGGTATTGTTTTTGAAGGGTTAACATGGTATATAAATAAGATATATCTGTTAGCATTAGCCCAACAAAGCTCTGTAGTCGCGTGCCACCATGACACTTTTTAAGTTATAGAGCTTTATTAACTTCGGTGTAAATGTGCTCTAGTATTTTACAGCAGTCAACTCAAGTTATGTGTCTAGACTCCTCAAACTAATATTAACCACGGTTTAATGCACCTTACTTTTTTGTAGTGGTTTTAGCCAATTTCCCAACACTTAAAAAGTACACTTAACAAGGTTTAAACTATCAACTAGTGGTTGTCTGTTACAGTCATTGGCTGCCAATGCTCATGGTGAACAATCCGAAACCAACAAGTAGTTGTAGATTGATGCACAGATCACGTTTCACTGTTATATTTGCCAACGACACTTCGTTGCTAAAATCAATGTGTTGTTTTTGTGCAATGGCAATAAAAGGAAGTCTAAGTCTTTACAAGCCTTTTAAGATGCGTTAGTGTTGCGGTTTTCAGTTTGATGAACAGTTCACATGCTTTGTGATTCAGGAGGGTCCGCAGAGGAAGAAGAGGAAATCGGAGGCAGGACAGGTGGAGGAGAAGGCTGACCTGCTGGCAATGGGCACAGCAGCAGGCACTGTTCTCATCTATAGTACAACAAAGGGAGCACTGCACTGTACTTTGGTGAGTTCATGATGTTGTATACCCTGAAACTGTGGTTGATTTATATGTTCTAAAAGAATATAAACATGTCACATTATTTTCCCAATTACATATGTGCATACTAAGCTTTTTGCAAATCACACAGGCACTACTTTGCTATTAAATGTTAATATCAACTGACTCTTTACCATATTGATTTCTTTTGCTGTCAGGATGGTGGCCATAGTGGAGGAGTAAACTGTGTCCAGTGGCACCCTGAGGACAGTTTATTATACAGTGGTTCAGATGATACACACATTGTAGAGTGGGACTTGAAGACAGGCAAGAAACGAAGGTCAGTACCTAAAATGTTCTATAGCTGTAGGTTTTAAAATCTGTATAGTGTATTTTTTTTATTGTAGACTGTAAAGACCTGCTCTTTAATGTTCTTCATGAAAATGATGCTGGCAGTCTACTTTTTTCTTCCTTATCTTAACTTCAATTCAGCTACAAGACAAATTGGTTCCTTTAAATAGTATGTTCAAACTGCAGATTCAGAGTTTGTATTCGTTTATTAATGGCCTTTAATTTGGTGAAATTAAATGCACATAGTGTGCTGAGAACTAAAGCAGTGCCTCTTTTAACGCTGTTGCTAATGGGTGTCGTTATAGAGCTGTGTTTTAAAGAGGCCAGTGTTCACAATAACAACTAACAATGTTAACTTGCAGTTTTATTCATTAAAATCTCAGGTAGGGTGAGTTTGTCTACTTCAGAGTTTCTACTGGTAAAAGATAGCCAAACTCATTTTAAAATTTTGCTAATAATTAAAAAATACACTGCTTTTAATCAGTTATGAAGCTGTGATGTTAAAAGGTAATAAATCATGGGCACAAATTAGAATATCGTCTAATGTTCAAACTGTTATTCCACCTAACTATTTTCACAGTACTGTTCAGATTGTTATGACAGTAGATTTGTTTTCATTCATATGTTGTACATTGGGAATGAATGGTTTTAAGAAAAAATTGCATCATGATTTTTCTGAAGATTTCATTCATGATTTTCTTCAAATCAACTTTTTAATTGACTGCAATTTTTCAAATATCACACAAACTTGCATGACACCATTCAAACAATAAATGCCATAACTCCACTGCTAGAATGAAAACTAAGGCCAAGAATTGGTTTCAAGTGTAGTCATATTTATCAACTAGAAAAGCAAACCTGCGCTAAAGCAGCCCCCACACACACACACACACACACACTCGAATGAAGAGAGGTCTGTCAAGGAGGTCTTACATGTGAGTCTGTTTGTCTGTCAGCAGGATTATGCAAAAAGTTCTGAACTGATTTTCATAACATTTTCAGGATGTGTTGGGAGTGTCACAAGGAAAAATGATTACATTTTGATGTTGATCTGAAAGAGATCCTAGATTCTGGATCACTTTGAAATGTTACATTGCGGTAAATGGAGAATACATTTCAAAGTGATCCATAATTTAGGATCTCTTCCGGATCACCACCAAAATGTAATTGTTTGTTCCTTGTGACACGCCCAATACATCCCGAAAATTTTAGCAAAATCGGTTCAGAACTTTTTATGTAATCCCGCTGACGGACAGACAGGCAAACAAACGGACTCAACTGTAATACCTCCTTGGCGGAAGTAATAAGAAACATGTTATACATAGACTATATTAAGAGCTTTAGCAAAGGTAGTTATGGCAACTGCAGAACTAAAGGAGCTATCTAAACTTGGGTTCAAACTCCTTGACTCCGCTTCTAGTCCCACTGGAGCCTTATCTGAAATTGACGACCACCTTTTACAGTGATTGGAGCACTGCAACTGCTTTGACAATCCCAAAATTGCATTGTCTGGAATTGCGATTTTCTGTCCAAAATGTTAGATTGTTCAGCTTTACTGTACATGTTGGTGCTTCTCTTTGCTCATTGGCTGGCAGCAGGCAGGTCTCTTAAGTTTGTCATCATGAATCCTCCCTAAATCCTCTTAAATGTCCATTTGTGCTCTTGAAAACTACTGAGTGGTGGTGGCTGCTGGTGTACATCCTGCTGTGGGTAAACTTGGTGCACCAGAGGAGAAAAGGACTTCAATGTAGCTATTTAGTTTCAGCATATTGAACAAAGTATAGCTATTACAACTGAAAAAGTGCTGGACAATGAGCACATTGGCAGAAGTAGTTTTTCAATCTAACCATAACGGAGAGCAAATGGATTTGCTTCTCATTCATGAGTAATGAAAACACAACCAAACCCCATAAACATATAGGCTTTTTGCTTTGTGTGCCTTTGCTAAAACAAATAAGAATGTGCACCACCACTAACATTTGTTATTAATTTTCCTGACATACTAACTTTGTCTTTTGCCATGTCAGTAATTGGAAGGCTGATCGTGCTGCTGTGACAAGTTTGTGTGTGAGTCCTGATGGCAAACTCCTACTCTCAGCTGGACATACAATCAAGATGTGGGATTTGGACACCAAGGAGGTTTACAGGGTGAGTGACGGTTGATATTGGGCAAGGAAAGGTTTATTAACTCATCCAGACAAAGTCTGATGAGCTATTGTCGCCGGGTTTCATCCCTCATCGTCGTCCACAATTCACTAAAATTCCTTCTCCCCCATTTAACGAATTTCAATTGTAATTGATTTATTACATCTAACCACTGGGCACAAACCGTATCACTTTGTTGGTCAAAAATTGCCTTTGTAAACAATTTGTTTACAACTTTGTTTATTTTTCCAGTCTGGCACTAAAATCACTTCTCCTCCCTCATTTCTCAACAGATTTTAATTCTGATTGATTTATTACATAGATCTAAGCATTAGGCACAAAACTTATCACATTTGTCAAAATTTGCCTTTGTAAACAATTTGTTTACAAGTTTATTTTTCCAGTATCACTAAAATCACTACTCTTCCCTCAGTTATCAACAGATTGCATTTCTGATTGATTCACTTACTTCAATTTCAATCCAGATCAAAGAAAGTAATTGCCCCAATATTGGTTTCGACCCACAACCTCCTGTGTAGCATTTAACGGCTTTAACCACAGTAATATATCATTACCCAGTTACCTACTTTGGTTCAGTCAGATGTTACCGCAGAAGAACTTTGGAGGCTTCTCATACCATTCACACTGTTTTTGGCATTTGTTGATAGAAACACACAGTGGTATTGGTTTTATGATCAATTTAATGACTCCCTTTTTTGATAGCAATACATCACACCTGTGAGCTCTGGATGAGCACAGGGCCATTCACACTTTTTTTATTTTTTATGAAGCACATTTAAAACGGTTAGAAATAAAATTTACATACACAGGAAAATAACTGTTTAGAATAAGAATTTCAGAACAGCAACAGAAACCTGAAAATCTATAAAATAATGCAGCCTATATAAAACAATAGTAAAAAGAGGTGTATGTACCAAAATCACTCATTAAATAGTTTATCTAGTTCATTTCAAATGTGAAGTGACTCTCAGATGTGTACTTCTGAGGACTTTGACCCAGACATTACCTTGATGAGGTCATCTGTCAATGGAGGCAGGAGATTGTTCAGACTCTTACAACCAAGTGCTCAGTATGAGAACAAAGTAGAAGGGGGAAAAGAAGACTGTGTTCTTGGAACATTATGCACTGTCTGTGCAATATGTCAGCTGTCCAAAGGCTGTTTTTGTTTTCCACTCCTGCACCAATGTGGATGACGCATCTTATAAGATTCAGTATCAAACACAAAACCTATTCCCATCATGGATGACTTGATCAGTTGATTGAAGTTGATCTGCAGCAGCCTTGTTTTTGTGTCCTGTTTCATTACTTTCTACACCCTATGCCTAAACCTTTTCTAATCTTTTTCCCCCAAAATATTAATATAGCTGGTGCACAATTCCCTTTCCTTTTCCAATTATGTAAAAAGTATCTCCAGATCTTACTGAGTTCATGTGTGGAAGATGCTTTTATGAAAGAATCTTTTAGTATAATGGAGTGGAAACAATGGTTTTAATAAAGCAGTTAAATATGACCTTTAAGCCAGAAGTAGCTTATCTGTTATGTTGTTTGTCTTTGCAGAAATTCACAGGCCACTCCACGGCTGTGACGACCCTGTGTTTCGCCACAACACGACCACCGGACAACAATGGCCTCTACTTCCTGTCTGGAGCAGAACATGATCGATTGCTCAGTGTTTGGTGAGATGACAACCAGAGCTCATCCTCCTTAATGCAGTTTTTTTCCACACATCACAAATGTTTGTTGTCCTGATTTAATAAGGCTAGCATGTTATGCTGAACTGATTTTGATTGGTGCCTTTGTAGGCAAGTACGGGAGGATGGACGAGACAAAAATTCAGTGGTGTCCTTCACGCTGACAGATGAGCCGCATCACGTCGACCTTGTTCCATCCAACAGCAAGGAAGAGGTTAGAAGAGAAAACATTTCACATTTACACAAGGATTACAGTCTTTTAGATTAAATTATCTTATCTAATAAGCTTTCCCTAAAGAGTATAGGCAGCACAGG
The DNA here is from genome assembly GCA_020466265.1 of Siphamia tubifer. NCBI lineage: Eukaryota > Metazoa > Chordata > Actinopteri > Kurtiformes > Apogonidae > Siphamia > Siphamia tubifer. Next base: position 22,611,992 of record CM035804.1, read on the forward strand.
TTGACCAATAAAGATTTTTGAAAGATCGATATAATGGTGACAAAGCAGATTAATCAAACTATATTAATGACATTACTTTGACTTTGTTCATAGAGCTGTAACCAGCATAAGGGTTCATTACATATAGATTCAACAACTGCTCATAAATCCATATCGAACGGACACTCCAGTGAAGTTGTACTGTCGGTATCCTTTATTTCTTGTATTTGTTGGTAAATACAGTATAATTTGTTGATTACAGTAGATTGCTATTGGCACTGACATTGATTAACATGTTGTGGTAAAATCGACACGACACAAAGAATACTCTTGCACCTATGTGTAATTGCAGGATCTATAGTTTTTTTTTGTTTTGTTTTTTTTTTGTCGGTAGTTTGCATACATATATTTTTGTCACAACCAAACTAAAGTATTTTATAAGTGGGACTTTTAGGTTATTTGACATACATGTTACTCTGTGTCTGATATGGGCTGTTAACTTGGCATCTATTATGTTTAACAGCCAAGTTCCACCACTGCTGGTTTATAAAATAATAATTTAATAATAATAATTTATGTAGCATTTTTTTGGCCACTCAGAGTGCATTACATTAGTGATCCATTATTCATTCACTCTCACTAGGGTGGTGGTGGTGGTGGTAAACTACATCTGTAACCACAATTGCCCTGGGGCAGACTGATGGATGGTGGCTACCAATTTGCACCGAACATTCATACATTATTGTGAGGAGCACTGGAGTCAGAAAGCGGGAAGTGTCTTGCCCAAGGACATAATGGACTGACTAGGACAGAGCAGGATTCGAACTGCCAACCCTTCGGTTATTGGATGGCCCGCTCTACCAATTGAGCCATGGCCGTCCCATGAGTTGACATTAGTATTAAACATAGAAAGCGACTGAATTCACATACATCCATATTTATCGAGACAACAGGTGATTTAAGCAGCATGTTTCTTCATACAGTGTAATTATGTTGAGTCTAGAGACTTGTTACCCATTCTATCATATGCAGGTGTTAATGTGTGGCCATTACTTTCACAGGCGGTGAGGTTGGCAGTGGTTTGTAAAGATGGACAGCTGCATCTGTTTGAGCACTTTTTAAATGGGTAAGCCTCTCTTAAGACTCTAAACAGCTCTAGGTAACTCATACGTCTCCATATGGTAGTATCAAATAACTGTATGGGGAAATTACTGCACCCAGAAAAAGCTGTTTCCTCCTGCTGTTAAAAAGAGAGTTTGTGTGTTTTCCCTGTAATGGCTGTGAGATGTCCTGGGCCTGCCAGCAGATCACACTCAGACTATTCACATCTCCCCTCTGCAGTAATTTACTTCTTTGTAGAGTGTGTCACATCACTTACTGTTTTTGTTGCAGAATAAACATCAGGCAATAAATACTAATCATTGTTGTGTACTTGCTTCTCTTCCTCCTTCTCTAAATGGCTCTTGCACAGCCCTTGCAAGAAGCCCATGTCACCCTCATGCACAGTACGGATGTCAGACACCAATGACTGTCCTGCGCCCATTCCCATGTTGACGGCAGCTCTGGGAGCTGATACTCGGTCTGTGCTGCTGGCATATGGCAACCACCTACAGCCTGTAATGGAGAGAACGGTGAGTTGGTTTGTTTTCAAATTTGTCCAGTTTGGTGTAGGAGCTTTAACCAGATGGGATTTATTCATGTCAGCTGAAAAGACGCTCGTCATGAAATGCTTTTGTCAAAACGACATGTCTTCCTCCAATATGAATGTGAAGTTGACGTAATGCAAATCTAGCCAATGTTACAACAGCATTAGCCAACATGACAATGCGATTAAGTTGGTGGTAGTCGTAGTTAAATATGTACTTGTGTGCATTCTGTCTGTCCTCACTCTTAACTACGTGCTTGTTTGTGTTCATTCTCTGGGAGTTTGTAGATGTGAACCTAAACAGGAAACACAGCAGTACCACTGGAAACCATAGTGTTGAGATTTGAAGAGAATAATTGCCAGAAATTGTAGAACTGTGTGAGTTGCTGCCGACATATTTGCAGCAACTGCTGTTCTCATTACCAACATTAGTAAAATATTCTGTCATTGCCATGCTGATTTACCGGTTTTCTCTCAAAAAAAATACTTCTCTTCTTGTGATATTTGACCAGTCGGTTAATTCTGAGCAGTGCTGTTGAGTCACATTTTGTAATAACAGTGCATTTTGTAATAACAGTGCATTTTGTAACAAATGTCCTAAATAAACAAACAGTTTGTGGGACATTTATAGACTTTGTTTGTTCATTTGTAATAAGCCACATTTTGTAATAAACTGCTGCGTTTTGTAATAAACTGCCATAACGCATTATGTAATACATTTTGCCACATTACGGAATAAGTTTTTATATTTTGAGAAAATCAAACAGTTACAAGTGCGTTTTGTAATAATCTTCTCAAAATGTAATAACATATTATGTAATATTGCAAATTTATTACCAAATGCATGGGGTCAGTTGATTACAAAATGAAGCAGCTTATTACAACTATGGTTGTAAAACAAATGAAAAAATTATTACATTTTGCACATTTATTACACAATGTGGCTCAACAGCGCCTTCTGATGGATTGATTGATGAAGCTCCTTCCAACACAGTGGACACGTGAAGGCAGTTGCGGTCGACATTTGAAACCGATATACATATTTACAAATGTAAAGCAAGCATAAATGGGCCTTAGAGGAAGTGCTATTGTCTGAACTGTGACTTAATTCATTTCACCCAAAAAAAGGAGGGAGGGGGTGTATTTGTTTATTTATTCATACATTTTTTTGTACCTACATCAGAAGAGACATTAAAAGCTAAACCTGCATCACTATCGCAAAGAGGCTGAATTGAAGCTGACAAAAGAAATGAGCTGAAAAACATAGAAATCATTACAAATGTGATTATGGTGCTGCTTTAGTCTCACATGGCAAGTTTTGTCTGGAGACGCCGCTTTGCTCCTGTTGCTACTTCTTATTATTCAGTATTTATTGGCAGTTGGCACACCGGCTCAGAAGTGCATTAGTGAAAACATTAAATAGTTAAAAAAATAAAAATAAACAGGCATGCACTGATTTGACAAAATTTACAGAGAACTGCTACAGCAACACAGACGTACGATGGTTTATAGCACAGAAATAATGAAGTACTTTGCAATTTTACTGGAAATTATTTTTAACTGTCAGTCTATTAAATTTTCCTACAGGATTAATAAAGCTTGTCTCGTGTTGATCTCATGTCAACACAAAACAACACAAAAAACAAGGTAACATCTCGTGGCATGAGCCTTTATGGGCTAGACATGACTAGGTTACATGAGTCTGTGGGGATTTAGTGATCAGGGCTCAAGGTGGAGATCAGGATTGATCCATAGTCTCATTTTGTCTCTTCTGCTGGGTGGAAGTCTAATACCTAGTGGTAAATTCTGTTCAATTCTGTCTGCGGCTTCATATTAGACAGTTTGAGAGTTTCTTTTTTATGACTTGATATGTGATGGCATTTTATCAGAACATCTTTTCCAATAAAACATTATCTTAATAAAATGGTTCCAAAATATCTATAGCAATTCTTAATAATTCAGAAGGTTTAGTAAAAGAACAGACTGGTGTTTGTGTTCTCGGGAATACATGTGGTTGTGGCTCATTCTCCACATAGAGATGTTTTGTTTTGCCTTTAATTATATCAAGTGAGGGTTTTCATGTTCAACAAGGGGCCCCTGAGAAGGGTCATGAAGGACGACGGTCCATGTGAGGAGAAGGACATTAAGATGTTTAGCAGGTTATACACGATGTGATACCTGTTATATATGATGTTCGCTGAATGCTCCAGGTGAAAGATGCACTTGAAGTCCTGATATTTCAGTTTCTAACAAGGAAAAAGTGCTCATCTTTTATTGGTGAAATATAAAATTGGCACAGGTGTCCAGCATAAGGCCCGGGGGCCAAAACTGGCCGGCCAAAGGGTCCAATCTGGCCCCTGGGCTGGATTTGTGAAAAGCAAAAATTACACTGAAAATATTAAAAAGACATTCAAATTATTTTAGGTCAGTTCAATCTAAACTGGATCAGACCAGTAAAATAGTATCATAATAATATAAAAAGCTATGTTTTCTCTTTGTTGTAGTGTAAAAACAGGTGAAATTGCACAAAAATGCTTATATTTACAACAAAAAATGTGAAAAACCTGAACAAATATGAACAACCTGAAATGTCTGAAAAGAAATGTTTTCAATATTCTGCTTGTCATTTATTTAATGTGTGTATTTGTTAGATCCACTGGTCTTTAAGTTGTGATGCACATGTAAAAATGATAAAATACGGTGTAATATTGATAAAAAAAAATTTCTGAAGAATTTTCAGGTTATTCTTATTCATGTAACAGTGAAGTACAGTTCATAGTTGAAAACCTTTTTAGACTTTTTTAACTTTGGAGTTTACCTCATTTATAAGTTCTTATCCTATTATTTATATTATTTGACTGGTCTGGCCCACTTTAGATTATATTGTGCTGTATGTGGCCCCTGAACAAAAATGAGTTTGACATCCCTGCTCTAGAATAATATTAATATCAACATTGAAATCCAGTGCCTGTGTGTGCATGTAGCTCTTCTTTTATCTGCTACTCTCTTACCTTACAGGAGATCAACACAGCAGAAAGACATGTCTGTTTGACCCGAGATATTCACACCAGCTTGTCCCTTTCTGTGGAGACCGCCATTTCCAAGGTAACCAGTAGGACTCAATCTTAAAATGAGCACAGAAGCCACCACACACACACACACACACACACACACACACACACACACACACACACACACCTATCTCCACAGAAAATTTTCAGTCCTCTTGTAATTATGTGTGCTCATCCATCACCTCATGTACACTGATGAACAAATGTATAAATGGATGTCACCTTTTAGGTGAAAACCCCTGTTGTCAACGCCAAGAGTAAAGTGCTGATCCCTGGGCTCCCGGGTCATCAAGCCCCAATTAAAGGAACCTCACAGGCTTCAGAGAAAAGAAAAAAGGACACAGACACAAAAGAGGTAAGCTTATTGCAAGCACTAAACACTCGGCATCTTTCTCAGGGCGTCTTAAAAAGTCTTAAAACTCAGAAATATTCAAATCTGCTTTTAATACCTTAATGTCTTTAAAAAGTATTAAAGTTGATATGATAGGAGTTATAATAATATAATTATAATAAACTTGTTTGTATTTAAATCTCCAAACTGAAAAGAAGGTAACACTAGTCTCCTCACTTCCAACCCAGCGATCTATATTGAAATTAGGAACTGCTTATCACTAACACTGCAGTGCCCCGTGACAAATGACCTGGAATAGTGAGAATCAACCCATTGGAGTAAATGAAAACATCTTCCTAAATTCTAGGAGTCAATTTTTGCCGATATGAAATGGCCATTACATTTTGCCCCAAGTAGTCTTAAAAGGGCTTAAATTTAACTGTAAGAATCCTGTTTCTCCTCCAACCTCTGATACGCTTTTGTCGTAACATGTTGTCTACACTCTTCACTCTCACAACTGGGTCGTGACTAATTTTGGTGAAGAGCAAACTTTCACAATTTTGAGACTGATTAATGTACATTGACATTTGTTTTGACAGCATGCTTATATGAGTTTCGATTTCTTCTTTCTTGAATTCTATTTGAACCACTGTGGCCTGCTTTCTCACTAGTTTTAGATGACATATTAATGCTGCTTAAGATGAAGTTACAAGTCAGTCTCTGCTTACCTAAAATAACTTTGTCCTCTTGCAGACATCAATAGAGGAGCGACTAGGTGAGATTGATCTGTCTACAGCTTCGACAGAGAAAGGAGCTCTTGAGGCCAAAGCTTCTTTACAGACTGATAACTTTGCGGTGCTGCTGGTGCAGGGCTTGGAAAGCAAGGATGCAGACATCTTAAATGTAAGTATCCCCCTCCCCCAACAGGGTCTTTGAGCATCGGTTTTGGCCAGACATGCAGAAAGTAAATCAGAAAATCACCATTTTTGTTATTAATGAATGTAAGAATTGTCAGTGTGTAACGTCAGCCATTTATTATATATCGTATTATACATTTTTGCAAGTTTTCTAGAGGTCCTTAAAAATCTACAGCCTAGACTGTTGTTTAACAAATTGTATTCAGGGTTTATTTGAAGCCTGTTGAATATCAAATGCTGAAATAAAGGTTTGGCTTCTTTTTCTTTTTTTTGACAAATCTATTTTTCTCACCTACAGAAAGTTCTCCAGACTCGTAAAGAAATGGTGATAAACAAAACTGTTGCTCGGTTACCCCTCCCCGTCATTTTACCTTTTGTGGAAGAGGTGAGTCAGATGTTTGATCCCCAGAAGGAAATGCGAGCGTCTTTAGATTTTTCACAGTCTGAAGCTGTATTAACTCATCTACACCTGCAGCATATCAGTATTTCTCACCAATGTTTTTTTGGAATCTGATATATATTTCTGGAGTCATAAATCTGTTCCTTTCCTCCTTTACTGCAGCTCACAAAGAGGCTCCAAGGACACCCTTGCTCGTAAGTGAAAACCTGACAGTTGGCTTGAAGCTTTTAATGGTTTTAAGAGTACAATATATATACAAAGATGACTTTACAGCAAGAACAATTAATCCATCAGTGTCATAACCAAGTCACTGATAACAGCTGTGAAGTGACAAGTGATTGTCAGTAAAATGAGATGCAGCTACTGACAAATTCTGCACATTTCCCTCAACAGAGCTTTGCTAATTGTGCGGTGGCTCAAGGCTGTGCTGGTGCATCACACATCATACCTTGCATCGGTGAGTCCATTTGGCCAAGGACAGATAGTGTGTGTTGCTGATTGACTTTGTTTTTAATGGGGTCTGTTTAGACACACCAAGTGCATTGTGTGAACTGATGTGTAGAGAACATAACAGATGACTCTGTGTGACTGGGAACACATTGTCTTCATTAGCAACAGCTGAATATATGGTTACATTGCACATTTATGTAAAGGCGAAACAATACAATTATTTCTTCTTTGAAAACATGATTTTTATACAGAAGAACTGACAAATGTAACAGTGGAACATGGATGTAATTTTTTATCATTCAGTCTTTCTCTAACTGCAAATTATCAATACTTGTAGATAATATTTAATACCATGCAAGGGTCTGTAATGTACTTGGTTTGCATGAACTGTTTCAATGTGCTTCGTTGTTGTAGTGTTACACACCAGAATAGTATAGAAGTCCAGGATGGGAATTAAGTCTCCAGTGAATACATTGCAACACATTAATAGGACTGGTCTCAATATTGATGTCTTTCTACAGTTTGTGCTCTTTGTACATATTCTGCAGCTGACTTTTTCCCAGAATTTTACATCACCTTCATCCCTCTGTCCAACAGCTGCCAGACCTGATTACCCAGCTGGGAGTTCTTTATCACATGATCGAGACCAGAGTGAAGATGTTTCACAAACTAACCAAGCTTAATGGGAAACTGCATCTCCTAATGACACAGGTATGCATTATAATAATTAGTGTTAATTTTATAAGGTAGTCCATAAAATGGTATATCTACCATACGTTATTATGTCTTGGACAACTAACCCTCAGATAAAACAGTCCATTGACCTATGTGACAATCTGAAAAAATGAAATCATCCTGCACCAACCCCAGTTTGGAGCTCTCATACTCTGCTCCCTCTTTGTCCCTGACCACTAGGTGGCGACAAGTGACAGCAGTACCACAGTCACAGATGTTGACCACACGGCTAAGCTGGTTTATGAAGAGGGTAAGTGTATCCTTGTGACATCCCTCTTTATGTTCAGGCCTGTAAACATTGAGTTTCGCAGCTGTCCTTGCTCCTCTGACCCTTCTTGTGGTTCTCATGTGTACCAGCGTGAACCTTGGCCTGGCTCAGTAATGAATTGGTCAGGTGTGTAGTGTTGGTGTGAGTGGTTTCAATAGAAAACCCTGACTTCCCCCAACACTAATGGATTTCAGTGGAAAACCTCCCTTTGATGCAGGTCACATATATGCTTAACTTGATATTCATCTGCAAAGCTGGACGTGAAGAAGGTGTTTCTAGAAATAGATCTTAAATTGGCCAAACAATTACCACATGAAGTTGAAGGAGCTAATGATGATTAAATGGTGATGTGGCCAAACAGCCAACTTTTTCTCTGCTCATTATTTTGACTGACACTCATTATTGCATATGTTTGCCATTTGGGGACGGAGTATAAAGACGATATTGAATTGGTAAAGATTTATGAAGGTATTCTTGCCCATCATGCAGTCACTCTTTGGCAATGCACCACACGCAAACATGACTCCTGTTGCCTGGCAACCTGACCGGCAGTGTTCAGATCCTCCCCTTTGAGCGGAACAACAAGGCCCTGCTCTGTTCACTCTCATTTCTCATTACCGTACTGTATAAAACTCTTTATTGAACACGTAGGAAATTGGCTTTCATGAAATAATTAAGCTGCGCTTTGAGTTCCAATACCCGTGTCACTGGTCCAGGATGTGAAGGTTCATTTAAAAAAAAAAAAAAAAAAGTTCATAAACCGGAGCTGAGTAGGAGGGTGTTGGAGTCCTGTGTGAATGCAGCTCTGCGCTGGGTTTATTATGGATCCATCACAAACCCGCATGGGACTCTTGACAGGAAGCTTCAGTGTCGAGCCAGAACGCTTCATGAGTAAAAGTAAAGTCGGGTTGTGTGGACGATCTGCGCAGTTTGTAGCAATACGTGTGATAAATTGAACTGTCAGGTACTAACGGTTGTCGTACTTTGCATTTGTACTGTTCGCCGCCTGCAGGTGTTACATTAATCAACCATACATTAATTAACTGTTCAGTAGTGTGAGCTGGAACAAAGGTAAAGACACAGTCATGTCTGCATAAAGGATTAGATTTAGACTTGCACAAACGGTCGCCCTGGGCTGGTGCAGGGAATAGGGCCACCTGTTTTTATGTCGTCATTTTGCATTTGTAAAAGCTAATAATTGGATAACTGTTCCCTTTGATAGTCGACAATTCACATCATCTCTGGGATCCCTCAGCTGGGTTGAACATGTGTTTCTGTCTGTGCATTACAATAACTGGATAAAATGCATATTATATAAGGATTTGTTTTTCCTCATCACGTCCCCTCATTTCAATAAGGATCATTGGTTCGTCAGTCTCCATTACATTTAAAATGTGACGATACAGCAACAACTTGGCCGGATGTTTTGAATTGGTACAAACATTCACTTCAAGGATGAACTAAATCGATTTTGGTGGACAATGGTCCGTGTGGCCACAATGTAATATCACAGGAACACCTTGAGGAATAATTTTTTTTCAAACGTAGCACAAATGTGCTTTTGGATTTGGGGGAAGAACTGATTAGAGTTGGATGATCAAGGTCACTCTGCCCTCACAAAATATTTTTATCTATTACTCAGGAGTTCAGATGATTATACAACCTTGTTACATAGGTCTGATTGTATGCATGTTTGTAAGGGTGTCTGGCAGCTGAACTGAACAAATTGCTCATCACATTTGACACGGGACTGTAACTGCAGTTGACAAAAGAAATAAGCCCAAAAAATTTTGACAATGCAAACACGGCAGGAAAAGGCTGTGTCAAACTAATCCCCTGCTTTGTCTGGTTGGTGTTAAAGGTGGTCCTCCTTCCCTCCAGCTGTTGGTTCTAATTGTATTGTGTTAATTGACAATTCGCCCCTTAAAACTTTGCTACTGCCAGATTGATTCAAGTGATGAAAACGGGCAACAGAAGCCTGTAAGTTAGTGTGGTGACTCAAAGTACCCAAACAAGTGCAACATCTAATGGCAGGGTGTAAAATTAACAGCTGTCAAGTGCCAATGGCAGGTAAAAATATTGTTTGGCATGTACAACTAAATCACATGCCTGTAGCCAATGGCAAATGTAGAATAGCGACAATTGGAAATGCACGTTTTTGTTTTCTTACATTTGATAATTTCTGCTGGACCGTTATACGCAGACTGACATGTGTGACTTTGAGGATGATGTTGAGCTGAGTCGGTCACCTTGAAATAAAATGCCTAATAAAATGTTATTTTTTTCTAATTTCATCTGTACATAACCATATTCTGTAAGTGATGATTAAGTTGGGTTTTCAGCCAAAAAAACCCCATGATAAATTAAGTCAAATAAAGCATGATCTTTTTATGTGGCCAGTGAAAAACCTTTTTGGTTAGTACATTGTTGGAGAGGTCAAAAGTAAATTTTTTGCCCTGTCTAGTGGTAAAGTTTGGTGTACTGAATTGGTCCAGTATTATAACTGGCTTATCACTAGTTTTAAAGATTTTACTCTGGTCCAAACTTACAGTAAGTGAGGTTTTGACCTGACCCAACTTCTGCTGAGAGCCTGTACCTGGCCATGCTGCCATTGTTCATCTGTCAAAAACCAACACAGGTACCTTAAGGCCAATGGAAACCTGTAAAGCTCAACTCATTCAGGCAAACATCCCTGTGAGAATTGAAAATACTTGAGCACCACAGGTCTAAATGAAAATGACAGGTAATTGGCCCAGCAGGGGGAGTCTTTGGGATGGTTTATGACAAGGTTGCTAATATTCTAAGCATATGTCTCTAAAGGTTTTTGAAATGCTTAAGGACATATTCCTAGGATCCTGGATTTGATGTGTTCATCAACTGAATGCCCTTAAAGTGAATTATCTGAATATCAGACAAAGAACAGAGTGTAATGTTAATATTGTATAACCAAATCTAATTCCACTGATGTAAATCTAACTCTATAGGACCCTGATATCTGTATTGTGCTTAGGTTGACTGGGCTGAAGCTGTTTGTGTTCCCACTGCTGCGTTCTTTTCAGAGATAGAAAAATGGTCTTGGATGACCCCATTTTATATCACTCCTGAGTTTTGTCCAGATGAGGCTAATGTCCACTCTGAGGCTGTAGCTTTACCCCAAAATGACCTCCTCTCCCAGGAGATGTGCATTTGGAATTGCCCTCTGGCTGGTTTTAACTGTTCTGTAGTGTATAAATACAAAGTTTTATCTGAAAACTGTAATATTCAGTAACTAGTCACAGTTTGCAGCAGATGGTGTTTGGTCAATCCAGTGGGGCATGCAGCCACAGCAAATTGCACTGGCATTTCTCTCAGTATTGTAGTCATAAGCACATAGCCTTGCTGTGGTATCGAAATGCAAATACCATCCAATTCTCCATAAGTAACATACATTTTATACACAAGTAAAGCCTTGAACAACTTTTCCTCAATTTTGCCTTCTGTCAAACTCCTTGTAATGTGATAAAACGGGTTTGTAGAATCATTAACTGATGTACTTGTTTCTTTTTGTCCTTATAGAATCATCTGAAGATGAAGCCTCTGGTGATGAAGGTCTTCAAGATGCAGAATCTGATGTAAGGGTAAAAAAAAACTTGGCAATGCTGCATGATTTGTAGCATAGTGCATATTTAATGATGCTCTTTGCTCTTGAGTTGAGTGCCAAGATAAAGATTTTTTAATTAATTAATTTATTTTTTCTCTGTCATTAGAATTGGGAAGAGGACGAAACAATGGAGGAAGATGAGAAAAAGCAATCAGATGATGATGATGAGGAGGAGGATCCAGACAGCAGAACGGAATCCAAAGCTAACGGAGAAGAGGACATGGAACATGAAAACGAGAGTGAAGAGGAATGAGGAAAATGCCAGTTCATACACAAAATGGACCTGAAAGAGTTATATATACTTTCATTTTATTTTCATGCTTTTGATTTTATTATCAGAACAAAGTGTGGTTTTACAAAAGCGAGAGACAAAGGTTGCAGCTCCAGCAGTACAACCCCACAACCACCCACTCGATCCAGGCACACGGGGGAATGAGTCACACTCTTGTTTCCCCTCCAACTGAGAAATAGATGCAGCGTTTATGGGAGGAACTGCAAAAACATTGTGCTAAATGTAATTGATGCAAGTTTCCCTGCTTTCTGCATCCCAGTTCTGCCTCCTCCTGAGTTTGCATTGAAAATGACTGAAACAGTAATTTTCTAGTGTTCCAGTTTGCGTACACTGCAGTCTGCATTCCAACTGATGTCATTGTATAAGGAATAGTATTACAGTATACGGTGTGTTGACAAGACAACACGCTGTTCGTTCATATCCAGTTCCAAAGGCCGTCTGGATTTCACCCTCACCTTGTCCAGTGGAGCCTAAAAAATGCAAACCGAGGCAGGTGGCGTGTTGGGATTCAGACTCCTGGCTGTTGTACAGAATACTGCTCGCTTCCAGAGATGGGCTTGCTAGCAAGATCATGTCCCACACAGTGTAAATCTGTATGTACAGTCAAGTGTTTGTATGGGCTCTTCCCTCTACAGCTCCCCCCAATGATCCTTTGGAATAAATGAACTCCTGTAAATGTCTCCTGAATGTGTGGTTTGGTTTTGTTTTGTTTGGGGGGGAGGGGTTAGATTTTATAAGCATGTGCTAATATGTACTGCCTTAAACCTGTAATTACTGGAGCAAATCGGTAGACAATTTCCTTAAATATTTTTAATGGGTTACTGTATTTGGTAAGGAGTAGAACATTCTTACAGATTCATAATATTTAAGGTGTAGATTGGTTTCATTGACTCAAACATGGCTATATCTAGATGAATAAAAGTCACCAGCAAAATGTAATTTTCTACAGCTGCATAAGGAGCTTACGTCTCTGCCCCTTGAAAGTTAATGAATGGTATTGAATGGGAAATAAAATGCTAAAATTGTATCAGGTTTGTCATGTGTCCTGAATCACACACATGTTGTACCTCATAATAAATGACAATTACAGACGTGCGTTTCAACTGCTTCTGTTAACAAACGGCTGATTCATTTGTGAGTGAAACCTGTTAATAATTTGGACTACACGCCAGGCGCATGTGACATCACCACAGACTCCACACCACAGCTGAGCAGAGTGTGACGTCACAAAATTCAACGTATTGTAGTCTCTTACTAGCCTAACGTCACGTTTGCTTCCGACCAAAACTGGGTGGTCTGCCTATGCCACATCAAATATTTCTTATTAACCACTATCATATTTGAATTTCATAGCACTGTCCATAGTACTTTAAATGCAGACAACTATGTTATTCAACGTAAATCTACTGTTATGAGGTCAAAATAGGTCTTAAGTTTACCTAAAATTGAAACCAAATGTCTACTTTTAACCCATTCATTTTTGTCATGGTTTTCACTCTTGATGCATTTGTAGCCCTGGATTTTCCAGTGCTGTCAAGTGAGCTGTCACTTGCTCAACCAGTGTTAAGCCAGCTAACACTTAAATTTCACGTGCGTGCATATTCCGTACTTTACGGTTTTCTCTGCTTTCCGTTCAGCAGTTGTTAAACTGAACGGCGACTGGCTTGACCATAGTAAATAAACACCCCCACACTCGAATATGCTTATTTTCATGACCAAAATAAAGTAGGATTATGTCTAGTTTTCAACAGAGCACACTTCTAATTGATTAATTCTTTTTCAGTTATAAGCTACTACTCAGCTGAACTGTTTATTTTATTTATCCAGACAAGTCATTAACAACACATTCTGATTTACAATGACACCATGTTTACGGGAGTCACGTTAGGGGAAAGGGTAGAGAGCTGCAAACTAAAAACATATATTTACATAAAATGATGGTTAAATAACATGCAACACACACCTGTGGATGAACTAGTAACAAAAAGAACAGCAGACAGAGATAGGCAGAAAACAGGTGCATTCTGGAAGCTTCTTTACCTCGCTGACAAACAAAAGCGCAGATTATATGATAAAGGTGTGATTGGTCCGCTGCGCTGTGTCCCTCCATCTGCCAAAGGATAAGGACGAGTGGATGGTGTCTCAAGGTTTCAGGGGGATCTAGGTGGGGTCTACATATAGGCCACACAGGCGGTGGCCTAGAGAAAGGCTAAAAAAAAAGGTTTTTAAAGGCTTCTGAAGGCTTCTAATGGCTTCTAAAGGATTGATGGATAACTAGGTAAGCTCTACATATAGGCCACACAGGCGGTGGCCTAGAGAAAGGCTAAAAAAGGTTCTTAAAGGTTTCTGAAGGCTTCTACGGCCATGGCTCAGTTGGGAGAGTGGGTCGTCCATTGACCGAAGGGTTGGCAGTTCGAATCCCACTCTGTCCTAGTCAGTCCATTGTGTCCATGGGCAAGACACTTCACCCTTCTTGCCTCCAGTGTCACTCACACTGGTGTATGAATGTTTGGTGGTGGTCAGAGGGGCCGTAGGCGCGAAATGGCAGCCACGCTTCTGTCAGTCTGCCCCAGAGAAACTGTGGCTATATATGTAGTTTACCACCACCAGAGGGAACATGTGAGAGTGAATCAATAATGGATCAATAATGTAAAGCGCATTGGGTGCCTTGAAAAGCGCTCTTGAAATCTAATCCATTATTATTTTTATTATTATTATTGGCTTCTAAAGGCTTCTAAATGCTTCTGAAGGTTTCTGAAGACTTGATGGATAACTAGCAGAGCTCTACATATAGGTGCCTAGAGAGAGGCAAAAAAAGGTTTTTAAAGACTTCTAAAGGCTTCTGAAGGTTTTTAAAGGCTTCTAACTAACTAACTTTATGTATAACTAGGTGAGCTCTACGTATAGGCCAAACAGGCGGTGGCCTAGTGAAAGGCTAAAAAAGGTTTTTAAAGGCTTCTGAGGGCTTCTAATGACTTCTAAAGGCTTGATGGATAACTATCTGAGCTCTACCTATAGGCCACACAGGCGGTGGCCTCGAGCAAGGCTAAAAACATTTTTTAAAGGTTTCTGAAGGCTTCTAAGTTATTCTAAAGGCTTCAAAATGCTTCTGAATGCTTCTGAAGTTTTTTTAAAGGCTTCTAAGGCCTTCTAAAATCTTGCTGGATAACTTTATGAGCTCTACCTATAGGCCAAATAGGCGGTGGCCTAGAGAAAGGCTAAAAAAAGCTTTTTAAAGGTTTCTAAAGGCTTATAAAGGCTTGATGGAAAACTAGCTGAGCTCTACCTATAGGCCAAATAGGCGGTGGCCTAGAGAAAGGCTAAAAAAGGTTTTTAAAGGTTTCTGAAGGCTTCTAAGGGCTTGATGGATAACTAGCTTAGTTCTACCTATAGGCCAAATAGGCGGTGGCCTAGAGTAAGGCTAAACAAGGCTTTTAAAGGTTTCTGAAGGCTTCTAATGGCTTTTAAAGTTTTCTGAGGGCTTCTAAAGTCTTCAGGGGGACCGAGGTGAGTTCTACATATTGGCTACATTGTCTTAATTATTACTTTTATTATTATTATTGTTATTATTATTATTCATTTTTATTTAGTTTTTCTCCCCATAGACAAAAAAAAACCTGGTACTGGATGTTATGTGTCTGTGTGTGTGGTTTTTTCAAATTTAGGATGTGGAAATAATGGGGAACAAGGAATGAACCCATTTCTGATTTCAAAACGGGTCATTTTCTGCAGTTCGGGTGCTCATGAATGGGAATTGGGGAAAATAAAAACAGGAGCAGTTTTTCATCACTGGTTTTGCCATCTGCGTGCGCGGGGTCCATGCATCACAACCAGTTCTGGGTCAGAATTTAAGGGGTCAGGTGACGAAGGTGTCTCCGTCACAGCACCGCTTCCTGTCCTTGTCCCTCCACGGCCCCCGCTGTGACTGTCCTCAGTGCGCCCCAACCGCGCTGTATTGTGCACATGCACAGTGTAGGATAGTTTTACAGATAGGAAGGTTTAACAGAACACCATCAGTGTTTAAAAACTGCCCATATTTCTATCTTCCCCAATTCCCCTTCATGAGCAAATGAGCTGCAGAAAATGACCCGTTTTTGAAATGAACCTTGTTTCCCATTCTCCAACTCTTATCCATTTGTCATCATGATTGACTATAATTTATTTCTTTATTAAAACAGGAAATGGTTCTTGCAACTTGAAACTGAATTGTGTGAAATTGAGGTGTGAATTTGATTTTATTAATGGGGTTTTCACACAGCAGCCATTTGGATCTATTACAGCAGGAAAAAGAACAGGCTTAATTAAGTAATTGCTTCATTTCCATTGCATACGTCTGTTCAGGGGAGCGCTGCTACAGTTATTATCATTATCATTACGTCCTCTTCCTGTTGTCTGTTTATGAAGGAGTTACAGTGATACGCCTACGGGGACTTTGCAGGAAATAAAAGATGAGCTTTGGGGCTCTCATTAATGAACATTAATTT
The DNA here is from genome assembly GCA_020466265.1 of Siphamia tubifer. Classification (NCBI taxonomy): domain Eukaryota; kingdom Metazoa; phylum Chordata; class Actinopteri; order Kurtiformes; family Apogonidae; genus Siphamia; species Siphamia tubifer. The sequence continues at coordinate 22,628,204 of CM035804.1, forward strand.
TATTCAGAATGACCTTTAAACAGTCATACAGAAAAAAATATGTATTGTTATATGACGTGATGTTCATGTTTTTTTTTTCTTCTTTATCTTTCTCAAATGACTCAAATGGTTGTTTTTAGTTAAAAAAAAATAAGTCCCTATATTCTACCAGCCAGTGATCACTATCCAAGTTTCTTTTAGAGAACAGTGAATTCATTTTTGAAAAGGATAAGGGCATGCTGAATTGTAAGCAGGTTCAATGCTTCAAATGACCTGAGAATTCTTTTTTTTGTTGTTGTCATTTTTGGATGATTTTCTTTTATCCATCATGCGTTATCACCTGGTGCCCCTCTAGAGGATCGTGAGCTGTGTACTGACCATCCAGTCCTGACTGCACCTCTTAAAAAATGTTAGAAACAGCAGGATTGCTTTTTTTGTACTAATAATAATAACAAGCAGTGCCACGCACAACAAACCCTACCCCTTATATGTATTGGAGCATAGATCCAGCTGATGGCATTATGTTTATGTGTGCTGAAGTCAGTATATCAGTTGCCTCTATATACAGTATGTGCCAATGATCAAGTCAATGTAATCTAAATGTATGTTTTTATAGTGAATTTATATATGATTTTTCACTCATAAGTACATGGGAGGGGAAAAAGATTTCAATCAATAAAGAAGTACCCACGGTGACACCAGTGTAACAAGCACTTTGAATGCCCCAGTCTTATAAAGCTTTATGTCTATGACCATGTGACAGTCATATGACTGTGACAGGAAGTGGCCTCTCCAAGATGCCGTTCTGGACTGTGTGCAAATTTTAAGGAAGTAGATAATTTCAAAAAGCAGTTTTGTTTTTTTGTTTTTTTTTACACTACAGGTAATTTTAAAGACATTTGATATTTCTAATGCTTTGATAAGATATTCTATATAACATCCAACCTGGTTTGACCATATTTGTTGTAGAAAGTAATATCAAACAAGTTACAAAAATATCGCTGTGACTATATGCCTATATGTCACATTGGGCATTTAGCCTTAAAATAATGAAGTGAAGTATTTGTCACAATAACAAAAAAATGTAATAATTCACTCAATTAATTTAGCTGTATCAATTACAATAAGTTGAAATATGTTATGTTGGTCAATTAAAAGTGTACTGATCAAATAGAAACACAGAATAAAGTGAAAAAAATTGGCATTCAGAGACAACAGACCTCCAACAAGGCTTGATATGGCGTCATATGACGTCAAATCATGACATGATCAAGCCATAGGTGTTGACCCATCTGATGTCCAAAGGTGAGACGATGTGAATGATAAAAACACCAGATTCTATGTTGTCTGAATATTGAGATATTACAACGTATGTGTTTTAGCTGTTGGCCTTCAGTGTGACCTTGACCTTTGACCTTCATTGGTCAAAATCTATAGAGTTCTTTCTTGACCCATTATCTATCATTCCTGAAAGTTTAATGAAAATCCGTTCAGAGCTTGTTGCGTAATCCTGCTGATAGACAGACAAACAAACAAACAAACAAACAAACAAACAAACAGACCCGAATTGAATACCTTCTTGGCGGAATTAAAAACAATACTCCTTGCCTCATCTTTGGTGTGTGGGTGTGCTTGTATTCCTATGACACATATATACATATAATGAAATTCTAAATATTGCAAAAGGTCAAAGGTGACATTGAACAGAAAGGTCAAAATCACATTATTGGCTCTAACTCAAGAACAGGTTGTCATAGAAACTTGAGATTGGCACAAAATAATAAATAAATAAATAAAATAATAATAATAAAAAAAAAGAACATGTGTTGACGCTAACTGTTCCATGTGATTTTTTTTTTTTTCGGGGGGGCGGCTGTCTATTCCCACTCTCCCATGGGACTTGCAGGTTTGAGGACCTCTGTCTTTTCTTTGTCCTTGAATACACCCTGATGCATTTAGAAATGAACAAGTGTCGTCCACACTCCCCAAGAGACATGTAGACCTGTCACTCTTCTGACCCCACTTCCTGGGACAGACGAGACATTAGCTCATTAACATTGTTCGTGCTTTAACTGTTTTTCACCCGAGTTCATCTCAGGAAACAAAAGCACTCTGTCGTTTCTAAATGATCAGCTGCCGGTGTAATTGTTTAACCATTCATGAACTATTACGTAAAATGTCAACGTTCCACTGAAGCTAGAATTGTGTGAATGAACACCAACCGAATTTGTGCACACTGAATAATGCAGTCATGAGTAACCATAAATAATTGATGCCATGCATAATTCAAGCTACAGCTACAATAGTTTAAACTTTTTTTAACAACACATTTTAAGCATGAAAGCTTTCCTTTATCATCACTTTTTTTTTGGCTGAGAGGGAAAGGTGTACTGAAAACAACAAACCCTTCACAACACTGTGAGTAGACCACGGGTCATGATATGACACCAATGCTCTGCAAAAGTTAAAAAAAAAAAAGTTTCAGTCCAGTGTTGAAAGAATGAGATTCTTCAAAGCATTCAAAGCAACAGCAGAGAGGTTTGTCACATACTGAGAGTGATTCATTGCAGCAAGATATAAAGAGAATGTTAGAGATTATAGAATGAAAGTCAAACAAATATTGGCAGATGTAACAAATATTAAACACTGAGAAATTGGATTGAAAGTCTGAAAATATTGACTGTGGTTTGAGCATATTGGGTAAAACTGACAATCCCAGAAGTGTATTTCAGGTCTGACAAGCCAGTTGAACATTTTAAACTGAAAAGACTTTTAGTGGTTTATTTTTATGTCACTGTAGAGCAGTAACAGCTCATTTATTTCCAGAGGCCAGATTCAGTCCGATTTGATGAATTTACATGTACATGTAATATACATACATATATATATATATATATATATATATATATATATATATATATATATATATATATATATATATATATATATATATATATATACATACACACATATACATATACATACATACCTACATACATACACAGTACATACACCTCCACACTACTATCTATTTGTCCCCTTTACATTCATACATACATTCATACACAATTCCATACCCTTCTTTGACCCTTCTTCACCCTACACCAGGTATTAACACCCCTTTTTTTCAAACATTGCTACCCACAGTTCAGCCAAAACTTCTGCTTCCAAAAACCCAACATAGTCTCAAGGGTTTTCATGTTTCATTTTTATTTTACTAGTTTCAGAAGCGCCACAGCAGCCGAAAGGGGTTCATTCACTACAGCAGGTGTCATTTGACTAAACATTATTCTTTCCTAAGTGGTTCACTATAAATCCATACATCCCACAGTGTGAGGGACATTTGATTTCTTTAGCTTCAGTCGATGCACGGATTTTGAAGCATGAAAAGTTTTAACATGCCTCCTGGGTTCAAATATAATTATCTTCATGCTTCCATTTGCTGTGTGAATTCTATTTAATAAGGTGATCCACCAGTCTCTAGAAGTGATTGTTGCCCTACAATACCATGGCACATCTGTTAGAGAACCCCTGGATGTGGCTCTGCCGGAATTCCCCCATGAATTTCTATAAGCTCCTCCACAAGCTTTGTCCCATTTCAGCTGAGCAAACCACAAGAGATGAAGGGAGCAGAGGGCACAGCAAGATGTGCTTCAACTGCCAATGGGAAATGTCAGTTCCTCTCACAGATGAGGAATAACAAATAGCCCACTGAGTGTCTTGACAAGTGACAGTGGCTGCAGCAAACTTAGCAGCACTCACCCCCCCACCCCCCCGGACCCCCACGTCCACAGAGAATTATGCATGACACCAGAGAAGAAGAGAATTGGGGAATTTATCTCATCTTGTGCTGGAAGGCATGATGACAAGAGGAACATATATGTATCATCACATTTGTCAGGTTATGCAGCAAGTGTCAGAATCAAGAGTCATTAGCAGAGGCAGGGCCGGCGATAGGTGTAGGCAGACTAGGCGGTCGCCTAGGGCACCAGATGTCTTGGGGGTGCTATGTCCCAAAGAATTAGAATATTAAGCGACTGTATTTTCTGGACTATAAGGCACACTTAAAATACTTACATTTTCTCCAAAAACTACAGTGCCCCTTATAGATGGATTAAATCTGGTTGTGCTTAGTGACTGGGAATTTTGACTTTTTATTATCAAATAATTTTGGCTTTTTTATGTCATAATGTGGCCTTTTATCAGATAATTTCCCCACTTTTTCGCATAATTTTGACTTTTTGTTGCATAATGTTTTTACTATTTGTTGCATAATTTTGCCCTTTTCACATAATTGTACCTTTTTTGCATTATTTTGAGATTTTATTGCATAATTTTGTCTTTTTATAAAAAAATTTTTAAACACACAAAAATAAAAGTTTTTTTTTTTTTTTTTTTTAAACATCTTTGAAAAATACATGTTTTGATTTACACCCATTTTCCCTCATGCTTTGTATTTTACTAGTGGGGAACTTTATTTATATTTAACCCTCGTGGGGACCTGAATTTTGGTCCCCATAGTGTCAGAGGTATCCATGGTGTGACTGTGTAAATATATCAATGTCCCCATAAAGATAGGAATATACTGTAAACACACACACACACACACACACAGACATATACCTAGACACACACACACGTTAATTACAATAATCACTCCCAACCAATGATGGGCGAGACTAAAAATTACCCTGTGAACGTATTATTTATGTCCCACACACTGGTTCATCATTACAGGGGGAGATACAAGTGTTGTGTGTACCTGTATGTTCAGTGTGATTTCTTCAAGCTACCAGAAAATGTTTTCCCAAAGTAATTTCTCGCAACTGTAAACACTTTCCAAAAGCTTTCAGACATGTTTACAGGGACACAAACAGCAGGTTTGTTCCCTGTTAGAGGGAAATCTTTAGTCATAGCAGTTGACGTTTTAAGTTCAACTCTTTTTGTGACATAAAAATACTCCAGCCTTGTCCCTAACCTCACTCATCTTTTTAAAAATTTTTTCAAGGTTTGCTCAAAAACAATGAGTAAAGATGATATCCTCTTCTGGAATTAAATTTATATTTAATTATTTGTGTATCTCTCACATTGTCTGTCATCAGTGTTGTACTTGAATGAGTTCATTGAACGATCGTTCACGAACGATATCATATTTTTGACAAACGTGAACGACTCGTTCACTTTTGCCAAATGACCGGGAAGTTGTGAACGCGGTTATTCTGGCATTTATTGAACTGCGTTCTTATGTAGTTTGCATTTAGTTCTTAACACGTTGTAATTATTGAGTCCTATAAGGTATAGAATGGGATCAAAACACAGCATTATCATAGATGTCATTTTTGTATTATTCTGAACAAATATTGGCAACATATTGTTGTGGAATAACCAATGAGAAGCGTTGTGGGTGGAGCAGAGAGAGAGAGAGAGAAAGAGAGAGAGAGAGAGAGAGAGAGAGAGAGAGAGAGAGAGAGAGAGAGGGGTACAGAGAGTTTTTGGGAGTGGAGAAAAAGAGTTACTTGTGATTTATAATGATAGCATTTAAACAGTGTTAGGAAAAATTAAGTAAAAACTAATTCCAAACCAGTTCTTATCTATTTTTGTTGACAATGTAAATGAATTTACCCTAAAAGATTCAGTAAAATGTTTATTACAATGCATTTTGTCAGTATAAAGGAGCAGGGGTTTGACAGATGAGGAGAGGGAGGTTTTGAGCAAGATTGTACTTGGTGCATTATAGGACACGCAGGCTTAGATTTTTAAATATATTTTTTTAATGTTTTTTTTTTTTATTCTGCAAGAATCAAAAAGGCGATCTCATTCTTTGTCATTCATTTGGACTTATTTTTTTTTTTTTTTATCTTTGAGATTCAGTTAAATAAATGCCACACTAAACGCCTCCCATTAGATAAAACTTTTAACTGAATTTACAGAATCCCATATTTGTAGTACCTCAGTAATCCATTAGAGTAAGTTATTACTCCAACAAGGAATGGCGGATTTATATTTTTGCCGTCATTAATCTTGCCCAACATTGGTTGGGTGAGATTATTGTAATCACCTTGTGTGTGTGTGTGTTTGTGTGTGTGTGTCTGTCTGTGTGTATCTGTGCGTGTGTGTCTGCAGAGACATATCATGTGATAATATAATGAATACTTGAGATATTATCATGAAATTACATGGGCATATACATATAGCTAATGCGCATCAGATGCAATGATCCATTTGAGTAAAGGTCAAAGGTCAAGGTCACAATTAACTAAAAGGTCAGAATCACATTGTCAGTTATAACTCAAGAACAGAGGGTCACAGAACTTTCAGATTGGTACCAAACAATGTGAAATGAACATTTCTACAATTCTCATAATTGGTGTTATGACCTACAATCAATAGTTTCTGGAGGTCAAAGGTGACCTGTGGCTAAATTAACTTCTGTAACACTGTTTGTGTGTGTCAAGCATAGACATATCACGCTGTAACTTAATCAATACAGGATATTTTATCATAATATTACACGCACTGATGCATATATACATATAACAATATTATCAATATTGAAAAAGGTCAAAGGTCAAGGTCGCATTTAGCAAAATGGTTAAAATCATATTATTGGCTCTAATTCAAGAACAGGTTGTCATAGAAACTTGAGATTGGCACAAAATAGGGGCGAGATTTGGCATTCTATGAATATTTGTTTATCGGTTTGTCTGTTAGCAACATAAGTCCAAAAGTTTTCTAGTTATAGTTTGCAATTCTTATCTGACCGCCAATCTTTAACATCTTATGTTATGGAAAAAGTTTTTCTATTTTTAATAAACATTGAATGGACTGAATAAAACACTTTAGTGTCTATTTGTATCTGAGGTAAACTATTGTATTTTTAAAACTGTCCAACTTATAGAGTGAAACAGACATTTTCAGAATGGGATATCAAAACAAAAGAGAAATTCACTGAGTCAAGAGCAGTTCAGCTCAGAAGGTGTATTGTAAAATATAAATGAAATTCTAAAATACTACTTCAGCGCTAAACGATTCACTCAGAAACTGAAAATGTGCGGCACACTCCACAAGGTTACACAAATGCTATAATAAATGAATAAATCATCTAATGAACACACATAAAAATGCATGAGCTGAGTGAGTGAGTGTCAGTGTGAGAGAACTAGTTATGTTGCATTTATCCAGCATCATGTTTAATTCCAAATGCGATTACATTTTAGCTGTTGTTTTGATTTATTCATTGACTAAATGTTATAAGATGTTTTACCGCATTATTATCATTACATTACAGACCAAAGAAATCAATTCAGCTCTCATTTGCATGCATAAATTATGACTGCATTTACATGTTTTGGGGACTTGGGAGTTGTACTCAATAACTCTAATAAGAAAATTAATTAGACTTAAACCACTAGATGTCAATATTGTTCTGAATTTAACATGGATCCTTTCTCTAGGATTAAACCCAAGCTTGGCTTTAATAGATCATGTTATTATAATTAATATGAGCGGTGTGCAATACCATGTGACAGCACCAGTACAATACCCAGGGCCGTATCCTCCAAGTAAGATCAGCTGCCACAATGCAGAAGGTCAAGTTACACAGTGACCAGAATGAAAAGATGGTGCATTCTCGTCTGCCTGAGGACAGCTCCAGCAACATGTCAGTGTTTGAATGACCATGTGTGTGTGTGTGTGTGTGTGTGTGTGTTTGCGAGAGAGCGAGGATGACTAGATGACATGGAGAGGTAGAAAGAAGTATGTGTGCGTCAGGATGGGTTCAATAACCTTGCAAGCTTTTGCTGTGCCTTTCTTTTGGTCCTGTTCTTTGCCTAGAGACAAGGACAGTGGTTATCCTTGCATAGTGAATCTGATACTGATCATCTGTACTCTGCTATAATGCTGATTGAAACCACTTTTACTAGGCCTCAATTGCCTCCATTTTTAGCATAAACTGCTGAGGTGTATTGCAAATTCACATGCTAAGCAAGAAGACACTCAGTAGTACGCAACCTCATCTACTCAGTTATCACAGGCAACGTTATGTCGGTCTGAGGGCAATTTTTACACAAGGAAAACTGATGTGCAGCATAAGAGTGGCTTTGCAGGAAGAAGTTAGGAAATCAACCTTTTTTTTCGACTTGGTAATGTACTCTTCAATTCTAGTGCATTTAACTTTGAGCAGCTGAGGATATTCTATGGGCATTTTTAAAATCTATAATGAAAATTGTATTTAACCAGATGGTGGTCAACAACACATGCCACAAGTTAGATTTCATGCCAATACATGTAAAATATTCAGGTGAAAAGCACTCCGTCAGACAGATGGAGGTAATAAACCTGTGCAATTCTGCAGAGGGGACAAGAAATATTACTTTCATCCCGATGTCGGAGTAACGGGGAAAAATAATCACGGGGGTAAATTATTTTTCCTGATACTATGGCCTCCAGTGACTTTCCATCTGTGGTCAGGTTTTTTACATTTTTGACTGGGCGGGATTAATCTCTCCAGTATTTTTAGCTATGCAATGTGTTCTCATCTCCATAGGTCAGACATAAGCAGGTTTAGCAGTGATTCACACAGATCAGATAAATGCATAAATATACAGCAGCATGTGGGTGACTGAGTGGGATTTTGTCACATGTAAATGAGTACAAACCACGCCTTAACAAGAAATTAGTCTGACAGTCTATTACGGAATAAGAATGCAAATGGAAGGGGCGGGTTAGGCTGGATCGGGTTCGGATCCTCTGAGATCTGGCATCTTGCGGTCTGGTCTGCTTGATGTTTTCTTCACCCTCCCACAGGAAGGGAAGAGACAGAGCAGAGATGGGGATTGAAAGGAAGGGGGTGTAAATAAATCACTCACTGACTGAATTGCATTAATTTCTATAGAGAGAGAGCTGGAGATGAGTGCGGTCGGTGGAGTTTCAGTGTACTTTGTGTCTTGAAGCTCAGTTATGACATAAGGATTTAGAAATGTCATCTCAATTCTCTATCAGACAGGCAGGATGAGCAGATGTTGTCATCCAGGAAAACAGAAAATTGGATTCTTAGTTATGCAATGTTTCTAAGCGGCAGAGCTGTCAGGTGTCAGAAAATGGTTAAACCTCAGTGGGCAAAGAACCAGTTTTTTAAGGAAAAGAAACTGTCTGGGACACTATAAAAAACTTAAAACATAAGACTAACTTTTTTAGTGACATAACTTTTACTTTCACAATCATTCTCATAACGCTTATCTAACTGGTTCAGTTCTGTAAATCTATTCATATACACAAACAGATGTGTATATGTTTCCATAGTTGGATTCTTTAATGCTGTTTCCTGCCATATCATTTCCCTTCATTATCCCACATACTCACCTGTTGTCCACAGTGTAATCACCACACTATATATACCATTCATTGTACCGTTCTACTCTGCCAGACTATAATGTAGGCTATCTTTACACCTGTGTATTCAAGCCTGTTTCCTTATGTTTTTCCCTCGTGTTTTCCATTGTTTTTCGATGCCCTGGTTTTCTGACTAGCTGCGTATGTGCCAGAAAGTAATGTTTTTCTACAAATAAATTCACAAAACTCTGCGCCCCGCACGCCTGCCTGTCCCTCTAACATAATGTACCATAACATCCTCAGAAGCAAATTCTGATTTGTGGAACCATTCCAGTGTACTAATACTGAGCTTGGCTTGGATCACCAAAGCTATTTACTACTAGGTCCTTCCATGGGACAATACCAACAGTGATGAATACCTTTCAGCTGCAACTTCTTCAACCCTGTCTGATGCAGTGAGTAACTTCTTTAATAACCATTTCTATAATATGCATATAAGCAGATATTTCCCAAGGTCATGGCAAGATGTAACTGGAAGGATCAAATACTGGTATGGCGTGGCACAAAAGACACATATATTTATATAGACTGTTGAAACTACTATAATTTGTGTTAAGAACCATCCAGTGCATTATTAACCCTATCACACCAAATATATATTTGATGCATGAGTTTTGAAGCCCTCTACATGATCAGTCTGATATTTATTTTCTTGGAAACCCTAATGTATACAATTAGATACATGGAATACATGGCTAAGCCACCAGGGGAGAGGAATTTGTTCACCAGACCATTCCAGTGACACTAAAAGGCTGGCATTAATAAGGAAAGAGGAAGAACTTTGCCACATTTGAAAAGGAATTACCAATTTAGTCGACATGTTTGTGTTATGTTATGATTTTGTTTGTTCAAATATAATATTTGAGCATTGAGACTCGATGTATCAAATATGATACAAAATTGACATTAATACTGGGAAATTAATATTTGAGAAAACATGTTTTTTTTGGGGGGTGGGGGGAGGTTTAATAAAAAACACTTGAAAAACCACTGCTCCAGTTTCAAAGAACTCAAAGTTTGTGTTGATGATTCAATGGCTCAGACTTTACAGGGTTACAATATGGAGGCATACAACCATAATTTTCAAATGAAATGTATTTAATCTTTAAAACCTGATGTGTCATTACTGAGACACCCTACACATATACAGTTTAGATACACAAACAGTCCTTCACTGTTTGTACAGTTAGAAAAATTCCAACAGTTTCTGAAACCTGACACTTGTAGGTTTTATTGGGTCAATATACAATAATTTCACTCGTGCTTCTAGTAAAGACTGGAGAAGAAGCTGTTTTAGCAGAATTATAACATGCAGTAAATTGTAAATGAAGATGTTGAAAGTCGTAGGAAAAAATACTCTAACCTTTTAGATAGTTAAAATAAGAAAAAAAGTCATATGAAAACCATGTATCAGTAAAGTTAATCTGAATAATCCTTTATTTGAAAAATGGACTGTCTTTTAATGGAAAACGGTTATGCAGTCTGATGAATCCAAATCAGTATTCAGAGAATGCCGAATCTCGCCCCCACTTGGTGCCAATCTCAAGTTTCTATGACAACCCGTTCTTGAATTAGAGCCAATAATGTGATTATGACCTTTCTGTTAAATACGACGTTGACCTTTGACCTTTACTCAAATGTATGATTGCACTTGATGCGCAGTAGCCATATGTATATGCTCATGTAATTTCATGGTGATACGCAGGGCAAGGCAAATTTATTTGTATAGCACATTTCGTATACAGGACGATTCAAGGTGCTTTACATAAAAAAAATGAAGAAAATGAAGTATTCATTGATATGTCTCTGTGGACACACAGAGACAGAAAGTCACACACACACACACACACACACACTGATTACAAGATTAACTAGAAAAGCACTCTGAGAGCACAGACCTCCGCCAAGGTAACCCCACCCCCGATCACCCCCAAACTGAAATCGATTCTTCCTGTTCACATTTACAACATATCCTAAAAATTTCATCAAAATCCGTCCATAAGTTTTCGAGTTATCTTGAACACAGACAAACAGATAAACGGCGGCAAAAACATAACCTCCTTGGCGGAGGTAATGATTGGTGCATCAGGATGACAAGAGATGTAGATGAAGTGATTACCCATCATGCCTACTGCCTACAGTACAAAGCTGTGGGGGCAGTGTTATAATCTGAGGTTGGTTCAGTTGGTCAAGTCTTATTATCAGGTCTGAACATGAGGCGATGTGGTCTTTCTTCCAAGATGATGCAAAAATGGTTCAGGGACATGAAAAATCTATTTCACACATGGAATGGCCACCACGAAGCCCAGACCTGAAGCTCATTGACAGTCTTTGAGATGTGATGGAGAAGACTTTATGCAGTGATCTGGCTCTTGCATCATCAATGTAAGATCTCAGCTTGAAATTAGTGCAACTCTGGAAGGAAATACATGTGACATTTACTGCGGCATTGCATAATTACTTGGGGAATAAGTAATGCCACAGCAAAAGCGTGGCATTGCATGAGTTGATCTAAACAATGATCCCATGATGACAAGGCAGTCCCATGTGTGAAGGGAATTTTACCTTCGGTCTGTGTGTCTGTGTCTCAATGATACTGTAATGTCTCACTGATACTGATACGTAAACATTCCATTCATACATCCCTGAGAGGAAGGTTGTCTCCAGAGACATGGTGTGGTTACAGTGGTATGAGAAGGACAGTGTTGGTCCCTCTCATACCACCCTCGGAATGTTTAGAAGAGTATAAAAGAGTTGTAGTTTAGATGGAGCATCAGAACATCTGACGACAGCTCGTTCTGTTCATGTTCTCACTTGCATGCAAGTTCCAAATTAAGTTGTTCATTTCTTCAATAAATAATTGTTTCTGACTTGAACAGTTTTCTCTCCCTGTGTGATACAAAACTTCCACAACACATGACATATTAACACACTCTTATAGAGTTTAAGACTTAATGTATCTAATCTGCTTAGTCACCCCTAAAGTGGATCGAGGGTGATTGTGCATCTTCATTCTCAGATACAACAGATGCATAAACATCATTATTCTCTGTCCAGTGCAGCCTATGCAGTGTATGATAAAGTGACCCAATTCAAGGAAACCCAAACTCTAACGGCACCCAGGCTCATAAACAGCAACAGCATTCATGACACAACAAAGTTTGAGGGTCAGAATGTAAGAAAAACAACTTTGTGTTATTTGTTCTGATGATTCTAATCACCAGGTAGAGGAAAAGTTATCAGTGGCACTCGGGCAAACTCAGCCAGTGTACAATAGTTATAAACCAACAAGTAAAAAGCAAAGAATCTGAACAGGAAGTAGGATACAGAGAGCAGTTAAGCCTCACAGATGTGAAGTTGATGAGTGAGTTGCAACTACGACTTGATGTGGTTTGGTTTATTTAAATCATGTGGTGTGTTGAAAATATGTGTGCAGTTTTCCTGGAGATGCATACCATAGGATTTCAGCTCCTGTGCAATTTATATCATATCTATCAACATCTGGGTTGATATTTAATGCATTTATTCATGTTTCCCTCACTACAGTGTCAGATTTTTATTTAGTTTCATTGGTGGTCAGATTTGTATTATATATTTAACAGTATGTATTAGAGCCCGAGCAATATTGGATGTTTGGCGCTGATACCGATATTTGAGGACAAAAAAAAGACAGATATCTGGTATTGGCCCATAACCAATATATGAAATAAGAACATTTTTCTATACATGATGTAATACTATTATATTAGCTGAAAAGGATGGATGAGTTGATGTCATGCCCGTAGTCTGTCACTCAGAAGCGCAGAAGTGCACCACCTTTGTCGTCGGGGGAGAAAGAATCCCCCTCCTCTCTGAGCAACCCATTAAAAGCCTGGGGAGGCAGTACACTTCAGAGTTGTCCGACAAACAGATGGGGAGGACTGTCATGAAACAACTTACAAATGGTCTGGCAAAAATCGACCTGAGACAACTCCCTGGGAAGTTTAAGGTCTGGTGCTACCAGTTCATACTCTACAGGAGGGTAATGTGACCCCTGAAAATGAGTGAGATCCCCTCATCCACTGTGAGCAAGATGGATGGAAAAGCAAATTCATTCATTAGAAAGTGGCTAGGACTACCACGGTGCCTTTCGGAATCAGGAGCGTGGAGCAAGAGCGTTACAAGTTGAAGGCTGCGTCGCAGGGCCGACAATGAGGCTGGACAACCTGGGATGGAATTGTCAACCAAAACATCAGTTGGTCTGACCTATGGAAGATCCCACAGGCAAGGATCATCTTCCTAATTCGTTCAACCTATGACATACTTCCCTGTCCTCGTAACTTCCACCTCCAGCACATCTTGTCGGGCTGCAAGACCACACTTTCCCAGGGACACTATAGATGGTGCCATGACCAGGTCCTGAGGAAACTGGCTGAGGTGCTGGAGTTACGCCGACAGGACAGCAAATAACCACCACCAGCAGTGAACAGAAGGGGGGTAAAGATACACCAGGCCAAGAGGGACATCAAGGCCCTTCTCCCCTGTCAGGAGTGGGACATGAGGGTTGACCTTAACATGCAGCTCTGGGTCCCCATGGAGATCATCATCACATCACTCCACTCTGACATTGTGGTGTGGTCCTCCAAGGCTAGAGCAGTGCACCTCATTGAACTGACATTACCATCAGAAGAGTACTGCCTTCGAATGTAAGAAATACATTAAATACTCGGAGTTGGCAGCTGAGTGCCGGGAATTTGGCTGGAAGTGCACCATCTACCTAGTTGAGTTTGGCTGTCGAGGCTACATTGGGTTGTCAACAACACGCCTTCTGAGGGACGCAGGGTTGACTAGAGGCAACCTGAGGAAAGCTATAAAAGATCTGGTAGAGGAGGCTGAGAAATGCAGCTTTTGGCTCTGGCTGAGGAGGAAGGACAGGAGCTGGGGAAATAACAAATAACCCCAATGACGGCTGCAGGGAATAACATCTATCAGCTGCAAGGGGTGACAGGGCGACATCCATGTCACTGCTCTGCCACCAGGAGACGTTCCAGTATTAAAGGAGCACAACGGTGAAACCCGTAAAATTGGCCCAAATAAAACGGGCCAGCCGAATAATCAATCAGGCTCTAGTATGTATCCTAAGGAAGATGCATGAATATTTCATATTTACACCTTTACTGGGTGGACTATCTTGTTCTATTGTTTGACTGTTGTTATTTTTGGTTTAACTGGTGCAATACTGGTACAATTTCACTTTTACCAGCCTTAGTAACGCTTACTGTCAAATTCATGTTCTCTTGTGTGCAGCTTGTAACTCATCATGGAGTTTTTCACCAGTTGGCACCTTTGTAAGGTTATCAGTATCATGTCATTGTTGTTTGACAAGGAAACAGCATGTCACTGTTTACTGATATACATCTTCTGTCGGCAGCCTATGACAGGTCTTCACTACTACAGTATGTGGTGTGTGTCATATGAAAGTGCATGAATGTGTTGTGTTGCTTCCTTGGTGCAGTAATTGTGAGTGTTTGTTGTGTTGTCTCATCTGGTGTCTTTATGCCATAAAATGAGAATTTCACTGTAAGCTTGAGTGTGTAATGTGTAGGTGAAATTGCAGATTGCAATCCGCTGAATGCCCATTGCCTCATACACTCACTAGCCACTAAAAAACACAAAAGATCCTCATTAAAGCCACTGTTTGGTTTGTTGCTTCTTGGCTCATAATAGCACTGTTTCAGACTCAAATATACAGGATGGTAATGTATTAATGTGCATTAATCAAACTGCTATAAAAGAAGAAGCAGGTGGTTCTCTGTTACTGTACAATCTACTCCTGTTGGTCAAGGGCAGAGTGGCTAAATGGGAGATTCGCAAGGATTCCCAATGGGCCAGTTCATGTCAATCTCCAGTTTGGGCCAGTTGGTTGTGAAAAGTAATTTTGACATTTATCTGTCACTTATCTAATCTTCTTCTTGCATCCATTCTCCATTCATCTGGCGGAACAGCCCCTACATTGCAGTAGATTAATAGTAGTAGTGCAGTAGCTTCAACCATCTTGAGGGAAGATTTTTAGGCCCACAAGTCTGGAGCAATAAAATTGAATTTAGCAACAGAATAGTGCAAAGCTTCAGTCAGTGGTGATGGAGGGCAGGAAGAGAAAAGGTGGAGCTGAAAAGGCCAGTTTAATGAAAAGGAAAGCTACTGAAGAGTTTAGTGTAAACCTGACAGCCCTTGGTATCATTTGAAAATCTGCAGGAAATTAAGATAAAAAAAAAAAAAAAGCAAGAGTAGACTGTATATTGAGTTGTAAAATATGATCATAATGAACAGTATGGTGTGTAAACAAAGCAAGCACTCCTGCTGAAGCCCTGTGACAATTCAGAGAAGGATATCATATATGTATGCATACTGTATATAGTGCCCCCCCCCCCCCACACACACACACACACACATCGTTTTTTCTGTATCCACCACTAACAATAGAACACCTCTTTGTTGGGAAGAAAAATGCCATTTTAATTTAAAATCATTTTAATTTCAATTTATTGCTCCTGGCCAGTGGTGAATACGTTTTCATCATATTTTTACCTTATAAATCCTTATCTGATTTAAAATGTATTTAAACACATTATTTAAAAGGGATTTGTAAATGCTAGCTGCTGTTTAATTTATTCAAATTCCTCCTTCAGTGGTCCAGTGGGCCGGTTTGGGTGTGAAACCCCAGAATTAAAAAAGGGCCCACTCCAGCCCTGCTACTGTTAATATTAGTTTATCCTTTGGGTCATTGGAAATCTGTAAAATGCACCTCCTGTATTGGCCTCTCCCTATACCATCTCGGAAAGTATCTTTGTTGTAGCTTTATGATAATTTCCAGTGATACAGATCAGCGTGGCTAATCCTCCCATGTGCACTAGGCATTTAGATGAGTTGTCAACAACACCCTTTTACTCTTTACATGTTGGATGTATTGGACCACTGTGACTCAGGTCAGTAGTTTTCACCTTGGGACAGACCAAAAACCAAACATAAAATTGAGTGTAAAAAAATTCTGACCTTTTTTTGTTGTTTATTTATTCAGATTTTCTCAGGAAACAAACAATCAAAAATCAGTGAAAGTATCCCTGAGAGGATATTTCTTACATACAGTCACATTAAACAAAACAATTCAAAGAAACAAAAAACAAAACTGTAGACAAAAAAACCTCAAAAAACAAAGTGCATTCACTGTTCATACATAGAATAGGATAGAACAGGATTTTCAAAGGTCACAAGGTCATTTCAAAGGTCCAGACCAGGCAGTCAGTTCACATAGATTATGAAGGGGTCCCAGGTTTTATAGAATGTCCGAAGGGAGCCGTTTAGTGTGCATCCTAATTTTTTTCAAGTTTTATATTCTGCATCATATCTTGGATCCAATGACTATGAGTTGGAGAAGTTGTGTCCTTCCATTTAAAACTTGCCATTAAAGAAGAAAAGGCAACTGCCCTCTGTAGGTAGGGTGGGAACAAATCTGAACTTTCGTCCATAAAATATGTGTATATTGTTATCACTGGATTTGAAACACAATGATTATGCCAATAATAAACTGTGAACAACACAAGAAGTAAAAGTAAGGCTTATTACGTAAAAAAACAAAAGTGTGTTTTTCAGTTCTACATGACATTTTAAGATAAGACACATGCAAACTCCACACAGAAAGGGCTGCACGGTCCGGGACTTGAACCCGGGTTTTCTTGCTGCTCAGCCACCGTGCCACCATTTTAGTTTTGGTAATTCAGTTTTGACACATCACACACTTGATTTTCAGCTCCTTTTTTATTCCTTGTGGTTTTAAATTTAGATCAAATTCCCTCCATATTATGCATGTGGTCCATCTTGTCTATAATGATAATGTAAAAGTAGCCAGTTATCTTTCAGTCAGTGTCCATTGCAATTCTTTGATACATGTTGATGTTTTTTTAAGAACGCACACTGCATGACATACTCTGCTCAAGATGACACTGTGACTCACTGGAGGGTCATGACCCATCAGCTGAGGATCAGGTCATCCCTGGTTAACATTCAGTCCTCATTAGTGTGGACTGGTGCTGGCTTTGCTGAGTGTTGCATATCTCTTAGATTGTTCTGTGACCAGCTGATTTCTACTGCTTTTGGGGCAGAACTTCAGTGGTATTTTGTTTATGGATACTATGAATCATATAAACATTTGTATGTTTATCACATGGTAAATAATCTACTTAAGTCAACAAAGCTTTTTCTGAAGTCCTCTTAAAACAGTGCATTAAAAACTACAATGATCCTCATTTTCATATGTTTATTCACAAATGAAACTGCAGTTATGAATATTATATTCAATTTCTGCAATTTCATCACATTCAATAAACCTAAACTTTGCAGTAATGTATTATTTGTGCTTAAAGTAATAACTGTGAGTGCTCATAACTACTATTTATATAGCTATTTTTCTCCAGATAATATTAGTGGCCCAAAAGTGCTATTACCTAACAGTGTTTTAGTCCTGTGTGAGGCTAAATGTTCCATAAGGTGGTGATCTGTGGTTGAGGACACTGATTACAACAGTACTGTCCCCAGTTTTACTCATGGTCTGGAGGACATTAGTTGTATGTCTCCATCTCTTAATGTTTCTTCTGTATTGTTCAATTTAAAATAAAGGCATAAAAATGAAAAGACAGTGGATGCATTGTTTTGCAGTACAGACTCAAAGCAAGAAATGTGCACATTCACTAAAGGACACAGAGCTTAGTTATTGGATCCCTTATACACAGAGAATGCGAGGGCTTATTGCCTGGGTGCTTCAAAACCAACGTGGATTAGACTAATTGGATAAGAGAAGAAAACAGAAAGGAAGAATATATACTATACTATATTCCATATGCACATCTTGGCACAGGAAATAAACATGTATACTGGCTTTATAATGTATTAACATTGTTTTTCAGCTTGTCTCTGCCTGGTACAAATTGAAAAGATGTGAAAGTAGGGTGGGAAGCAAGACAGAATGCACCAAACTAGAGTAATGCATCTAGCTTTACTGGGGGGATGGTAATGGAAATATTTGGATGGAAATGTGAACACTGATTGATGTTGCCAGATTTACAATACAGGTGGTAAGTTAACCCAATGAGGAAACGGAAAATTGAACCTCCACCACTGTCAGCAAATGGACCATTTGTGTGTGTGTGTATAGTATAGTACTGATTCAACTCCTTTACTTTAGTAAAAGTAAAAAGTGCAACTTCCCAGTTTGTAATAAAGTAAAAAGTAAAACTGCATTTTTTTTTTTGCCACAAATGCAATAATACTGGAAGCAGGAAAAATCTGAAAAGTTTCAAAAGTATCTAAAATGAAGCATTTAAACGTGAGTTAGTGTGGAGATAATGTGTTTGATAGGGCCACAGTTTTGTAGGTAATTTTAAGAGAAAAAGTAAAAATTCTGAGATAAAAAAATCTAAATTGTGAGGCAAAATGTTAAAACTGTGAAATAGAAAGTCAATATTGTGAGATAAAAAGTCAAAATTATCAAATTTTCATACTGTCGCATCTGTTTAGTTTGAAAAAGTAATGAGTCTATTCTGAGAATGTAAAGATTATAAAGCACAGATATTTATGCAAAAATGTAGGAAGTAAAAGTAAAAAGTTGCCAGAAAAATAAATACTCAAGATAAGTACAGATACCTAAAAAATACAGTACAGTAACAACATACTTTTACTTAGTTACTTTCCACCTCTGTATGTTGTTGACACCAAATTCTGACCTACCAATCCAAATGTCGCAGCAGAAACCGAGAGTCATCAGACCAGGCAACATTTTTTCAATCTTCTATTGTCTAAATTTGGTGAGCCTGTGCAAATTGTAGCCTCAGTTTCCTGTTCTTAGCTGATAGGAGTGTCACCGGTGTGGTCTTCTGCTGCTGTAGTCCATCTACCTCAGGGTTCAACGTGTTGTGCGTTCACAGATGCTCTTCTGCAGACCTTGGTTGTAACAAGTGGTGATTTGAGTCACTGTTGCCTTTCTATCAGCTTGTACTAGTCTGGCCATTCTCCACTGACCTCTGGCATCAACGAGGCATTTTCACCCACAGAACTGCTGCTCACTGGATATTTTCTCTGTAAACCCTAGAGATGGTTGTGCATGAAAATCTCAGTAGATCAGCAGTTTCTGAAATACTCAGACCAACTCTTCTGGCACCAACAATCATGCCACGTTCAAAATATCTTAAATCACCTTTCTTCCCCATTCTGATGCTCGGTTTGAAGTGCAGCAGATCGTCTTGACCATGTCTACATGCCTAAATGCATTAAGTTTCTGCCATGTGATTGGCTGATTTGAAATTTTCATTAACAAGCAGTTGGACAGGTGTACCTAATAAAGTGGCCGCGTGAATGATGGAAATTTTTACTCAGATTAATCACAGGGTTGCTTTGGATTCATTTCAGTTAATTATTAAATATTTATATTTTTAATCTTATATTCATTGTGTTTCATTTTTCATGAGCAAACAGGCTCAAGAAAGAAGGGAATATATTTGCACTTAACATGTTTGTCACAAGCTGGATGATGTATTAGCCTTCGTGCTATCAGAATCTCTCATTAAGTTTGTGTTAATGTTATATTTTAAGATGGAAGTGTTTCAGTGAAAAGAAAACTTTTTCAACACACTTCATGTCGGTCAATGATTCTGTCTCTGGGAGGTTTTTTTTACTCAAATTTCCCACAGAAAACACAAAAATACAACACAAAACTAAACATTCAAAACCTCTTCTAAAATACAGAAAAAAAACACAAGAAAATGCCACAGACACACACACACGTACAGTATATATATGTGTGTGTGTGTATGTATGTATGTACATATATATGTTTGTATGTATGGATGTACGTATGTATGTACATATGTATGTATGTATGTATGGATGTATGTATGTATGTACGAATGTATGTATGTCTGTACGTATGTATGTATGTATGTATGTATGTATGTATGTACGTACGTACATATGTATGTATGTATGTATGTATGTATGTATGTATGTATGTATGTATGTATGTATGTATGTATGTATGTATGTATGTATGTATGTACGTATGTATGTATCTATGTATGTATGTATGTACATATGTATGTATCTATGTATGTATGTATGTACATATGTATGTATGTATGTATGTATGTATGTATGTATGTATGTATGTATGTATGTATGTACGTACGTACATATGTATGTATGTATGTATGTATGTATGTATGTATGTATGTATGTATGTATGTATGTATGTATGTACGTATGTATGTATCTATGTATGTATGTATGTACATATGTATGTATGTATGTATGTATGTATGTATGTATGTATGTATGTATGTACATATGTATGTATCTATGTATGTATGTATGTACATATGTATGTATGTATGTATGTATGTATGTATGTATGTATTAGACTCTGAGGTCCCTTTTCACACCCTGCTTCCCTCTATAAAGGCAATACTGAAGCCATAACACCTGAGTATATTTTTGGTCCTGCTCACATTTTCTCCATTAGCTATGTTCACACCTCAACACTTGTCATTCCTGTTGATGAGCTGTCTGCATTGAAATGGCATTGAGCCTGAGGCTGAGATAACCAGGATCCATAAAGTCAAAACACAGAAGAGCAAACAGATGGTGAACACAACAAATGGGCACTAAAAGAACAGAATGGTGATGTGTGCTATAGCTGGAGTACACGTTATCCTCTACTCATTTAGCTTCTTTTTTTCTTACTTTTTACCTCTGTTGTTGCAGTGATGTCCTTATTCAGCCTAGTTTACCATGAGGAACACCCACACCTTTATGGTTTACAGCCATAAATGTATTACTATAGTACACACATACTTCAAATCCAAAGGCCATGCAAACTTTGTTGCCGAAGTATTTGTCAATAATTTATTGAGGCACTTTCACTACACCAGTAAAATAAGTTTTCTCCTAAACAACTGAGTAGTTTTCAGCGATAATTTTGTCATTAATGGATGTACATGTTTGGGATGTAATAATGAAGATGTCTACTGCCACATAGACAAGAGAAAGAGATTAATTGTATTTATTCTAAATAAAAAATAGTATTAAATTGAAGAAATTAGCTTTGATTGGCTCTTTTTGTGTTCTTTGATTAATCATTGATATTTTTGTGTATGATATTTTTATCTATTTTTAAAGGAATATATATTAATAACCACCTTTTCCTTTTGACACTGTACAATTTTTGCAGATAAAGGTGATTTAAAGATGATATGAACAAGAAATGTGTATTTTGATGACATTGTCAGGAAATGTTGATACTGACATAAGGAATACATTATTAATTTTTGATAGTTATGGGGGGTGATCTGTTCCATTAGTAATTAAATATTTCTGAAGATTTTACTCATTAAAGGTGTCATTCCGCTGAAAACCACTTTTCCAGGCTCCTTTTTGACCCCGACTTACCAACACATGCTGCCTTTGACAGTGGTTTGTCACCTCCACTGGCTGCATACTGCATTCACAGAAAACAACAGGAGGAACGAGGGACCCAGAAATATAGGGTCTGTCTGATGTCAGATGGACTTTAGCGTCACCCACATGGGGTTAAGCCCGTCCCTGGCAGCGAATCTGAAGTAGCATTAGCATTAGCATCTACAAGAGAAGATGGCGCCACAGTAGCTGCTGCACAAAACTTGAAAAGAAAAAAAAATTGTTTTTTTCCTGCATGTTTTCAGAACAAGGGACGGCACGAAACCTAGCTGGATGCTACTCTGGTAAACACACATAAAGAGTGAGAGAGGAGGGGGGTGTTCCATCACACATTCTGAGCCAATCATAGATGCCTCGTCATGCATCATGGACATGTATGAGGAAGTACCGGTAAACTCTGTTGTTCGACCTTAAGTCATTTTTCTACTGTGCAAAAACAGCTGGGAACAAAGCAATCCGGAAGTTTAAAAAAAAAATCAAAAATTGAACCAACACACAATGTATTCAATAACAATGGAGAACATAGCAATATTAATGAAATAACCATGGAATGACAGCTTTAAGATAATTTCTGGATGTAACATAGTCTGATGAGACCCTCAGAACCCTCGTCAAGCCATATCTCTTATGGGTATGCTGAAGTTTAAGGACAGGATAAAGAGTTTGTGTGAGGTCCAGATTTTAGGCAAAGACAACATAGAACTACATGACAATCTGTGCTTGACTTTCATCCACAACAGACTTTGATGCACTCCATTAACACTGGTTCCAAACGGACAGCCCAGAGCTAGTGTAGCAGCCTGATTCTGTGCTATATGGATCTTATCCAGCACTCAACCACACAATGGAGTAATAGTCCAACAGTTAAAGACTGTAGTAGGAGTTTTCTTGTTCTAGATGAAAAAAAACATCAGTATTGCATCTAATTAATGAGATATTTCTACACATTTTAACCCTCTATGGGACTTATGACCTTTATTTTAAGTGCATTAAAGCCTAAAATACATTTCCTATGCTTACATTGCTCACTTTTTTAATTTCAAAGCACAAAGTGCTTGACATATTCGAAATAAAATGACTAAACTAAACTTTGCAAAAATTGACCTTTGACCTTTATTTTGGGGTATGGGATACCCTAACCGCACAAATTAATCCTGTTAGGGTATATATTTGTATATTTCTTCATAAATTCTTAAATTAAAAACAATTGATTAAAGAACAATGGCTTCATTGCCCATGAACATATTTGATTGAAATAATTTTATAATGGTTCTAAAATCTTTTATTTATTTATTTTTTTTAAACAATGAATTCTGAAAAGTTCAGAGGTGGTTAATCCCAGAGCCAAAGAGTAAAAGTCCTGCCATGTGTTGGTTCTTCCTGTTCACTTCATACAAGGGATTCAACTAAATATCTAATGAGGACTTTGGAGCTGGGATTAGTGAACTCTGTCAAAGGTTGATGAACATAAAGTTGAATGGATGACTACAAATGAAATGTGGTTCAAGAGGTGACAATGAAGTGTGATTATTTTCTGAGTGGGATTTTATTTTATTTTTTTCTTTTTAACTGTTTTAAAGGAGGATTTGTAGACTTCATATGAAATGACTAAAATGGTAAAAAAAAAAAAAAAAAACAGTTTAGGCTATTTAGTAATATTTTTTTTATTAGTGATTTATGTGTGTTTAATAGTTTAAAAATTAACTTATCATGACACTACTCATGTATATGACCCAACATGTACTATTGTATCCTGCCCTTCCTTATTGCAGCACATGACATCAGGATTTTAATTAATATTTAATTTTATTGGTTAGACAAGATTTTAAGTGACAAATTTATGGCACAATATGATTGGTTGGAGGCTTGTGTTATTTTTAAAGCTGTTTTTAAAGTATCATTTATAAATTATGTAGTCCTATAGAGGGTTAATATATACATTTACAGTATGCCATGGTCATTTAATCTGACATTTCAGTAACTCTAAAGCTGCTATAACTATAAATAATAAGGCTAGGTTGGTTTATTGCTTACAGGGAAGTTACATTCATCTGTGTAACAACGGCAGACAGGATCAACAGCTAAACATGTCCTCTAGCTGTTATTCTGTTACTGTCACCAAATAGGTCAAGGAGGAGGTTGAAGATATGTATCTGCGACTAATGGCAGAGGGTCAGTATGATGAAGTTCAGTGACTTTTTTAATATTGATCCACAAACTGGGGTTTCTGTGGTGTTTTACACTGTGATTTGACTTTTTCCACTGCTTGAATAGAAGAAACTTGGCCGAGGTTGTTCAATCCAATATGTTTCTATCTATATGTCTTTTTTTTTTTTTTATTACTGAAAGTTGCCAGCACCATGTTTGAATATCTGTTACATGATTGAGTACATGTTCAGTAAACCATAGCAGTCAGAAATAAGTACAGTAAAAACGTTTTCATATATATATATATATATATATATATATATATATATATATAGGCCAAGATCCTGTGGGACTTCCAGATCCAGACTGACAAGATGGTGATGGCCAATCAGCCTGACATAGTGGTGGTGGATAAACATGAGAAGACAGTGGTGGTGATAGATGTAGCAGTCCCCAGTGATAGCAACATCAGAAAGAAAGAACATGAGAAGCTTGAGAAATACCAAGGGCTGAAAGAGGAGTTAGAGAAAATGTGGAGTGTGAAGGCAACGGTGGTACCAGTAGTGATCGGAGCATTAGGGGCAGTGACCCCCAAGCTGGGAGAATGGCTCCAGCAGATACCAGGAACAACATCAGAGATCTCTGTACAAAAGAGCGCATTGCTAGGAACAGCTAAGATCCTGCGCAGAACCCTCAGGCTCCCAGGCCTCTGGTAGAGGACCTGAGTCTGAAGGAGACACCGCCCACGTGGGGCGAGAGGAACATTTTTTTTTTTTTTTTATATATATATATGGAAACGTTTTTCAAGTTATCAATAAAATATCTATACTATTCTATTTACAGGAGTCATAATGTTATGTTGAATAGACCTATCCAAAACTCAAGATTTGATGTGTACTGTGGTCCCTCATGTCATTTATTGCAAGGGTTACATTTTAAAAAATAACCCGCAATAGGCAAAATAAAAGTAGTTAACTTTTTTTTTTTTTTTTACACATATTACCTCAAACAAGGAGGTTATGTTTTTGTTGGAGTTTGTTTGTCTGTCTGTTAGCAAGATAACTCAAAAAGTTATGGACGGATCTTGATTAAAATTTCATGACGTGTTGGGGGCGTCACAATGATCCAGAAGAGATCCTGGATTCTGGATCACTTTGAAATGTATTCTCTGTTTAGCCCAATGTATAGTTTCAAAGTGATCTGGAATCCATGTCATGAAGGGTGAGGTGAAGAGAGGACTCAGGTGCTCAGTGCTGAAGGGAGAACAGATTTAATAACAAAACCAACATAAAGACAAGACACAGACTAAACACAAACACCTGACCGGCCAAAGTCCGTGGTGGTGATCAAATGTCCAGGTTATGGTTTCACTGGACATAGGTAGAGTGTCCGGGTTATGGAGGTGACAATCTGAATTGTCCGGCAACTGCACGCCTCACAGCTTATATAGTTGCTGATCTACAACGGCTTGCAGCTGCACAGTGTGAGCCAGGTGGACTGGAATGGATCTGGGGCAAAGGTTGAGACTGGAGAGGAGAAGATCTGGGTGAAAGGTCGTGGCAGGTTGTGACAATCCAGAATGTAATCATTTGTTCCTTGTGACACCCCCCAACACGCCATGAATTTTGAGTTATCTTGCTGACCAACAGACAAACAAACTGGCAAAAACATAACCTCCTTGATGGACCTGTCTTCATTCAAAGGGTGGAGGTCTGCCTTGGCGGAGGTTTGCGCTCTTTACTAGTTATATATGTGTTAAGGCTGTAAAACCTCTCACCACACACTTTTCTCAAACAGACATGAACATTTTCTCACATTTCTCTCTTGTTCAAACACTCTCAAGGATCAAAACTTCATAGATTTGAAAAAAAAAAAAAATAAGTACAGTATTATAGAATAAAACCAAAGATCAAACTTGTTTTCAACTTTTTGTGTGATGCATACCAACTTCCTCTGCCTTTTGATGAGACCCCAGGTGCTTTTATCAGTACAGAAGTTTCATCAACATTGTGGGTTTTGTTGTAGGAGAAAACTTAATTGATTGGCAGTGGTCTACAGTCCCTTAGCCAATCAGGACACAGAACACAATGCATGTTCATACACTGTAAAAAGAAAAAAAAACATCCAAAATTGCACTGAAAAAAATCTACGAAACAGTGAGTGCATGAAAGGTGAAGCATGTTATGGTGTAAAGACAACTGTACACGTGCAAACACAAAGACAACATCATCTCCACAAACCTAATATTGAGGACATTGATTTGTACATATTTATGTCCTATTAGCATGGGATAAGTATTATCTGTGGACCACTGTTAGATACCTCTGTGTTATTGTGTGGCGCATTTGGAAGGGATAAACAAAAGTCTGTAATTCACGCAAATTACAAATATTATGACCAGATATGTCGTAAGTTCACAGCATCCTGTTTCATCGTAGTATGAAAACAAAGTATGCATAAGAATATCACTGTGTCCACAGAGGGGGAAAATCCCATTGATAGGAAACAGTCTGTAAATTTGCACCACGCCTTCAAAATAAGGGCGGAGTCAGTGCAGATGAAAACAGTCAGAGACTTTCCCTCTGGCAAATGGCCGACTGAATCTATAGAGATAGTTATAAATATTGTTGTGTACATGTATTGTTGGCATGACCATATCTTCTTTACCACATGCTGCCACACAAGCCATCTAGTTGAAGATTCTTCCTGCCTTGTTTTTGGAATTCTTCTTGGAGTTGTTTTTGGTCATCTAGTAGCAAGTACACGGGATCGGCCTACCGCCTGCCCCCGAAAATGCTGCTAATCATAATTTCAGCTGCTTCGTCCATTATTCACTCCACAAAAAGACAAGAGGCGCACAATTGAAATCACAAACACAGACATACACATTCACACGAGACTTGAATTATCACTGGACGTCTGTCTTTCACCGAAACACAGTAGGTAATTTATGGTAGAATTCTCACTGAGCAAATCACGGGCATGGCGCATTCACACAGGACTAAGAAATCAGAGATTCTCCGTAATTATTCCAAATTACCAGTGGTCCACAGGTAATACTTATCCCATACAAATAGGGCATAAGACAGTTTTTGGATGATTCCAGTGTAATTCCAGCATTTACATCAAATTTACATTTATGCTGTTAGTTATTTGGTTAGTTAACTTAGTTAACTTTAATTTACATATTCCATAATAATCCCTTTGCTGTTGAATACTTCAGGGCCTCTGTTATGCTGACATCTAACATCACCACACTTCCATGATATAGAATCCAACACGAGCCTAAGAAAAGCACATGTATGCTCTTCCAGAGACAAAATCATTTAGGGAGTCACCTAAAGTCACTCGGCAGAACATTTTTTTTTTTCCACAAATCCCCAAATGGTCTTTCACACAAGCCCTGAACACATGCTCAAATCTAATACAATTAGAATAGAAGTAGCTTTTCATACAATTCCCACTGAAACGTTTCTTAAATTATACTCAGGCCTTGGTGACTGTCTGTCTTATTACATTAACACTGGTGCAGCAGCGGTGAAACGATGGCATAACTGCTGATTACCATAGTGTCTTTCCACATGAGCGCAGCGGGAAGCACACGCTGGCAGTTTTCTAATCGCTCAGTGCACCGTCGCGTGGGATTACCGGATGAACTATTCGCTTCGGATGAAAATTGAGGTGAATCAATTTTCTATTTTCTTTTAGGACTTCACTTCTATGTGGTGTCAAGCTAATGACAGCCCAAGCCACTGGGACAGGAGTCATTCATCAAAGACGTTTAAAAGCAAACTGTAAGTGAGCTCCCCTCTCTCTCTCTCTCTCTCTCTCTCTCTCACTATTCATTAGTTCAAACACAATCACATTTGAAGGAAGCTGTTGGAGCTATCACACTCAGCTTCTAGAAGGAGATGAATGGATGATTATATAGCCTCCTGGTTGGATAATTATATTGCTTAATATATAGAATACATCCAAAACAAACAAAAGTTGACATTTGGTCTTGTTAATGTGATTTATGAACCATACAAGTTTGGCGACATCAGGACTGGGTGAATAATACAAATGTGTGAGGTAGATACCATCATTTATTACCCTGTCCCCGAAGAGTAGATCAGGGTAATGGGTTTGGTTTTGTTTGCTTGTTTGTCAGCAATTTTACACAAAAATTACCCCAGCTAGCATGTCCATGCGGACCCCAGAAGGGTTACATTTGGGCTACATATAAGGGTCCTGTGTGGGTTTGTCTGCAGTTTCCATGGTGATGCCACATGTGTATGCCCATATCATAATCAAAGGTCTGAATATATCATATTGCTTATTTTTCACATTAATTAAGCCCATTTTTGTCATACTATTATGCCAATTCTTTTTCACAAAGTTAGTTTGCAGTATATACATATATATATATTGCACTCCGTACAATGACAAATAATGTGATTCTGATTCTGATTGCAATATGGGTAAACACATGTGGGTCACCATGGAAACCCACTATACCCACATGGGACCCTTATGTGCAGCCCAAATGTTTGCCTTCTGGGGTCCACATGAACATGCTGGGAGTGGACCAATTTCCAATTTCCATGACAAGTGGTTTAGAATAGATCCCATTAAATTTTGGTTGATGTAGGTCAAGGGTCAACGTAACCAAGAATGTGTGTTCGCAACAATGAGAGAAAAGGCAAATCAAGTAAAATGTTTGCCAGGGTCAGTTTTCGTTGTATCTTGCAGCACTTGTTTAAGTAGAAACCATCTTTATACAGGTAAGAAATGAACCCATAAAGACCCAAACCTTCTTTTGTAACCAAACGCATCTAATGGCCCAAAGTATTTAATAACTGTTGATCCATTAATCCAATCAATACAAGCAAATAATCAAGGTAAAACCCAGTTTGTCATCTTTTTGCGGTCATAAGATGTGATCCATTTGGACGATCAGAAGCTCTGTAGAGAACATCTTCTTCTATAATAGTGACTCACCAGTAAAATCCATGTACTGTAGCTTGATACATTTTACACTCATTTACTCATGTCTTTGTTCAGTTTTCTCTGGTTTTAAGAGATTAACTATAGGAAAATAGGATATAATAAATGGTGATAAATCATTTAAAGGTTACATGCGGAGAGAAATACATTTGGGAACTATCACAAAAGTAGCTTTCATTTATTCAGGAAAAGAAAAAAATACGAATATATGAGTGGAAACATATTAGTCCAGGTGTAGAGAGGCCTGCAGGAATGGTCTAATGACGATGAAAACAAAATGATTCATTTGCTGTGGTCTTCACAAATGGATCAGTGCACTCTAATACATCCTCTACCTCAGTATCCAAATGGAGGCAGTTTTTCATGCATCTACATGTTCAACTTTTAGATCCTGGCAAAGTTTGTCTGGTTTTCAAGAGTCATGGTTTAATATTTTACCTCCATAAAGCAGCTCAGACACATTTACAAAACGTTGGTAAAAGTGACATAATAGAGGTCTGCGAATATTTTCCGCTTCAGTTCCTCAAATATTTCAGTTGGAAAAGTTCTGTGTCCTTAACTTCTCATAACACAATGTTTCTGTTCTGTTTTTGACCTGTTTTGATCTGTTGATGCCTGTTTTATTGATTCTTCAAGTATTTATTAGAGGTAGACCTGCAGGGATCCAAATAAGAGCAAAGAAATATATAGAAATGTCACACTACTGTAGAAAACAAAAACACAACCTCATAAATTTGTGGCTGTCAATCACAGATTCAAGCCTCCTACTTATCTGA
Organism: Siphamia tubifer; assembly: GCA_020466265.1. Lineage (NCBI taxonomy): Eukaryota > Metazoa > Chordata > Actinopteri > Kurtiformes > Apogonidae > Siphamia > Siphamia tubifer. Next base: position 22,657,984 of record CM035804.1, read on the forward strand.
AAAGAATGTGTCTCAGAGTCGATTTTCAAGTCATTTTCATCCCTTTCTGAGACCTGGTTTGACCTGCAGCAGAGCATCTTGACCATGTCTACATGTTTAAATGCATGGAGTTGCTGTTTTGTGCTTGCCATGGTAGATGCAGTTGAACAGATGGACCTAATAAAGTAGGCAGAGAGTGCAAAAATATGTTTTATGTCTTAAGTTGGTAATTCTGATGTGAATGACCTCAATATGACATGAAATCCTGCTTGCTTGCCTAACTCCCACATGTTTCAAACGCACATCTTCTGTTATGTAAGCAGGGTTTTTGCTTGAAACTTGAAAAATTACTTTGAATACCCCCCCACACACACAAAAAAAAAAAAAAAAAAAAAAAATTGTAACTAATAGGGCATTGTTGTCTCTAGCTTAATTTGATCTGTCAAGGAAAACCAAAATCTTCTGTTTTTACACATGGACAGAATTGTTGTCATACATAAATGTGTAAAATGTGGACAATTGTACTTTTATGGTAGAGTTAGAGGCTGATCCACTGTGGGACAAATATGTTTTTAATAGTAACAAGGCAGCCGGAGACAGCAGACCTCCGGCAAGGCTTGATATAGCGTCATATGACATCAAAACGTGATGTTAACGTGCCATAGGTGTTGACCCATTGGATGTGTGAAGGTGACATGATGTGAAATGAAAAAAAAAATGCTAGATTCTATCTTTTCTGAATCCTGAGATATTATCACTGATGTGTTTTAGCCGTTGACCTTTAGTGACCTTTACCTTTGACCTTCATTGCCCAAACTCTAATGGGGTCTTATCTATCATTCCTGAAAGTTTCATCAAAATCTGTTTTTTGCATAATCCTGCTGAGCAGAGCATGGTAACTTTGCAAATTATATTAAATCTGTGATCTTGTCACATCACAAATACATCATGACCATGCACTATCACGTTGAATCACCAAATACATGTTGAAAATGGCAAATCTCTGCTGTGACAACATGAAAATTCAATATGGCGTCAGACTGGAAGTCATGAGTTGAGTCACCTGAAGCTTGGTCTGTTTCATCCCTATATGTGTCTCCTTCTACATGTCAAATTTCAGAATGATCCATCAAGAATTGGTGACGCTAGAGTGAGAACATATGCGCGCACACACAATGTTTGTCTGTGTTTGTAAAGTATAAAAAGGCTGTGGAACTGATTTTAGTACAGGTTCCACATACAAAACTATATGATCTACAGTTAAATTATATATATATATATATATATATATATATATATATATATATATATATATATATGAATATATACATGTGTGTGTGTGTGTGTATTTTAGTGCAAAAAATACCATTAGATTAAGAAAATATTGACATTTACAAACTATCTCGTAACGATAAAATATTAATAACCTGAACAACCTGAAATTAAGCACCATTTTAAAAATGTTCTGCTCATGTTACTAAGTTTAGTGTCTTGGTAGATCTGATCCATAATGTACATGGACAAACGAGGCAGAATATTGTTAAAATCACATTTTATTTTTTGAGAAAGGGACCTTTTTTCAGGATATTCACATATTTTTTTTGTTTGGATACTTGGTAAAAATAAGTAAATTAAGTGAAATTATAAGTCAATAAGTTAAGTTAAGTTCATTTGGTTTTTCGCACTAAATCAAAGCCAAAAATCTTGTAGTTGTTATTATTTTTTATAGATTATTATGCTATCATTTGACTGTTCTGGCCCACTGGAGATCAAATCGGGCTGAATGTGGCAAGTGTTGATGAAAAGTGACATTTTGTTTCCAACTATCATAAACACATTCAGTTTTTCATATTGCATGCAGTGATCAGGCTAACACATTACAACAGTCTCCATATTTGCATTCTATGAATCCGGCTAATGTGCACACCCGAAATTCAGACTTCAAATAAAAACACTGTTGATAATGTTGTAATAACTTGAGCTTCAGCTACATTCTGCATAATGAAACTCAAATGTTACAGCAAAAGGGCATGATAAAGATAGGCTCAAATTGACTGTGTGTGCACGCTGAACCTTTCAGCTACAGCTTAATTACAGCTTAATTTATTTTAGTCAGAAGTGTGGTGTAGTATTAGAACAGGCTGAGAGAAAAGGGGGAATTTGTGGAGATACTCTGGTATTTAAACCAGATAAAACAGTCAAGATCATGTTAAAAATGCATCACTTTCCAACATAATGGCATTGACCTTTGGGGCAGAATTAAGTAATATTTGTCTGCAGAGGAACAGCTCGGAACTGCCATGTTTAATTTAACTTCAGTCCTTTCTGTGTAGCCCTTGACAAGTAAGGCTATTAAAGAAAACTGTTGAAGACTGAAAGAACTTCTCATTTAACTAAACAAGTAGATGGGGTTAGGCGTAGGAAGTCAGAAGGTATATTATATATTCATGAAGGTTTTGCAGCTGCTTTATTGGTTTTAAGCCAGACCTCACCTTCGAGCTTGTAAACGCTGTTTGACAATCGGCGTATAGAGCAGCAGGAGAGGGAGTAAGCCTTTCACTGCTCATTCCTCATTTACTGCCTAGAACCTTCTGGATCGCAACAAACAGCAGGTACAACATGAAGAAGCTGATATGGAGATCAGCTCCCTGGGAGGTTAGGGTGGTGGGTAACTACATCTTCTTCTCAGGTGACGCTGAATCTAAGTTTGAAGGGAAATATCATCTTAAAAGTGCAACGTTTTTAATGTCATGTAAAGTTTTGTCACCATTATAAAAGTTAAATAAGTCACTCAGTTCAGACAGGAAAGTCAGGAGACAAAATGTGAGCTGACAGTCACTGGGAGGCACTGGAAGCATTTACACTTCAATACGTTTGACTTAAAATCAACAATCTAATGCTTGAAGTTTTCAGTCGGTTTGATTTGGGCATTTTCATCTTCAAAGCACAGACTGGGTTAAGGGTTAGTTTGGGGTTTTTTTAGCTGCTGGTGTGATTTGCAATAAAAAGGCAAGTACTATGTGACTTGAATTTTCATTGGGCATTTTATTTTTTTATTTGCATGGATTGATTTTTATTTGTGTGATGTCATCTTTCATTGCTTTCAGACCCTGATTACCCCACCCCCTGAAGGGGAGAGGGGTAATGTGTTTGAGTCAGTCTGTTTTTTTGTTTGTTTGTTTGTTTGTTTGTTAGCAGGTTTACACAAAGACTACTGAACCAACCTCCATGAAATTGTTAGTAAATGTGCAAGGTAGTTCAGTATAGATCCCATTACATTGTGGTGAATGTTGGTCAAAATCACAAAAAAAAGTTTTTGCAATGAAATAAATAATAAATAAATAAGAGATGGGGGAAATCAGGTAAAATGTGTGTGTGTGTGTGTGTGTGTGGTGGTGGGCATCACTTGTTTGTATTACTTTTATAGTTGTGAACGAAGAAAAACAAAATAGAACATGGATTGTACCCACTAGTGGTTTGGAGAGGAAGAATGTGTTGAATCCTTAGGGGTCTGAGCAGGGCCTCAGTCTGTGGGTAAAGGTTAACCCCCCCCCCCCCCCCCCCCCCCCTATGGGGGCCCAAGCCAGAATCATCAGATCATCAGAAATTATGTCCAAGATACTTAACCCTTGTGTGGTGTTCGGGTCTGTGGGACCCGTTTTCATTATTTATGAAAAGAAAAATGTGTCAATTAATTAATTTTTCAAACTGAGATTCACTGACTTTGGCTCATTTTCTGTGAAGAACATATATCAGAATACATATTTGATGACCACACACACTACACCCCCCCTACACATTTCTATTACATATAAGATGTCCGGGTCCAGTGGACCCGGGGCTAATAGAAGTGTGGAAATCGATGTTCTGTGTACCACACAGCAGGTCTAGACAGGAGGAGGACAGTGTGTTGGTACACAGAACATCAAAGGGTCAAATATACGAGAAAATGAGAGCAGACAGTGTTGACAAACAATGTTGCAACGTTGTATGCAAACTGCAGGTGCAGAATTTGACCTTCTGTTTTGCGGGAATCTTTATTTTTTCACACTATATGTTACAAATTGGAGGCAGGACACTATAATTATAGCTTTGTCAGTGTGGTTTCTTATCACAACTGATCAAGATGGCCAAACCCATTCTACAGAACCACAATCTGCAGAGCCTGAAGTAAGTGTGTGAAACTGTTGCCGTACATGTCTGGCATTCATGTCTTGTGTCTAATAGAGATAGAGAAAGAGAGGTGTTGGTAAAATTCCTGATCTTGTCATTATTCTAATCTAGTGTGTGAACACCATCAACAAGAAGAAGCGGTGCAAAGTGTGCAGTCCCAAGATGGACAGGAAAACACAATATACATGCATCAAGTGCAAAAAGTATATCTGCAACACACACACAGCAAAGCTCTGCCCCTCATGGGATGTACAGGCTAGTGGCTAAAGGCCATGTGTTCAATGGGGCTGATGTGTTGTCTTGACTGATATGTTTACTCTGTGTTCATGTGGTCAGCTTGTGTTGTGAACCCGAATGGGTTAAATTTCAAGTTCAAAGAAATAAAAGTCAGTAGTTTTGAAAAACCTTGCTTCACTTGTAAATTAGTTTCCACTCATATCTTGAGTTGAATTGATTTTCTTTATTATGTTTTAAATATTAAGTTATAAATGTGACCTAAAAATGGCAAAGGGATGATATTAACCATATATATATTGTTTATACTGCTTGTAATTGGGATAAGGTAAACATCTGTTCAGTATTTTAACATAAAAGTGTTGTTAGGTATTAAAAGCCACAAAATGCAATGGGTCCATCAGACCCACAAACACTGGCTGAGTAACAACAATATGAAGGGGTTAACAACTTTACACACAATGAGTGTGCTATCAGGGAATGTCATCTTCTTATCTTCTTTACTCCTCACTGTCATGACATTACTCTTATTTGCATTGAATTTAATGTGATAAAAAGACCATATTGTGTGCACACCTTAACAACTGTTGTAAGCCAGTACTACATGGGCTAAGAATGGCCACATCATCTGCATACATGAGATGATTAATCACAGAACTGGCAATTAAACAGCCTGTTGAACACAAACTCAACTGGACTGAAGAGTCATTCATTTACACATTAAACAGAACTGGAGAAAGAAGCCCACCTTGGCAGACACCATTAGATACATGGAATGGGGAGGGTATTCTAACCATGACCCTTGGAACACCTCTCTTTCATGAACAGCTTATTATGGTTTATTCTGTTAAAGGCTTTCGAGGCATCTAAAAAAACTTTATCCTCAGAATTCTGAGAATAAAGTAAGAATTTTTACTTCATTCACAGAATAAACCATGCCTTTTTTTATTTTTTATTTATTTATTTTTTTTACAGTGGCCCTAACCCTCGTCCGTATTTGTGCCTAGCACCATTTATTATGTATTTTGCATTTTGTTGTATACCTTAATATATTTTCTTGTTCTGTTGTTGAACATCTTCCGATCTACAATGTGTATCCTTGTTTAATGTGAAGTGAACCATAACTTTATCTTCATCTGTTTATTTAGCTGTTTTGGGGCTTTCTGTTCTCACATTACCTAATGAGATGTGTCCGTCAAAGAACTCCGCAACTCAGTTGTTTAAAAAATCTCTTATTATTGCATTTTGAGAGATCTTTTCAGTGATATGCCTACACTTTAACACATTCTACTATTCCTTAATTCAGTTCAATTCAGCTCCGTTCATAATACCTATTTCAGTACTTTACAGAGTAAGGTACATTGAAAAAGCCAACAATTCCCCTGAGAGAAAGCATTCCCTTTAACAGAAGAAAAAGTACTCAGAGACAGAACTGGGCTCTGGGTGGGTGGCCATCTGCCTCAGCTGTGTGGGGAGAGTGGAAAGAGGAAAAAAGAAAAGAAGAGAAAAGCAGAGACACAGCAAAAAACAACACAAAACACTGGATAGCACTGTCAAGTGTTGTGCAGGTCAGACGCCCCTAACCACTTATTAGGGATGTACAGCTCCAGAGGCAGAGACACCTGCAGGAAGGAGGATGGAGAGGAAAAAAGTATGAGTGAGGGAAGACACAAAGTTAGTGGCATATATGGTCACACACACAGAGAGAGAGAGAGAGAGAGAGAGAGAGAGAGAGAGAGATACTCAGTGCATCACAGGTCGCCCCAACAGCCCAGAACAATACAACAGAACTATGGGATGGTCACCAGAACTGGGTCACCATCTCTGGTTTAGATGGTTTATATCAGGACAGAAGAAATTCTAAAATGAATGATTTGGCCTCTTGTGTATTTTTAGTATCTTTTGAATGTATAACTGCTTTCCAATCTTTTTTTTTTTTTTCACATGACCCCATTTTAGCATCACAAATTTCTGGTGAACCCAGACATTCAGAACAGATATATATATATATATATATATATATATATATATATATATATATATATATATATATATATATATATATATATATATATATATATTCTTTTTTTTTCCTTTTTTGGGGGGGGGGTGCTAAAAATTTATTTGTAGTTGATGATGTAATAGTTTGTTATGTAATGTTGCAAATAAACATTCATTTTAGATTTTAGTCGATATGATGTATATTATTATACATAGACGGACGTAGAAAACCAAGTGTAGATTAGGACACAAATTTTATTTTCTCTGGTTAGGATATGTAACAGTCAGTCCTGTTTGTATTTATGAGAATGACAATTAATACTGAACAAACAATACTATAAATCATAAAAGAGAAGCAGTATCTGAAACTGACCACAATGAACAATTAATGGATGAACAGTACCACAGTGCTTCAGTTTCACACTCAGTTTTCATGTCTTTTATGGATTGTGACTGTCTCTGTCTTTTCTTTATTTCATAAATTACTATACATTTCAGGTGAACCTGTTTGAATTCCAGGTGACTCCATGTGTGATCCTGACCCGAACATTAAAATCCACTGGTTTAAACTTTGCCTTTTTTTTTTTACCTTTGTAGCTTGTTTCCATTTATGTTCAAATTAACCCATAAACATTCAAACATCCAATTTATCAATTGAACTAAAATATGCAAGAATCTCTAAACCACTAAATCTATCAATATGTTGAAATAATTGTTGTAAAATAAAGCTTATGATTTTTTAATCTTCATCAGATTTGAACCATTTGGACATTAATAATAATAATAATGATGATGATGATGGATTTATATAGGAATTTTTGGCCACTCAAAGCACTTCACATTGGCGTCCCATCATTCATTCACCCTCACATTCTCACTCTGGTGGTGATAAACTACATATGTAGCCACAGCTGCCCTTGGACAGACTGACAAGAATGGCTGCCATTTTGTGCCTATGGGACCCTGACCACCACCAAACATTCATGCCCCACCATCTGACCCATGACCAGCCCCATTCAGAGGCTCATTTACAAAAACATCTTCTATTCCTTCTGCAATAGCTGCCCATAATAATGTAAAATACACCGTACTATGTTTTTAGTCATTGTATTTTGCAGTCCTTACACGCCCATTTTTCAACAATATCGGTCATTAACTCTGGTATAACGTAGAGATTGGTGGTCCAAACTGCTAGCATGTTGGCAACCCAAACATGCACTGAAGCTAGTGATTGACAACGTATGGAACTGTGTACTTCCCTACCCCTAAAGCAAAAAATTGGCCACCAGGTGAATAAGGCAAATATGGGAAGCTTAAGTCTCTACACCTTCCGGAAAGCTTATGGGGCCTGAGATCAGAAATGTAATGAATGGTATTCAATGGGAAATAAAATGCTAAAATCGTGTCTGGTTTGTCATGTGCCCTGAATCACACACATGTTGTAGCTCATAATTAATGATGTGCATTTAAATTGCTTCTGTTAACCAACGGCTGATTAATTTGCAGGTAAAATAATTAATAATTTGGACTACACACCTGGCATGCATGTGACATCACCACAGACTCCACACTACAGCTGAGCAGAGTGTGACATCACACACTGTATGCAACGCATTGTAGTGTCTTACTAAGCCCACATAAAACCTAACATCACCTTTGCTTCTCATCAAAAATGGATGGTCTGCCTACACCACATTAATATTTCTTATTAACCACTATTGTTATGAGACTAGTCTCTGGTGTCTTGTCTTTGTCTTATTTTTGTAAGTATCTCTGTGGTTTTTGTCTTTGTTGGAGTTCTGGGCCTTTACTTTGACATGTGGGTTTGTGTTCACCCTTTACCCACTTTCCTCCTGGTCATGGTGTGTGTCTCCTCCCATTAATTAACCCCAATTGTGTCTCACCTGTTATTTCCCCAATAAATACCTCTTGTTTCTCACAGTAGTGTGCGAGTTTGTTATTTTCCCTTGGTTTTAACATATGAGCAGTTTTTCTTGTCTCGGTTTTCTGGCTTTGACCCTGTTTGTCCTGTGGCGTTTGTATTCTGGTTCTATCTTTCTGGATTTGTGCACCCCTCTTTTGACCTTCTGCCTGCTTTTGACTTTGTCTCTGCCTGCCTCTCATCTGTACTACACTGAACTTTTGCTCACCTGTCTTTGGACTCCCTTCTGCACTCTGGTAATGTGTTGGATTTCCCTTTGGACTGAACATTGAACTCCTGTGTATGACCTGTTTTTTTTTTTCTTGACCTCTGATTTGTGCCTCAGCTGATGGGAGAGCCACCCATATGTAGCTGATCACAGAGGAGGGACAGGAGCGCACATTACAGACACATTATTAATAAACACTGTTAAACTGATCTCTGTCTCTGAATTGGGTCCATTCTTTACATACATTGTATGTATCAGCTAACATATGTGAATTTCAAAGCACTTTAGTTGCTCCATTCACTCCCATTCAAATTTTTTGTGAGTTAAGCAGCTATGGACTGGAAGTAGAAGGGCATGATTTAGCCTCCTCATAAAAAATCTGCTGCTAAACAGAACAGAGTTGCTCAACTGATTTTCATTCTTCATGTAACATGCAGATTTACCAAAGATAGTAGCATTGCACTAGCATTTTACATTAGTTTCTTGTATTGATCCATTGTGTATAAAGGTGTTTAAAGGGTTTCAGTTCTGATATGTGATGTATTTTACAGGTATGTGATATGGGATCATTTCATATATATATATATATATAGTACATACTCTTTAGGTTGAACATTGTACACAGTCTGAATGGGGTGTATTTTATGTTTATTAGTTGTACTTATTTTTTTATTATCTTATTTAGTGGAGCACATGTAGTAATTGTGAATGCTCACTTGGTTTTCAGATCTTTGTAAAAACAGTTCATACCTCACCATCCACAAACACAACACAGAGCTAGTAGAATACCAATGGAACAGCCAACTCCAGCTACAAATATGCAATCACCTACACTAGCAGAGCAAGAGTATAGACACGAGACAGGTGCAGGAATAGAAATCAGGACATTTTGGAGAAGTTTAGAGAGAATGAATGGAAAAACCACCTATCTAATACCCTGGCAAACAAAGACAGGCAGGCTTCCTATAAATCCCTGCACACATTTGCATCTAATTGTGTCCCTGTTCAAGCCAAGAGTTCAGCTTGCAGCTACAAATTCTCCATGTCAGGTTTTACATGGGCTCGGTTTGACATCCTTCCTCAGGCAGAAGACTTGCTACAGCCAGCTCCTCTATTTTTAAAGCGGTTTGCATACAGTTATCCAGATGATTCAATTGCAAAATGGGTTCTTATGACAAATGGCTCACTCTTGACCAAGTAAAAAAGATAAAAACAAAAATGCAAATTTGGGGATTTCACCTGTCGGATAATTGAACATTTCTGTGAGTAATTGCATGAGGACCACTATAATATTTGCATCTTTCACCCCAATTCAGGCCGACCTAGGGTGACCAGATGGGGTTGGCTGAAATTTGGACGGGGGTGGGTGATGCACTGACATACATAGTCAATAACAATATATGAATTTCAAAGCTTGTGAAATTAATGTTATTGTAGTTTATCAATATTAATTAAATATCATTAATACAAGCGGGCAATTCACATACAGATGTTATCTTAAAATAGGCCTAACTATTACACAATAGGATAATAATGAAGCTGCACTTCAAATGTCTTCAAATCTTCATTAATCTATTAGACCTAATCTCAATATTAATCAAATGCTGTGACAGCAATAAACATATCCCTAAAAACAAAAATAAAGATCAGTAAAAGGTACAGTTATTTATTAAAAAACAAAAAATGTATTGCACACTATATTTATAAAACATTGAATAATACAAATAAAATGAGAACTAGAGAAAATGACATGGGAGAAATGGTGTGAAAAAAAAAGTGATATTCAGATATGAGGAAACGCATGTCAGGCCACCATGGAAACTGCAGACAAACCCATATGGGACCTTTATATGCAGCCCAAATGCAACCCTTATGGGGTGCACATGGACATGCTGTCTGGGATGTGAACATCTACATGATCAGTAAATGAAATATGGGAAAATACATTATTTTCCACTGACAAAGCATAAAATGCAGAAGAGAACATTACAATAAATGGTGACAAATCACTTCAGAATGACTGAATGTAGAAAAAATACATATTTTGGAAGTACTGCATTAGTAACACCGGGTCTTTATGGGTTAAATTATAGCAGGGGCTTTTCCAAAATGTCTGGAGTGAAAATCTTTTTTTTTTTTAATGGTTTAATTTGTGGGTGTGTTTGTGCTTTATTACTTTCACTTATGCTTATTTCTGTAGTTTTTTTTTTTATTTAGGTAATTTTTTTTAATTGACTGGGGGGGGAAAGGAGGAATTGAACTGTGACAAGTGTGTGTTTAGTTTTTTTGTGCTTCTGACATGAAGTGAATTGTGACTGATCGGATTGGCATTACAGAAGTGTATTAAAGAAAGAGGAAAGAGCCACTGGAATAGTAGAAGCACAGCAAAATGACACACTGACGAAAATTGATATAAGGAAGAGTATGAATCAGGTGAAATACTGGTAGATAAAAGGTAATAATGGAACACTTTGAGGTGATTTTTAACTTAAAAGAAATAAATTAGGCAGTGATAATCCCTTTACAAAGTCCACTGACGAAGGTAATGGAGCAAGAAGAAATAGCTGAGGTGTTACATGACACTTTGTTGGTGAAATGCAAAAGTGCTGAACAGAGAAATAAAGCAAAGAAACTGCAAACAGTGTGTAAAAAGAAAAGAACGGAGGGGAAAAGGATTGTCAGTGAATGGAGACAAGTCATAGGAACAATGACAGGAAGCCCCATAGGAGAGAATCTGGAGGAAGTGAAAGCAGCAACAGTCACAGGAATGACGATGCAGGAGACGGAAGATAAAAAAAAGGAGAAAAGACTTCAAACTGAACTTGTCATCACTTATAATGTTAATACATCAGTGCCAGATGTCTCTCAACAAATGAGCTGTAGTTTAAGAGTTATGTTGAAAATTGGATACATTGAGTCATTTAGTATTTGACTCCTTTTAGCTTTGCATTCATGTTATGTAGTGTCACAATAAACCTCGCAAGTTCTTTCTAAATAGGGTTACATTAAGTAACCACAGAAACCCAAAATAGTATTTTTCCCCCTCTATATTTAACATAATGTTTATTTTAAGTGATTTATCACCATTTAATGTAATATTATCCTCTGCATTTTTTTCAGTGAATATCTGGTACTTTCCCATATTTAATTAACTGATAATTGAGACATTCATTAAAGCTCAGAATAAAGTTGAAGGTTATTATATCAGAAACAGAGAAAACTCAAGCACACACACACACACACACACACATATATATATATATATATATATATATATATATATATATATATATATATATATATATTGTAGTCATTGCCAAGTGGACATAACAACGTCAGGAAGGAACATGACAAACATGCAGAGACATTTGTTCATGCGACATGCAATCATTTAAAGAGTGTCATGTTTTTGACACACTTTGGACTGATGAATCTCAACCCAGCAGCAGCTGCAGTGGCCAAGCTATGGTCACTTCTGTGGTTACAATGGAAGGCAAAACTTCATGCTAATCAAATTGTTTGTTGTCCTCTTTCCCCAAATTAGAATTGATAAGAGAATCAATAAAGAATTGAATTGTTAAGCCTGTATTTGAAATGGAATCAGAATTGTAAAAATTTTATCAATTCCCATCCCATACATATTCTTGGAGCTCACCTACAGCGGAGGCCAGCCCCTGCCTTCACTAAACCACTGCTACCACTAAGCCTTTACAGCTGCTCATGCCACACCTTTGTTCTTTTTCTACTGCCACTGTTCTTCTACTGCTACAACTATGCTAAAGCCATTATTCACCTACTGCAATCATGCTAATGCTAGTGTACCACCCTGACACTCAAAAAGGTTTCCACATCACCCACTATTCAACTTTTTCTTCATCTTCCACTTCCTCCTCACCTTTCCCTTTCGAGACTTCAATAAAACATAGTTGTGTTTTTTAATCCATCACGTCCCAAACAGCCACTGGTGACAGAAACCATCTGCGATGTTTAATAACTTCTGATCCTACACTAATCCTCTCAATACAAATAAATTGTCTAATTAGTCTAAAATAATAATGGATTATATTTATATTGTGCTTTTCTATGAACACATACTCAAAGCGAATACCATGGATCCATTATTCATTCACTCTCACTTTCTCACTCTAGTGGCAGTAAACTACAATCAGCTGTTGAAAAAAAATAGTAGACCACAGAAAATTATCACTCTTTCTAAGTTCACCAGTTATAGGTATGTGCTGGAGTAGAATGAACTTTTTGTTTAATCCTCTAAATTATCAACATTTCTCCCAAATTTCAAATAAAAAGCTTTGTATTTACAGCATGTATTTGCAGGATTTGGTACAGGGTCAAAATAACAAAAAAATGCAGGTGTTTTCACCCCTCAAATAATGCAATGAAAACCAGTTCATACTGATTTTTAAACAACACAATAATAATGTTGCAACTCGGGAAAGGTAAAGAAATCAATATTTGGTGGAATAACCTTTACTTTCAATGATAGATTTCATGTGTCTTGGCTCTCCTCCTACCTTGCTGGTGGATGACTTTTTGCATCTCCTGGCAGAGAAATTCAAAATGCTGTGTAATCTTCCATGACTTGTGACCATCCATCTTCCTCCAGAGGTTTTCAAAGTGGGGTCAGGTCAAAGCACTGTTTTTTCATCATAAGAAGATAGTGATGGCCACAGTAGTGGTGTTTATACTTCTTCTTAAATAAGAATATGGATCAGACATTTATTCAGTAGAATAAGGTGTGTTTGTGTTGGATTTCAACAGATACAGGAATGGCTGTCATATGTGCTGATTTCAGAGGAAATTGTGGTGATCTTTTCATTTTTGTCAGAGCTGTATATATGTGACCCGCCACCACGAAACCAGGCATAAGTCGCGCTGAGCCGTTCAGAGCTACAGCCAAATTTAGGCTGGAAGGTGATTTCTTATTTGTGTTTACACCTTATCAAAAACCGGTACCTTAACACCTCTATGTTCACTTCCTGTGGTCATTACATTGAAATCGAGTCAATAAAGGTGTTTATTGAGTCAATTATTTAAGCGGTGACAAAAGTTTAAGGATTGCTGAGCAAAGACAAAGACGACTTCCACCTCTTTTCGCCGAACAAACCGATCTCCGTTCCGTGGGTAAACATCCAAGTGTTCGGTACGAGGTAAAAGCCTATATTGAATGGTCTTGTCCAATGGCGTAAGCCAAATGATTATAATACGTCACACTTCTGTCCTATTATTATAATGTATAAAGCTTCTGTGACATGTCCATCAGAGTGTCCTTTAACATCTGTGAATATTTTTTGTCAATCGGATACGAATTATTATGCATTGCTAAGGACTTCCTACCCCAAAACAATCCAAAACTTTAACGGACAATATCTAAAAATATGCAAATTGCACAATAGGTCCAACTGTGGATATTAAAATGACCATAACTTTGGTTCTACTTATGATAGAAACATAATTTTTCACCATCTTAAACCTTAGTTTCCACTCTACCAAGCTACACAGATAACTCAGTTTTGATTTCCAGACACTTATGCCTGGTTTCGTGGTGGTGGGTCACATATGTGGCTGTCAATTTGTACCTACGACCCCTCCGACCACCACCGAACATTCATATGCAGACATACACCAGTGTGAATAGCAGCACTGGAGGCAGGTAGGGTGAAGGGTCTTGACTAGGACAGAGAGGGATTCGCACCGCCAACCCCTCGTTTATTGGATGATCCACTCTATACCTCCTGAGCCATGGTCAGCCACCAAAATACAGTTTGTTGTTCAGTCATCAGATATGACCCATTTGGACATTCAGAAGCTCTGTAGTTCCCATTAACACATTGTCATGTTCTACAACATTGATTCACCAGTAAAACCCATGGAGTTGGATCAATGACAGTGGATGGAGACACTTGTTTTTACATTCACTTATTGATATCTTAGCTGAAAATGTCACTTTATCTTGTGTTTTCTCTGTTTCTGATATATTCCACAACTTTAATCTGAGCTTTAATGAACATGTACATGATTAGTAAATTAAATACATGATTTTCAATGAAAATACACAAAATTGATAAGATAATACTAGAATAAATGTTGATCTATCAAGTAACACACACACACACACACACATAAGCAATGGATCTTTATGGCTTAAATCACCCTCTGCTCCTTATTCTGCATTTTGGGGCATTTTTTCCACGCACACTTCAGTTTCCACGGTAACTACCGATCTCATGAATGTCCAACTGAGTCATATCTCATGACCATGAAAACATGACAAACTACATTTTACACCAACTATTTACCTGGATTGACAAGATTAATGACTCACCAGGTATTAAACATGTTAGATCAGCAAATGGTATTGACTGTTTGGGTCTATGTGGGTAACCAAGACCTTGTATTGATCATGGGAAAGTCAAACTTCTGTGCATAATCTTCTCCATCATATCCCAAAGATTCCACTCTGTGATGGTCAATACATGTGTGTTATGACATCTTATGCTTCCTGAATCAGTCTTTCCTGGTTTGATCCTGATAAATCATTCCTGGTATTGTTAACATGAAATACATCTGTGTCATCAGAGAAGACAAAAAACCCCCATTAATTTTCAAATCTATTCACTCAGTATATTCAGGTACTCAACTCAGGTACTTTTTCATTATCAAAATTAGAATAGATGATAGGATTTTCTAAACTTGCCAATAACTGTAGTCGGCCTCCACTGGTCCATGGTTATGTGGGTGTTTACCACAGATTGTTCTTATTCAGTGGTTTGCCTTCACAGTTCAAAGACATTCAGGTAAATCCTGGTTACCCCGTGGTATGAGTGTGAACGGTCATTTGTCTCATGTTAACCATTTATACCTGGTGATAAAATCTGACCTGAATCTGGACACATTATGCAGCTAATAAACAGTATAGTGTTATTACCCTGCGCCCCAAATGGGAGGTGAGAGTGTTGTTTTTGATTGTTTGTTTGTCAGCAACTTCATGCAAAAACTGATTGATTTCCATGAATTTTTCAGGAAAGGTGCAAGGTGGTCCAGAATAGAGTCCAATAGATTTTGGTGAATGTAGGGTCAAGGTCACCAAAAATGTGTTTCTGATTGGTGAGAAGACAAATCAGGAATTTCCTTTTTCATTCCTGTATGCTCACTTTTGCATTTAGCTTCTTTTTCCTATCACACCAGAACTTTGTCCAAATTTGAAGACTAGGTCAAAGGTCAAGGGGGTCACTTCTGAGGAAAACTAAAATGGATTTTAAGTGAAAAATGAGAGTAGACGAGGATGTACGTAGTTAATATTATTGACAAAATTATATAATGAGCATTGACCTTGAGTGTCCTTAAAAGATTAAAATCAAGTTCACATAATTTTAAATGCTCGTAACACTAAAAAGGAATCAAGATCAGCATGTCACAGGGATATATCAAATGAAATGTAATTTGTTTGGTCTCTCCATGAGCAAAAGTGGACACAGTCAGTATCTGGCAGGAAAAACAGAAATACATTACAGCACAAATAAGCAAGCACATCTCTGCATTAATAATGGAAGAAAAAAAATATTTCATAATAGATATTATAAGGGACTTTTTTAAGGTTGCAAAATAAAGACAATGGGATCACAGAGGTAAGGTGCATTGAGAACAGAAATGAGGGAGGGGGCACAGGGGTGTAAATCAGTTAATGTATTAGTTGGCTTGGCTGACTGAAGATCACCAGCTGTAGTTGTATCTGCAGCCTTTAGCCTTGAAAGATTATTTCTCTGTTGTTGATAGATCGGAAACTATATGAAGGTTCCAAAATAGCATCATGATCTTTGACTTTGAAAGAGCAAACCTATAGTCTCACATTTTGAGAGTGAGATGTCCAATAATAGTTGAACCATTTACAAGGGGTGGAGTTTGTTGTATCTGGCACCACTTGTTGCATTTACACAAAGAATGTTTATATTTTTTACGTCACCTAAGGAGGTTGTTTCTTCAAGGTTTATAAGTTAAAAAGTTATGGATGAATTTTGATGACATTGTCAGGAAATATTAATAGTGGTACAAGAAACAAATTATTTTGCTGAATGGCAGGGTTTACCTCTGGAGGGCTTTCTTCTGGTCATTACTGACATTTCTCTATCAACCTGGATCAGGAATCCTCCAGGACTCAGCTACTGAGCTCCTTTGGCTCCACTTCCATCTGACTGAGTCTCTGTCTGTGCAACACCTCCATTTGGGCAATACTGTTCCACTCCGCAGGAGACACATCGATCAAGGATCTTGACAGGCTTCCTTCTCGGACAGCATGAAACAAATTGAGTCTATCTGGTTCACGACTAGATGCCCTCCATGAAGCGCTGTTCAGTGTTGAACACAGTGTGTTAGCCAACCTTAGTAGGTCGGCTAACACTCTTGTCAAACACCACAACTCCTCTGTCAGTTTAGGCTTGCTAAACATCCACTCACGAGCAAGGAACATCTCATCCGGGACCTCCTTGTTGACCATAAGTTTAAATTTCTGTGTTTGACAGAAACTTGGCAGCAACCTAATGACTTCATTCCTTAATTATGGTACTCCTCCTGGGTTTGTTTTCAAATGCCAACCACATGACTCTGGTCAGAGAAGAGATCTTACAGCGACAAGTGCAAAGCCTTGTTGGTATACTTTCCAGTCATATGAGGCTATTGTTTCATAGCTGTCCGGAGCTGTACCCACTATTGTTGCTACTGTGTATGGTCCACCTAAGCCAAATAAGATTTTCATGAATTATTTTACTGTATTCCTGACTAACCTCACCACTCTGTCTCCAAATATAATAATCCTGGGGGATTGTAATATCCATATGGACAATCCCAACCACACCCTGACCAGAGATTTTACATCCTGCCTGGACAGTTTTGGCTTGCAGCAATACATCAATTTCCCCACTCATTTAAAAGGTCATACTCTAGACTTGATTTGCTGTTCTGGTGTTTCTCTTGCTGACTGCATGGCAGATGCTCTCCCCTTCTCTGATCACATGTTGTTGTCATTTAATGCTAACTTCACTGTGTCTAAAACAATCATCACACATGTCATCTCGGATCGTAATACTATGGATATTAACTTGGACACTCTCTTTTCCTGTATCAACTGTTTTCCATATCCTGACAGCCTCTCTGCCCCGGATGATCTGGTTACCCATTACAACAACAGCCTTCATGACCTTTTAAATAACCTTGCTCCACTTAAAACTAGATCTGTCACTTTCACCCGCTCCTTTTCTCAGTTCACTCCCACCCTCAGACAGCTCAAAGAAGAAGGACGCCGACTTCAACACCTATTCAAAAAGGCTGCCCTCACTATTCACAAGGAACTGTATCACATCCATATCTATCACTACAAGGACTGTATCCAGCAAGCCAAATCAACCTACTACTCCAACATCATCAATTCTCATTAAGGAGACTCAAACGTTCTATTCACTCTTCTTCATCATGTCACACAACCTCCTGACTCACTTCCTCTGTACATGTATTCCACCACTTTCTGCAACACACTTATTTATTCTTTGCCACTAAAATGTTAAATGTTCCTTAGCAACTCATCCCCACTTCCTCTCATGAACCGTCTTCTTCAGCTCTCTCTGTGCGTCCCTCACAGCTACTCTCAGTGTTCACCTTCCTTCTGTTTCTAATATGTCTTACTTTATTATTAAATCCAAATCTTTGACCCGTCAATTAGACCCCTTTCCAACCAATTTCATTAGTGTCTGTTTTCTCTCTGGCTCCTCTCATTACTCTCATAATTCATTTTTACTCACAACGCTGGAATTGTTCAGTCATCCTTTAAAAGTACTGTTGTCACTCCCATACTTAAAAAACCTAGTGCAGATCCCAGTAACCTCCATAACTTCTGTCCTATCTCCAATGTTCCATTCCTTTGTAAACTCTTTGAAAAAATTGTCGCTTCCCAGCTACATACTCACCTTTCCTACAATAATCTTTATGAACAATTCCAGTCTGGTTTTTACCCTCTCCACGGCACTGAAACAGCTTTTTATCAAAATCACAAATGATTTCCTCCTGGCTGCTGATTCTAGTTTTCTGTCTATCCTCATCCTGCTTGATCTGAGTGCAGCCTTTGCCACCATTTCACACACCATCCTCCTGGACAGACTTTCTTCAATTGGCATTACACACACACCCCTCAACTGGTTTAAGACATACCTCTCTGGCCGCACTCAGTTCATTCAACTCAAGCTATTCACTTCCCAGTCACCACAGGTGTGCCTTGGGGCTCTGCCCTGGGGCCCTGCCCTGGGGCCCTGCCCTGGGGCCCTTGCTTTTCATCATTCATTTCCTCCCTCTTGGTCCCATCCTTCAAAAACACCATATTCACTTTCACTGCTACATGGATAACAACCAGCTCTACATCAAACCTAACTCCACCCTCCCTCCTTCCTCACTCATCTTCTGCCTTCTGGAAATAAAGTCCTGGTTTCCATCAAATTTTCTAAAACTAAACCATAACAAAACTAAAGTTCTACTAATAGGTACAAAATCCCTTCTAACCAAAACCAACAGCTTCCTGATCTCCAACTCTTCGATCCCTCCCTCCACTCACGTTAAGAGTCTGGGTATCATTCTCAACAGCACACTCTCCTTCACTTCACACATCAAATTGTCCGGTCATTTTATTTTCACTTGTGCAACATCAACCATCTCCATCCATCACTGACAACTCAAAGTGCTACCATTCAAGTTCACAATCTTGTCACTTCCTGCCTGGATTACTGTAACTCTCTCTTGTTTGGTCTCCCACAAAAAACTCTCCATAAACTACAAACTGGTCCAGAACTCAGCAGCATGTATCATCAAACAGACTCCCTCTATTCACTACATTACAACCATCCTGCAGCAGCTTCATTGGCTTTCCGTCACTTATTACATACAGTACAAAATATTCCTTCTCACCTTTAAGGCCATCCACAACTTTGCTCAGCCATACCTGTCTGACCTCTTCTCTTTTGTCACACCCAATCCGCACACTCAGATCATCATCTTCCATCCACCTTACTGTACCCTCTGTTCGCCTCACTACCAGCTGCTCTGCTCCCCTGGCTCTGGAACTCCCTCCCTCCTGTACTCCACAACACTGATTCCATTTCACTGTTTAAATTGAAACTCAAAATGCACCTGTTCCAAACTGCTTACTCCATCTTATCCACTCCCCACTTTTACTCTGTCCATTATTATTGTCTTTTTAATTTTCCATTGTTCTGTTTTTGAATGTTTAAGTGCTTTGTTTTTCATTGTAGTTGGCTTTTATTGCATAAGTAATAAGGCTTTTATTGTAAAGAATGTTTGCTTTTTTATTATTACAAGCAGGGATCAGGGATTGATCTGCCTCGGCCCTTTTTTTAATTCAGTTTCTCTTTTTCAGAGATTCTATGACTAATTGAAAGTGGTGGCAAATCTTCATACTGTTACTCTCATAATCTTGTCACAACCAAAACCTATTTTAACTCAAGTTTCCTAATGGTAAATTAACTACAGCATTTTCTTCAGTTTCTCCGAAGGAAATTATTTTGTATTTTAGTTTTTTAACCCTAACCATATGACCCATGAGTCCAGGGTTAACCAAGATTAGCAACAGATTAAAACTAACATATTGCTAAGTGCTGTATTTATTAGCGAAGCGAGTTAACCTTCATCTTTTACATTTGAAACTTACCATAAGTGAAAAAAGTCAGATCAAGAGTAATCTTCTAACCCTTGCAATAAATTATTCAAAAAATAACATTAGAAGTTTGAAGATGTGTAATGTTTTCTGCTGCAGTTATTTCAACATACATAGTAGAACAGGAGGCAAACAAGAAGACTTAAATGGATCAGTTGCAAAGAAGTAAAAGTACAAGGTGGAATTGGTTCGTTTACATTGTGGATCAGGGACCAGACTGAATTATATGAAGAGTGTGAAGTTGAGTGTACTTGGGTATTAACCTTGGGAAAGCTGCAAAAGAGAATTGGGAAGTGTTCTGAGAAAAACACTTTAGGTAGCACTCAATATTAATATTCATCAACAGGAAGAGAAAAGGAAAGTGAATGAGGTAGAGGGGAGAATAACATTTCAAGAAGCAATTTTGTGTAAGTTTAGAATAATTGAAGAAAAATTACAGGTGGCAAATACAAACCAGGCAGTTGTTGACCTCAGTAAAGAAATAGACAGTATTATTATCTGAAGAAGGCAAAGAATCAATACCAGCAGTAGAAGGTAAAACTCATTCTGTGGTGGAAATAAGAATGAGCTGTGGCAATTATTAAATTACGATTATATCACACATGTGGAGTAGGATGTTTGCTCTGTCAATAAAAGGAGTCTGTATTTGTCTCTGTGTAGAAATCCAAGTATAGCAGCAAATATAGACGGTATAAAAAGAAACCCCCCAAAACACATGAAAGCATGAAAGATGAAGGTGTTGATGAGAGATGAGGAGGAAGAGGAGGAAGATGAGGTTTTATTGATGAGTTAAAAACTTCTTAAGAAATAGCAAAATATGAGTATAGTGATTGAGTAAGATCACAAGATACACCTCTTAAAGAGAGAATGAAAAGTTTGTAGTGATTTCAGATATGCTAAACTCTCTATTTAACGTTCACATTTTAAATGATGAGTTTATATGGAAAGGAAATATAGAAACTATAGTGAAAGAAAATGCAAAACGTAATATAGGAAATAAAGGAAACATGAACAGATTTTTAGTGGCAAATTCAAAATCAGATTAAAATGAAAGTTAATAGAAAATGTTTAGTCTATGTATATTTCACAACAATCTCATTGCATGTCCCAATGAAGAATCTGTTTTAAAGTTTTAAAATCTACTGAATATTATAAGATGTTTATCAAATGAAGAATGGGAAGAAACTAGGCTTTGTTGAAAATCATAAATTAGGGTAATCAGGTCAGTTCACGACTATGACTGTATGATTTGTGATTCTGTGTCAAAGAATGATTTAAAAGGCTGGATAGAAAGAATGGATCTGGCCTTGAGACTGTGGTGCCATAAAAAGAACTCTGTATGTGCTTTGCAAGTATAAATTAATCAGATACGGGTGTCACAGTATTAACTTGTTTTTGGCAAATTTAAAGAGGCACAAGATGAGTCATTGTACTTGGGAGGTTTGCCAAGAAAGACAGAAATGACAGATCAAGAGCTTTGGTTGGACAATAGATTAATGGATGTTAAGTCCCACAGAAAGGAGAGCTATAACCGGCTGAAAAAATAAGATAAAAGGAAACATGAGATCTTGACAGTACACCTAGTCCGGTCATGGCAGCTATGTTTAGTACTAAACTGAAAAAGAAGGGGGAAAAAACTCTACCACTGAATGAATAAATAATGTTTAATTTAAAAAAAGCAGCTTTGAAAAGTTGCAGAATCATTTTTTTTATGTTGGTTGATGATGCTTGTTGTAAATCTTTGATAATGAAAACAGAGGAATTAAATGTATCAGTCACAGTTATGTCACCTAGTAAAATCTACAACCTTTTGACTTGAGCAGTAAGCTATTAATTTGTTGTCCTATATTACAGATACAGGGAAATATCAAAGATATAAGTGGTCCCATACTCCATTAAAATAAACCCAGAAGTGGAGAAGATAAAATCATAAGGTTCTGACCAGGACTAAACTTTACTTTAGAACAGGATAATCATCTGCTTTATATGCATTCAGTCTAGTATCCTTAAAGCACCTGTATCTCACTCGAGGCAAGTGAACATCATCCAACCACAGAAGGTTTAAACAATTCTGACTGGCTACAGAGGACATAAATGATTAATCTTTAATCCTCCAATGAATCTACCACTTTATCTGTTCTCCAAAAGTTTTCAGAGCCAGTCGTGCACTTATTTGTCTGTTGTCCAGCAATGACAACAAACCAAACACATTCACGCAAAAAAAAAATTGCTAAATACGCTAAAATCAAATCAGTCAATGTCAAATGAATGAATGTAGATATAAACTATATAGATGAGGATCCATCCACTACATAAACATTTTTACCAAAAGTAGTATATCTAAATAACTCCTCTTCTCCAGATGAAGTGAATGCACCTCTTCTCTCCCTATGGACCAGCCATCCCCAGTAAAAGTTTACTCATTTAGCCACTCCTCTAACCCCCCCCTTCTCCCCCATCCCTATTGATACTCACCTGCAAGAAGATGGCGCCCAATAACTACCTGAAAAGTTAATGTTTCAAGCAATGAAAGCCTCGTAAGGAGGAGATTGAAGGGCTGTAATGGAAGGACAAGCCCCTGCAAATCACAAAATGGAGAAAAATAAGCTTTACATGGAGCAGCTGTGGTCCAGGACTGGCCATCTTATCCCAGATGCACTGCCATATGTTTCACAAACATGCTGTCTATGATGAAGCTCAATAACTCATCCCTTTGGTCCAGACAGATAGACCTCCTTTTCAATGTGAAAGTGGCCAAACTCAGGACAGCGTGACAAGGATTGATGAAGTGACATAAAAAGAGACAGCAGCTGTCCCGAGGAAGCAGATCGGTCAGGTCGCCACAGGACTGTGGCTAAATAGCGCCCAGCCACAGGTGCATCAAACAGAGGCCCCTGACATCAGTTACATGTCTGTTTTATGGACACCACATTCAATATGTCATTTAGTTAGGCTCCTTAATTAATCAACATCCCATGCATTTTAGGCACTTTAAGTTAGTTGAAAAACAGCTAACATGCCAAGGTAGTACAATTTGACTTCTGGCTTTGTAGCTTTAAAGTGGCAGCATTCAAAATTAGTCAAAGGCAAATGTCAACGCCTAAAAATACACACAGTACCGACCTTCAACAGCTGTACAAATACACACAACTTAAGGCCATTTCATCTTTTTATACAAAAGTAAAACCATTTTTCCAAGGTTCCAGCTGCAGTTTAAGCTCATTATCTGTCTGAAAACACCTGACGGGAGACAAAAACTTGCACCATAGAGTATATTTTCAGCAACCTGAAAATAGAAGCAAGGAGTAGATGCAACAGCCTTCTCTTGGGTCTCTTGAATTAAAGTGTTCTGAAAGCCAATCATGGATTTTTTTTTGTCCAGTCATACAAAAAAAAGAACAAAAAAAAAAAAACCTGAAACAGTGCAGCTTCAACCATGAGTTACCATCTGTCAAGTTATTTTTTTACTCGTCAAACTAAAATGAAAGTCAGATGCAACAAGAAAACTAATTGTCCACATAGTTTTGAGATCAAATCAAAAATGTGTGCATTGTTAATGTTGACGTGCTGTATGGAAGGCTATGAAATCATTGACAAGCGAAGTAGGTCTCTATTGATTTGTTATGGTAGAGGAGGTTTTTGATCTTCACTGTTTTTGTGAGTTTTTAATGTTCTAGTTTAATAGATTTTTAAGCTTTCATATTTGCAGAAACTTGCAATTGCTGGGAGGAAGAATCAAGTAAAATAATGTATAACGGCAATATAACCTGTAGTCCAGTCTACAAAAATCTACAGCAATTCCATTCAAAGGTATGTCTGTTTAACCGCTGTTCTTTACAGTCAATCTGGTCATTTTGCTGGTATTTAGATCAACTGTTAAAACTACTACTACTACTACTTTGGGTGACTCCCTTTAGGGTTCATCACAGTAGCTCATCTGCTTCCATCTGACCGTGTCCCACACATCTTCTTTCACACCACAAACGGGATGTTTGTCCTCCACCACATCCATAAATCTGTTTCCCTTCTGCCTGGCCTATCTCCATCTTTATTATATCCACCATCCTTCCTCTGCACGTCCCAATAATTTCAAAATTCAGCCTTTCTCACTTTGTCCCCAAAACGTCCATCCTGAGCTGTACCTCCGGTGTGTTCCTTCTAATACCTGTCCATCCTTCTCATTCCTAAAGAAAATCTCAACATCGTTAACTCCTGTCTTTTGGTCAGTGCAGCGATCTCTAAACTGTACAACGTTGGTGTCACACTCATTTTACTTCAGGGGGCACATTCACCCCAATACGATCTCAAATGGGCTGAACCACTAAAATAATAACTTTACATTATGAAAATGTTAACATATACATTTCCTTAAATCTGAATAACCTGAACAACTTGAAACATCTTAAGAAAAACTATTTATTTTAATTGTAATTTTAATTAATTAATTCGTTATTTTTAATTGTAATTAAAAAAATTTTTTGCCTCAGTTTGCCTCAATCACATTTATCTCATTTAATAACAGGTAGAATATCGGTAAAATTACTTTGTTTAAGATTTTTCAAGTCACTCATATTTGTTCAGGTTATTCACATTTTTGTAAAGAGTTTAATATAAAGATTTTGATGTAATTTTTCTTTTTTCCCCCCACTAAAAATATATTTTTTTAAATGCACTTTTCATTATTTAAAGGTTATTATATTTATATTTTACTGATCGGACCCAAATGAGAACCTCAATTAAAATGACTTTAACATCATTGAGTTACATTACATCATCAGTGTAATTCATTGCGTAGATTAGACCCTTTGTCAAACCAGATTTGGCCCCAAGGCCTTATGTTTGATACCTGTGCTGTACACCATTATGGGTCTTACTACCATCCTGTACCTTTTGTTTGAATTATTTTAATATCTTTTGTCACACATCACTCCTCTTCACCTCTGAACTAGCTCCCTCATTGCTCTGAACAGTTGAAACAAAACCCTTCCCTTTCTTCACCTCTGCTCTTTGCATCCTCCGTGTTTCACCTCCACCTTCATTCATTCATTTCATGTAGCTTTATAGTCCACAGGCTGTTAATGCTGTTATAAAATCATAGTGAGTGGTTGGGTCTCTATAGCCCCTTTTACACATTTCACCTTTATTCTGGAACAATGTCTGTAAATGGAATGGGATCATGTGGTTCCATCTCTGTCATTGCTCTGTAACACCTCTGGAGGTAGTAACAGAGTAATGATAAAAGTGAAATTACAAGTCCAGAACGTTATGTAAAAGGAACACCTCTTGTTCCAGTACCAAGGTGTAATATTTTGATGATGTATTGTGTGTGTGTGACCAAAATTAACTCTGGCCATGTGCAGTAAATGGAAGTGTCAGTGGATCCAGAAAGATGTCAAACTGGGGAGATACCGCGATCTGTTGTCACTTCACATAGAGGATTATCTATACTAACATTTGTGGACGAGTGAAAGAAGGGCTGACTCTGGAGAGCTTCAACACTGCTATGTCGTGCTTTACTCAGTTGAAATTTTAATGTGTAGTTTTATTATATGTATTTCATTTTGTGAATGCATTTTAAAACCACATTTTAATGTCTTTTACCCTGTTGTGATTTTTTTTTATGTCATTTTTTCCATGATCTTATGCCTTTGTAAAGCACTTTGAGTTACCGTGTGTATGAATAGTGCTATAAAAACAAGTAGTGCCAGGCACAATAAATCACACAAATAATGGACTCTCCCTCTCAAAACATAAAATTATGGGTTTTACCTTTCAAGGTCAAAGGTCATGACAACATTTTGAAGCCCATGCCACGTTTCCTCTCTGTCGATAATGGTAACTAAGTCTCTATCTCCACTTGATTTTCCAATACAGTCCATTTGAATTTCTTTAGGCATTGACCCAATGACCCCTAATCTCTTGGGTCAACAATGGGTCAAAATCTACACACACAAGATGCAGAATAGAAAGATGAACCATTTGGTGTGGGTGTCTGTAAGATGAATAGTTCAAAAAATTATATCCAAAATTTGACTGAAATTTATTGTGACCTTTGAACCTAATATCTTCAAATTTGTCCTTTGAGGTTCTGATGTCAATGCCCATCAACAGTCAGATCAAAAATAAGCTATATACAAAACTGAGTATACAGGAATGAAAAGAAAATTCCAGATTTACCCAACCTCTTATCATCATAGTACAGAGGTCTTTAACCCTGGTCCTCAGGGTCCACTGTCATGCATGTTTTAGAAGTCATCCTGCTCCAACACACCTGATTCACAGCAGTGGGTTGTTATCAGGCTTCAGCAGAGCTTGATAACGAGCTGATCATTTGAATCAGGTGTGTTGGAGGAGGATGACATCTAAGACATGCAGGACAGTAGACCCTGAGGACCAGGGTGAAAGACCTCTGTTGTAGAGGGGTGGCTGTGGCTCAGGGGGTAGAGTGGATTGTCCAGAAACTGAAGGGTTGGCAGTTTGATTCCTAGTTCTAGTCATGTGCTGTTGTGTCATTGGGCAAAAACACTTCACCCTCCTTCCCTCCAGCGCTGCTACCCACGCTAGAGTATGAGTGCATATGGAAGTTCAGTGGTGGTTGGAGGGGCTGTAGATGCAAAATGACAGCCACACTTCTATCAGGCTGCACCAGGGCAACAGTGGATGCATATGTACTTTACCACCAATAGAGTGAGAATGTAAGAGTGAATTAATAGAGTCCACTGTACACGCTTTTAGTATGCGTTCATAGAAAAGTACTATATATAAATCTAATTCATTATTATCATTGTGAAAACAAAGTTTTTGGTGACTTTGACCTTTGACCTACATTCACCTAAATTTAATGGTATCTATTCTGAACAACTTCACACCTTTCCTGAAAATTTCATGAAAATTGGTCCAGTAGTTTTTGCACAAAGTTGCTGACGAACATACAAACGGACAAACAAACAAAAACAAATGAACCAAAAACAATACCCCTTATCCTTATCTATGCTTGGGGTATTTTCAACATCAAAGTTATACATCACACTATTACATAGATTTTCAAATCAAGTTCTCAATTGCTGGTATCTTCATGTTTTTTTTGGGTTGTTTTTTTTTATATGTCCTTCTTGCAACACACCTGGTTCAATTAATGATCAGCTAATAATCAAGCTCTGCAGAGGCCTGATAATATTTAATGACTTGCAGGTGTGATGGAAGACGGAAATATCAAACACACAGGATATTTGAATACCCCTGCGCTATACACTGCCTCTTTGATTCCAGAAGGCAGGGCCACTGTGTAAAAGTTTAACTTTGACTTAGCTGTGGAAATCAATCAATCGTGGAAGAAGGTGGGATTATCATCTCACTTAAAAAAATAAAAATAAATTAAAAAAAAAGTGACCCAGTATTCCTTTGTAAAAGTGGCTTATGTTTCAACTCTGCAATGAACTGGCACCATGTTCTGGTTGTACAGTGGTGGAATTAACTAAGTAGAAGTACTTCCTTTACTGTAATTAAGTACAGTTTTAAGTATCTGTACTTGAATATTGATTTTCTGACAACTTTTTACTTTTACTCCCTACATTTTTTTATACATATCAGCACATATCAGCACTTTAAAAAAAAAGTTGTTTGGGCCAAATTTGAGAAATTCTGATTTTATATTTATCTGAAAGCTTTTTAAAAATGCTTGCGTGACACTAGTTCAACCAATCAGAAGCCATTTTTCAACATCGCTGTAGCAACAAGGGATTTTGTTTACTCCAGAAGGCTTTGTTCTGAGGCCTCCCATTGGTTCAAATATATAATTACATAGATTTCTATTTAAGGGTTGTCTAGAGGGAATCCCGATGTTTGCAACGTTACCAAACATGACAGAAGAAAAAATGCAAGCGCAAAGAAAAGCCGTGTTTTGAGCTGATTTTTGTTTGTTTTAGACTTAATTACTGTCAGAGTAAAAAAAAAAAAAAAATCAGTTTTCCTTTTTACTTTTTTTCAAATGAAAAGTTGTACTTTTGTACGTCTATTTCAGTAAAGGAGTTGAATCAGTATTTTTACTTTTACCAGAGTATTTTTTCACACCAGTAGCTGTACTTCTACTTAAGTACAGAATGGGAGTACTTTTACCATCTCTGTGGTTGTACAATATGTGTGATGAAAAATGAATGAAACTCTGTCCATTGTCAAAGACCAAACAACATCAATTACTCAGTCTAATTTTGTGCCTTGATTTATTTAGGCATGTTCACAGACACCAAACGACATAACCTGTAATTTCCATCCATTAATCCTGCAAACTGGGATACACACTGTCTTGTGGCAAAGTTAGCTTTTGTCATGACAGGGTAATTAAGAACAACACTGGGCACATTATAATACTATTTCTCATTATTTTTTCTTCACCTTATATCACTACTTTTGTGTGACCCCTGACCCCATGATAAGAAGCAGCACAAACAGTTATTAACATCTGACTTGTGTTGAATGAAACCTGATATAAGAACGGCAGAAAATTAATGCAATAAATCTCATATTGTCTGAACAAAGGCGCAAAATATGTGTTAAGTCATAATAAATACTACCTCCTTTAGTTTCTAGATGTTTTTTTTCCCCATGAAACTTTTGTTTTTACTGCTGTACACAACACACTTATGTTCTCAATCTTTTGCACAGAACTGCATGTTAAAGGATCTATTATTTTATCATGTGATATTACTTTCCAGAAACACATTAATTTTTTTCCATTTCTTCCATCTTTTATGCCAAGGATTGTTCTTTCAGTTCCAACCTCCCCATTAAATTGTCGAACTACCTATCCTGTAGAAGTGACAGGCTACTGATTAAAAATACTTGTAGGCAGTTAACTGGATTCATACTTTAAATGGCAGACATTATAATATTGAAGTAAAAAAAAAAAAAGGCATGATTTGCACTTTGCACTTCAAATGTATAACTTTGTACAGTATGTATATAGTGTTCACTGAGCTCTAATGTGTTTTCTACTCCATGCAAAAAAAACATGTCTGGTTTCAATAAACTGTCAATTGAGCAGAACATCCTGGAATAAATATGCCCGTCTTGACAGAGCTTTCATGAGGAACTATTTATAGAACATCTATGTATGCTCTAATGAAGCCCCAGGGTCATGAGATATGCATAGATGAACTAAACTGTGATGAATCACTGATCTCTTGATGATCCTTGTTGAGCATTTCTAACATCGCCTTGTAGTCCGATCCTGTGGTTTAGATGAAGCTTGTTTCCTTCTGTTGAGTTCCCATGTGGCAGAGAAAAATGTCACAGTGCTAGTAGCAGTGGCTGAGCAAAACTCCCAGGAGCTCGGTGACCTATATAGAAAAGTGGCTAATTTGGATGTTAAAACTGTGTCGGAGGGTGGCCACGGCAATCAGGAACAGAAGGTTACATAGTCTTATGGTTGTATTGTTATAAAAAAAAAAACTAAAACAACAAACAATGTAAATGCCCACATGACTAGTTTCTTTGAGTTCTGTTATTTTAATAAACAATACATCAAATGTCACAGCGTTGTACTGCTAAATATTTTCACAATGAGAAAGTGACAGTTGGGTACATTTGATGTTTGCCACATGCATTGTCTTGTACGTTTGATGACTGCACTTATGTTTCCTTTTGCTCTATATTTAAAGGGATAGTTCTCTATTTTTCACATGAATTTGTATAGAATGAGTGTATTTACTCTGGTGCACCCACAGTAACTTACCCCCGACAGTGTCCTGTGAGTCGAGTTGTGGTCCGGTTTTGGTCAAAGCGAAAGTAGTCCCGGCAGGTTTCCTGGGGTCACGAAAATAAAACCTATTTTCAAAACAATATGTGTTTGAATGAGTGATTTATTTGCAGAACAAAACCATCAAATTGCTTTGAGCTACTTTCTTTCAATAGCGATCAATGCGCGATGTCACTGCTAACAGCTGTGCGCCTTAACAAACTACTTTCATCACTTGTTTGGCAGTGTTTGCAGCTGCTACGTACAGGCACACAGCTGTTAGCAGTGACAATGTGCATTGATCACTATTGAGAGAAAGTAACTCCAAGCAATTATGAGGTGTAAGTTTTTGTTCTGGGATGGTTTTGTTTGTCATTCAAACACATATTGTTTTGAAAAGACTACTACGGGACTACTTTTGCTTTGACCAGAACTCAACTCACGGGACACTGTCGGGGGTAAGTTACTGTGGGTGCACCAGAGTAACGATGCTGATTCTCTGCAAATTCATGTGAAAAATAGTGAAATATCCCTTTAAACTTATCAAAGTAGAAACAATGCTGTAAACACCTCAGCCACGGTCTTATATTATCATCAGAGAAACAGATGGTACTTCATTTAAAATGGTGTGGAGGGTGATGTCAACATCACTGAGAAACTAATTGGACTGTTGTCTATAGGTACATTTCATCAGCTTTATTTGTGTCCAACTCACTCTTAATAAGCTATGCAGTGGTACAGATGTAAAGGACACATGGCATCAAGATGTGAGGGAGGACATAAATCAGGTGGTTATCCAACATCCAACAACCTTCTGTCTCTATTCATAGCATAACACCATCAGTTTTACATAGTGGGGAAAAGTGGCATTGGGTAATCCATCTGTATATACAGCACATGTATTACACAGTTATGTGCATTTGTTGAAAAACACACAATATGGAACCAACCTGTCATTGGCAAAAGTCTCCTGTCACAGTTTGCATTTTCTAAAGTGTGAATAGCGATCATCCCCCCGAGGATGAGCAGAAGTACAGTTTCTTTCCTGTTCTTTCAAATTACAATGTCAGTAGTCTACAATTTCTTTATTTTTTAAATTATCTGTTTTGGGGGAATAAAGCATACCAACTCTTATATACCCTCAATAGAATGAATTGGAAGATAAATAACAAGTTCTGGTTGGCATCAAGAGACATGATAGAATATTACATACTGCATCAGTTTATGCACATATACATAGTAGATTAATAAATGTTAAATCAGAAGGAATGTGAAAAGTGAACATATTTAAATGCATGTATGTTTTGAAGAAGATCTGACAGCTCAGAAACATTCTCTTTGAGCAAAACCCATTCACTCATTAATTTAAATACTGCAACTCTACAACTACAACCACACTTTTGACTTAATTTTTCTTCATTAGTGATCAAAATTTGGTAAACCTTTCACTTTTTTTTTTTTTAAATCTTTTTTTTTTTAACCATTTTACATGTGGACAGTGTCTCGTCTTATCTAGTCTTTGCCAGCTGGCACCAAAAAAAAAAAACAAAACCCCAATGTTGAACCACAGAGGCATTAAATGTTTTTACGTTACATTAACATCATCATTATTTTTACGTTACATTAACATCATCATTATTATTGCACTATCATGTTGCATATATCACAAACCATTATATTCAACTGCTTTCTCTGGTAAAATGTGTCTGAGAAGTGTCTATAGTTACCCAGTCAGTTCATTAGTGAGCAATAAACATTTTAATCAGACATTCTGCAGTGTGGTATCAGACAGATGTCTCATACTATATTAAACTGAGCTCATTGATTGCATAGTAAAGTATGCATAAATGTTCAGGTGAAATGGGGCATTATAGAGTGTATAAGCGCATCACTGGTCGCTTCACTGGATGCTTTTTCCATTTGATATGGAAATTAAATAATTTCAAAGTGTATTGAGCTACTGCCTTCCACCTTTATCTGACTGCCTACGACTTACCTCTGGTTTACATAGTGAGTTGGCATGAAAAAAGAAGAAAGAGGTTGTTTTTTTTTTCTTCGTAGAAACTAAAGTCTGATTTCTTAACCCATAAAGATCCAGTGCTACTTCTGTACTGTGTCTGTTCCCAAATGAAATGTTTCTGTATATATATATATGTTAGTAGTTCATCACTATTAACTGTAATATAATCGTGCTTATTCGCATATTTTTTCAGTCTAAATTATATAATATATATTTTAATATTCAATTTCTAATCATATAGATGTTCATAAAAAGTCAGATTAAAGTTGAGGGTTATTAAATTATAAATGGAGAGCACCAAAGAAAAATCTACTTTTTCAACAAAGATATCATTAAAGGGGACATATATATATATACATATTTTGCTAAACCCACTTTTATTAGTCTTTGGTTCATTTATTTGTGTATTTGGACAGAAATGTTTGAATTTAAACCCTCCAAGTGCTGCAAAGTTATTTTGTTATTCATTCCAGTAATTAGTTATACCTTCTAACACTTGCACATATAAGGTCAAGTCTTCTGATGAACATTTCTCTGAGTATGACATAATGTTTATCAGCATTAGCAGAAAATATGTCAAAACTTGGAGCCAATAACCTAAAATATTCAGTTGTTGGTTGAAAGGGATAAAGCAGCACAGCCATCAACACCAAGGGGGGGCAGTTTATTACTTAAAAATAAGGTTGAAGATGGACCTGTGAAGTTGAATTAATGCAGAATTCACACCCAGTTCATGTAGATTACAGGGAAATTATATAAAACACATAATTCCATTTCAAAAAGCAAACAAACCTCACTCCCTTACAAACGTTTTACCTGATTTGCAGGCCGAGTCAAGAAGAGGGCAAGAGCCATCGCCATGGACCCCAGCCACCCAGGCCACAGACTGTTTGTACCGCTTCCATCAGGAAAGCGGTATAGGAACATCCGCACCACCACTAACAGACTAAAAGACAGTTTCTTCCCCAGAGCTGTCAAAGCTATCACCCCCCCTTCCGCCGGCACTGCAGGACAATAGACTGAATCACTGCACACTGCACTTCGTCATCCACGCAACCGCACCTTAGTGTATATATGCATATGCACAACGTATATATACACATACAGACATGTATATTTTCTCTCGTATTTGCACATAATTCTATTTATCTAATTTTATTTATTTCATTTTATTTTATCTTATTCTATTCTGTTTTTATTGCATGCCAGTTGGTTTATCTTGTTTCATTTTGTTATCTTTTACACGGGGGTTGCACTGAAAATTTCACTGACATGCAAATGCTCAGTGACAATAAAGACATCTTGAATCTTATTGTGAAAACATATTTTTTGTGACCTTGACCTTTGACCTACATTCACCAACATCAAATGGGATCTATTTTGGACTACCTCACACATTTCCTGATAATTTCATTCTAAAAAGTAAATTAAAAACAAGGCAGTCAGAGACAGCAAGGCTTGATATGGCATCATATGCCATATGTGTTGACCCATCTGATGCCATCTGAGATGGATAAAAAAAAAAAGCAAGATTCTATCTTGTCTCAAACCTGAGATATTACTACTGATGTGTTTTAGCTGTTGACCTTTAATGTGACTTTGACCTTTGACCTTCAATGCTCAAAATCTAATGGGTTCCTCCTTGACCCATTATCTACTGACAGTCAGACAAACAAACAGAGAGACAGATAACCCAAATTTAATACCTTCTTGGCGGAGGTAAAAAAAAGAAATGTTATAAAAAATTATGTTTCCACTTTCACTATGGAGCCTCTGAACATCCAAATGGATCATATCTGATGACCATGAAAAGATAAGAAACTGCATTTGACACCAATTATTTACATGTAGTAATAATATCAGTCATTCAACAGGTATTAACCCTTTAACTCCTGAGACTTAAGCAATTCCACAGTAAAAAAAAACTAATTAAGATAAAATAAGCAACAAAATGAACAAAAACTGGCAAAGTGATCAGAAAAATGAACAAAAATGAATATTAAACTAACAAAATAATATGTAACATGAACAAAGTAAGACACTATTGAAGAAAAATAATAAAATAAATAAACAAAGTGTAGAAAAAAATCAACAAAAATAAGCAACAACATCAACAGAAACAAATAAATATTCACAAGATAACAAATAACATGAAAAAAATGCCAACCCCCCCCCCCCCCCCCAAATGATTAGTGTTGTAATTTGGTTCCAGTAGTTTTAGTTTGGGCTTTTTCTTTTTTTAAATCAGTTGCTTTTCGACACCTGTACATCAGTTCCATCAACAAAATTCTCACTAAAACATAAAAAAAAAAAAAAAAAAATTTTAAACAAAACCATCCATCCAGAATGCGTCAGGTTAGACCAGTAGATGGTTTTGGTCACCAGTAGCTGTTTAGGTTAAAGAATAGCGGTTGCAGGTCAGAAAAAAAGTAGATGTTTGTGTCACAAAAGATTTCAGAATCGATGATGATTTACCACTTAACACACTTTTCTTTTTTTTTTTGTGTGATTTCACATGAACACTGTATTGTATCTCTACATATTCTTCACAGTGTCCCTGGAAACTCACTCCATATAACAAAGACATCACCCTGGTGTTCACACAAAGAAAGTTTCACAAAAGAAAAAAAACAAAAAACATTTGCTCTCTCTCTCTCTCTCTCTCTCTCTCTCTCTCTCTCTCACCATGACCATGTCGCTTATCTTGTTGTCTGACTCACTCTTCTTGCCTTTAAATCAATTTCCTCCATGGGGATTAATAAAGTTGAATTGAACTGAACATGAGCTGAAGCAGATATGAAGATGCGAAGGCAGTGTGGCATCTCTTTCACATATTGAAATGAATTATAATGTGCTTATCCTAAATGCCTCTGACAGGATTAACCGCGACGATTCAAGGTTTTTCCCCAGGGAGTTTAGCAAAAAACTACCACCACCAAACCCTCCCAGACTCTCTCTCTCTCTCTCTCTCTCTCTCTCTCTCTCTCTCTCTCTCTCTCTCTCTCTCGCTCTCTTATACACATATATATTCAACCCTACAACTGTGGTGTAATTGCCTTTGGTAGAGGTGGTGAAAGCTGGTGAACACACAGCAGTAACTCACTGATTCAGAAGTGTTATTTATGTTCAGTCGACTCTGGTGCTAGCTAGGGGCAAAAATGATGCTGTCTCTGTCAGCGTCTAGTATTGGTGCCGAACAAGGATGTAATAACATGCTCTGTGTTGCTGTTGTTTTTTGTTTTTTTTCCACACAACTAACACTATTTGTGCTGAGGACGAATACTTCCTGGGGCTGTGCTCTCACTTCTGGTGGTAAATATGATGTCTGCTCATAACACGGATTCCGTCTAGAAGCATCCGGTTCATGTCTGTCACCAAGTTCTGAAATGATGGAAAAACTTGATGAGAGACACAGTTAAAAATAAAGACGTGATCTTTTTATTTAATAAATATTAATGATGCGTATATTCAAGCTTATATGCAGATTTCTCATTACACCCACGTAGAGTAATGATACTGGCAGTGATGGCCTACAGCACAATCTCTAAGACAGCATGCGATAACACTGACAGTTGCGGGTTTTGTGGTGTACATCCAGAATTTGGACTTCCCTAAACATCCTGTCAAACATATCTGAACTGAGATTTCCAGCTTTATGCAGAACAAAAGAGGCAAGTTTTTCTTCAGCAGCTGGTTTCTTCAGGGTATATCCCCAAAAGGCACAAAATTGTCCCCGCCACATAGAACTGGGCCGTTCTAATCGACGGATGCCGTGGCACACATCAAAGCGCTCACCATGCTGAGATTGCATCTCTCTCCACCCACTGTTCCCGTCCCCAGCCGTCATCCGGGGTGAGCGTTTGAGCTGCAGCCATGTCTTGATCAGAGAGATGTGGTAGATAGTGTGATACGGCTAAACTGCTGACACAAGGCTCTCAGGCAGATGGCACCTTTTGATTCTAGGCCAGAATTTTTTCCTCCACTGGCAAGAAGCTTAATGTTGTTGCTATTCATGAAAATTTTATCAGTTAGGGGAAAAAAAAAACAAAAAAAAAAACAAAAACGGTAAAACTCCTTGCCACCAAAATAGGTTTCAAAGGAACCAGTTGTAGTAATAAAATATTACAGCCTGCTAAACCGGATTCTGCAGAAGCACTAGGATCTGTTGTTAACATGCAAACTCATCTTTAATTCATTCCCCCGCAGCAGCTTGACCTTAGACATGATCCCAATTTGCATTTTAAATGACAACCCTTAATGCTAACAAATTGGGTTACTGTATAACAGTGGGGAATCCCCGCGGCCTCACATATAAGAAGGCAAAACAATAGTAGCAACTATAAAGGAGATGAACTGTGCGACTTTCTTGTTTACTTATTTGTATAATAGGTCACACTGAGCCTTGTTAACAAACGGAATATTTTCAAAACAAGGTATTCCAACTACCCACAGTATAAAAATATTTTCTTTTCTATTTTGTAGATTGGAAAAACATAACCATCTTGCATGTTACCATTTATTGCAATGAAGATGACTGACATTTTGGGAAACAGGTTGCAAAGCTCAGTGTTCTGCTCCTTCTATTCCTAATAGGCCCTGTAATGTCACACTGTACAGTACATGAATTCTGCTGTCAGGGTCTAGTCAAAGCTGCCACCATGGCAGCAGATTGCAGTTTTGTACACAAATGTCTCTCACACACTAAACTGCTCTGCTGGTGAAATGTATCTGAACAGGTCGGTTCAACTTAAAGGTAACTGGTTTCCCATCTGCAGACAATAGCCGTCATCTTCATTCCACTAATACATCCACTTCCCTGTGACAAACTAACAGATCACAAAGGACCAACCAGCTGACCTTTTTCACAGTGGATAGTGTGACAGTGAGGAAAACAACACTAATTTGAATTGGATCACTGATCTATTCCATTTAATAACTAACTAAATAACTAACTAACTAACTAAATATGACATCAAAGACTGTACATAATATATAAAAATAGGTCAATCGGTCAGGTAGGTAGATAGATAGATAGATAGATAGATAGATAGATAGATAGATAGATAGATAGATAGATAGATAGATAGATAGATAGATAGATAGATAGATAGATAGATAGATAGATAGATAGATAGATAGATAGATAGATAGATAGATAGATAGATAGATGGGGAATCCCTCTCCCACTGGTGTGTACGTCATTGGTCTTCGTTGGCATGATGCACACAGCAGCGGGAGATGGATTTCCAAAACGATTTAATGAAATCCATCCCAGCACACTATGTGAATGTACTGCACATGGAAAGTAATTGAAAGAAAAAAATTGAGTAAATGAATTTGCTTTGGTCGAAATATTTCGGTGGATTAATTCACTTTGCGTGGCTCTGTTAGCCAAGTTGCAGGCACTGCACAAATATTTGGATAATGATTGAGTAACCTGCACACTTATTCAACTCAGGGGACTGTGGGGATGCACTCAATTTAAACTGAGGGGGGTGGGCATCTCTTTAAAGCATGGGCGTTTAAGGGTACCATCACTGGGGCTATCAAAAATGCTGTTCTTTCCATGCATCAAAAGTTGTGACTGCGTCTGCGAGTTGGGCCGCTTGTGGGTGCAAATGCCACGACTGTTATTTCATCCCAGTCTGTCACTGGTCACATCTAAAATATTTAACTTCACAGAATTAAAACAAAGTCTCTTGTTACAACCAGATTTTTTTATTTTGACATAAACCATATTAGTGCACTTGACCCAATCTTAATTCGTCACCTTGATCCAAGTAAAATTCTTCACATTTCAGTTTTGGAATCAAATATGTTTGCATTCACATCAGTTAATTCATTGACGTAGTGAAATTATATTTTTAAATTTCATTTAACTTTGATTACAAAATAATTAGCATTTCAGTCACTTATCTACTGAACCTACTTTACCCTCACTAGGGTCACTGAGGTCACTGGGGGGCTGAACAATCACTGTCACATTCACACCTATGGCCAATTTAGATTAACCAATGAACCAATCAGTGCATGTGTTTGGATAGTGGGAGGAAACTGGAGAACATGCAAACTCCACACAGAAAGGTCTGGTGTTGGAATTGAACCAAGGTCCTTCTTGCTGTGAGGCACGAGTGCTAACCATTGCACCACTGTCCCCCCCTAATTTGCATTTCCCATCTGACAAGACAAGAGACATGGCCAACAGAGTTTTGAAAAGTCATTTATTCTCAGAGTGGAAAAGGAACAAAACGTAGCAGCGTGTTCAGACAGACTGAAATATTAAACATGTCGATGCTGCATATATGAGACAAACAAATTCCTATTGAAGAAAAACAAAAATAAAGGCTTATTAATTCACTCTCTATCACGCAAATAAAATACCCATATATCCCAGTATTCAAATAAAAAACTGTTTTCAACAAATTCCAAAAATGTGTGACTTGGTAGGTACCCTTTGCTGTATTATTCTGGTCTACTATATAATAAATAATAAATGTAGTATATCCAGAGTAGTAATATATGTAGTCGTAGCAATATAAGTAATTATGAAAGCAACATTACTCAGTTAACACACTTAATTTCATTCCTGCATAAGATATTTAGGGCAATCGTTTTCACAACATGTATTTATATAAGATGAAATTCATCTGATCGACACCATCTTCTTATCTTCTTTAATGGTGTTCTTTATTTTCATGATTTTTTTTTCTCACACATTTGCATTGAGAATTCATGTCAACACTGGTTATATAACTCGTTAAATTATACTCTTAGGGTGTGAACCTGGTTATTATTATCACTGCCTGAGTTTATAATTACTTAGATTACTGATTATCTTCTACATGGATGTACCTGGTGTCTCACCCTCACAGATGGTCTATTATTTGGTGCATTCAAGTGCAGGTATTCTCAGTATGAGAATTTCATATATGATTACTGACTTTCATCGGAGATCATAAAGTGCTCCCATTAAAATTTGTGATGGAATTTCTACATGTTTATCGCTGAGTAGATCTGTGTGCTTATTTCTGATACTTTTATAATGTCCTATACTTTAGTTAGGGATGGGAATTTATCAGAATCTAACAATTCTGATTCCTTTATTGATTTTGACTAACGATTCTTATTGTATGAAAGAGTAACAACTGAGTTTGTTTACATTAAATGTCTTTTATATTTCCATCTGCACAAAAATATAACATAGCCTAGACGGTATACACAAATAATAACAGGTTATTTAAGTGGCAGCAATCACACCCTGGTGCTAGTAGATTCACAAGTGTCGCTAGGTAACATATCAAACATAATTACATTCATTACATTCTGTGTGGACAAATGCTTGAGCATGTTTTGCTGCTTTGA
Organism: Siphamia tubifer; assembly: GCA_020466265.1. Taxonomy (NCBI): domain Eukaryota; kingdom Metazoa; phylum Chordata; class Actinopteri; order Kurtiformes; family Apogonidae; genus Siphamia; species Siphamia tubifer. The sequence goes on from CM035804.1 coordinate 22,697,364, forward strand.
CATTATGTGGGCTACGTTCTGAACCAAAGCAATGCAGTGTTTGTGTGACATCATCATGCATGTGGAACAAAGACAGAATCGCTAAGTAGAATCATTAAGCAGGCAGGGAAATGATTCCAGGGAATTGAGCTAGTGGGAGCCGGTTCTTCAAAAGAACCAGTTCTTAATTCCCATCTCTACCGATAGTACTTTATATAGGGCTGTCAAAATTAATGCAGTAATGCAGATTAATTCATCATCATGATTAATCTGATTAAAAATTGTTCATGTATTTAAATGGAACAGTTGTTTACAGTTATTTTATTTCAAGGTGTTTTGTTGAAACTGTTGGTGTTGAATAAGCAGGTTAATTGCATATATAGTTCATATTTTTGAATATATTTGGGGTTTTTCATAAATGTGTCAAATCATTTATTATTCTTTTATTTTATCATTTTTTGTACATGTTTTTTCCTCCACATTTTGTTTTTGTTTCTTAGTGTATTGCTTTGTGTTTTCAGTGCAAAAAAACCCTAAGACAGAACACTACACACTGCACAAGATGGCGTTTTGGTTTCACTCAAACACTTTCACCTTAACCCTCATATAATGTTAAGGGTCAGTTTGGCCCATTTCAGTTTTTGTGTTGACCAAAGCACTGGTTATCATTTCTTTTTGGTCATGACATTTTGTGACTTTTGCTTTTCTAGGATTATGAACTGGTGAGTAAATTCTGAACACTCTGGTGTGTAGTGGAACATCTGTGCAAAGTTTGTAAACAGAGATGATGTCAGGGGTCACATTGACCCAGATACTTTAATGTGGGCGATTAGCTGTTCAGATCCAAAATAAACATGTAAACATGATCTACTGTATTTTGATTCACCAATTATTAATATTTTGGTTGTACTTTTAAATAAGCAGGTTACCTGAAGAAGGATCCAGTGGAAAGACGTGGAAAGAAAGGAAAAGAAAAAAAAAAGAAAGAACATGTGTTTGTGAAGAGGAAAATACTTTAACAAACTAATTCTTAAATACAGTGTTGAAAAAAAAAAGGTTTAGCATGCCTCTTTTCTAAATGTTTATATCACCTAAAATAAAGTAGTTATTGGATTAACCTGTTTTTGTTTTGTTACCTCCACCAAGGAGCTCATGTTTTGTCCGATATTGGTTAGTTGGTTGGTTGGGTTGTGTACAAGATAATTAAAAAACTTAAGGATGGATTTTGATTAAATTTACAGGGTAGCTTGGTAATCGGGAGATCTGGAAATGATTAGATTTTGGTGGTGATCTGCTTTATTTTTTTTTACTGCTTTGAATGGATTTACACAGTTTGCGTCAAAATGACCCACAACATAAACAATGTAATTAATTTTCAACAAAATTCAAGTGTTAAAATACCTCATTAATGCGGAGCATATGTTACTCTGGGATTCTGCTAGCACTTTGGCTAAGGTGTCGCCCAGCTTATAACAGACATGTTAAGTACATATTTATTCCCTTCTTTCATGAGTCTATTTGCTCAGGCAAAATTAAACACAATTAATACAGATTAAAAATTAATATTGAATCATAACTAATCAAAAATTTATCCAAAGCAACCCTGTGGTTAATCTAATTAAAATGTTTAATCATTTGACAGCCAGCCCTTGTTTTATATTAGGGGTCTGCAACAGCCAATATCCTGCTTGTTTTAGATACATCCCATTTCCGACACACCTGATTCAAATGATCAGCCTATCATCAAGCTCTGCAGAAGCCTGATAATAACTGTCAGGTGTTCAGGAAGAGAGAGACGTCTAAAACATTCAGGATATTGGCTCTGAGGACCAGGGTTGCAGACCCCTGCTCTATACAGGCAGGGTATACGTTTAGATCTGATGCAGGTCGTGGTTTCGGAGCATATTATATAGCCTTAACAACAGATATGAACATGCAACAGCTGAAGTAATTCATATATAAAACAGAAGCAGGTTCAAAACAGCCACTATCTGACATGAATCTATGAGCACTTTCTTGTTTGACATGTCTTGAGAGGAGAATTATGGAGTGGAGGCATTGAACTCTGAGTGTCATAACCACATACGCCATTCATCTTTCAGCCTGTAATGTGTTGAATTAAAACAGTAGAGTTTGCTTTACTTAAAGGGGACATATCATGTAAAACACACTTTTTAATGTTTTTACAACCCAAATATGTGTTGTTTGTGTGTGAGGAGACCCTTAAATTATGAAAAAAAAAAAAATCCATCCACTCTGCTTTTCTCCTGATCTATTTCTTGTTAGAGGGGGATGAAAAAGCTCCGTTTTGGATTTTCTGTGCTTTATACGTAACAATCAGTGCTGGGTAAGTTACTCTGAAAAAGTAATTAATTACAATTACTAGTTACTTCCTCAAAAAAGTAATTGCGTTACTGTGTTACTCTACTAGCAAAGTAACCCCACACCCCCACACCCCATTGCACCAGCTCAGCTAACCCCACCTACTGGTCACAGCCACCTTTACTCAGACTTACAGATTCACCATTGTTCTCTGTTGGTAGCCCCAGTGTGTCCAGTGGGTTGGGGTCTGACTCAGAGGTGGGTGTGAACAGTGCAATGTAGCAGGAAGGTGTGATTGTGGTACTGGACTTCATTTTTGGAGTGTTTTAAAGTTAAGTCATTGGTTACTTCTATTAGCTGTTAGCTGTATTAACTGCTTCCTCTGTCTTCAATATTTCTATCCTGGTTTGGTACTGATTCAAGCAAGTTGTTTGGATGAATCTTTGTAGGTATAGCATTCTGTAGTGTTTGCACTTTTGGCATTTTCTGCATGGTTCTGTGCTGGCTGTCATGACTGAACATTACATGCATATCATTTTTTCCCATTACATGTGTCTATGTATAATGTCCGACTTAACATTTCAGTAACACCCTCTTGTGATTTTGCCCCCCCCCCCCTTGATCAAATGTGTTCCACTGTCTATGGGTCTGAGCCCTGGTCGCTGTGTGTGTGTCTGGGTCTGCGGTTGGTCTGACCCAGACAAGCTGGTCCATGGGTGGGACTTTGACCGTGGTGTTATGACTTGTCTGTCGGACTGGACCCAAACACACAGTGGGGCTGTTAATGGTCCAGGACCTGAACGCACCGGGGCTGTAAAACTCAGCACTCAGTCCACTTTGATTCTCTCCCACTGATTTTATTTTCAGCAGTGTCTTTGTCTCTTTTTCTCGACCTCAATTTTCCTCCTCTTAGTAGAATGCAGAAGAGAGGGGCGGAGTCAGCTGTGGCTCAAATGCATGAAAGCATGAGGCACTAAAAAACGTTTTGAAAAGGGCTGTTTCTCCAGGTTGAAGAAGCTGCTGTATCTCTTCATCAATGTGATATTTTGACCAAAGCATGTCACAGACAGGCCACTGAGACATCAGGGAACTGTGTTCACATGTGGAAAATGGACACGATATGTCCCCTTTAAAGTTAACTGATAGTAAAGACAAGGCCAATACTTGAATACACTTGTAGCTTGATACTGCAAAAAGACTCCTGCTCTCACTGTGGTTAAACAGAAGTTGTTCAACATCTTTAAGTCTTTATATGCAGTCCAGACATAATGAAACATAATCATTTAATATTTGTGTGGGATTATGAAGTTCAACATTGATTTTGTTGTGCTGTTTTTTTCTGCTAGAAATAAAACAACTACTTCTAATTGTCTTACAATCTGTGATATGACATCACTTGCAAACTACATTAATTTCAGCACTGTATCATACAAAGGACAAGGAATACATTTCTCCATACAAGCACTGGAAAAATGTGTCTGATTTGAGTTGTTTGGCTTTGTTCTAGTCTGATTAAGAAACTACAGGGAGTTTTTTATCAAGTAACAATAGTTGTTTTCATGAGTGTGGGAGAATGCCAGAAATTCAAGAAAAAAAACCCACCTTAGGATCCTTTGTTTCTATCAGGGCTCAGGAAACTGATAGAACCCAACTGCAGACTTGCAGACTCCAAATAAGTTTTAAAGGGTTTATTGATCACAACAATGATAATGAAATGAATCGCTCCTTCTGGAACCTCTATCAGGGGATTAAGAGCAGCAGGTGAGTCATGTAAGTCAGAAACAGGTCAATCCAGAGAGCATTGTTTCCAAAGGAGCAATCAGAATCCAAATCCAAAATGAAGGCAAAAGGTCATACATAGATCACATCCACAAAACACACAGACAGGGGAGCAAGCAAAAACCAAGAACCAGAAAACCAAAGAATATTGATGGCAATTTTGAAACGGACTCATGGCACACGTTCGAAGCGTTGAAGCACATGCGCTCCAAAGCTGTACTTTGTAACACAAGTCAAAATGCTGGTTATGTGACCCAAGTGTTTCATGAACCGCGTGATGTCACCCAAACTATTCATGAACGACTGTTGTTTCGAAGGCGTTTCACTGATTGAAAGTGTTTTCCACGAACCACACAGTCGAACGCTGTTTCAACCTATTTCCACAAAGTTTAGGGTCACTAAACAGTAATATACAGTGTAAACAACATTCATAATTCAAGATATATGGATGAAGAAAAAGAAGCAAATAAAGTGATAAGGCAGTGGAGAGAGCAGGAAGTGACTAATTATGCAGTAGATGTTCTTTTTTAGCTGCTTTTTAAAGAGTGAGAGGGACGTTACAGATGGAGGTAAAGTGTTCCAGAGCATCGGACCTCTGTATGACAGGTTGAGTTGATTATGTGAAGTGCAGGTTAAAGGTGGATATAGATTATTATTATTACTGTGTCTAGTTCTGTCTGAGTGTATTTTAGTAACACATATGAATTTGACACATATGTACCCAAACACAAATTTTATTACAAACCATGTCAGATCAGGATGTGTTTTGTTGAGCCACTGTGAAGTACTAAATCATCACCACCAGAGGGCGCTGTGGAGAGGTGTTTCAAACAGTGGTTTGGGGCCTCGAAGCATTTGTTTCAAGTGCTTCATTGTTTCATGAGGCTTCGTTTTGCGGATCACTAGAGAATAATAATTGCTCATAGGTTGCATGGGGTACTCGCCCTGAATTGAAGACACACGAGGGTTTAAATACTCTACAGACAGGTGTTCCATGTGAGGGGAAAATTAACGAGGGGGCAGGACAACACCAGTGACAGGAAGTCAGAAAGAGTGACTAGAACCCACATAGCTAAATTAAAGCCCAGACACTAATAATGACAGAAAAACACAAGACTCACACTTCTTTTTCCCACTGGGTTTTGAAGTTTTTTCTTGCCGAGAAGGAGGGTCTAAGGACAGGGGATGCTTGGGACTTTTCATATATCTCTGTAGTTGATTGTGTTTTTGTAAAGCCCTGTGAGATGACTTTGTTGTGATTTAGGGCTTTATAAATAAAATTGAATTGAAAAATAAAACACATAACAGTTTCAGCTGTATCATAGACTTAAAAAGACAGCCAGGTCTGTCGAGGAAATTTAGTTTATTGTCATGACCTCTGCTCCAGTGACCTTTTCCCAAGTGCTCTCCACACTCACCTGGTCTCGCACTGCGCAGCTGCAAGCCGTTCCTCATCTGTTGCTATAAAAGCAGTAAGGCTTGCAGTTGCCAGTGCGGGACCATTCAGTATTGTCACCTCCATAACCCGGACAGCATTTCCATCTCCTCAGTCACCATAACCCGGACATTCATCATCACCACGGTCCCCGGTCTGTTCTGTCTAAAGTCTGTCCAGTCTTGCGTTCTGTCCCATTCTGTGTATCTGCCCAGCGTTCTCTGTATCTGCCCAGCGTTCTGTGTCTCCACCTAGCGTTCTGTGTCTCCACCTAGCGTTCTGTGTCTCCACCTAGCGTTCTGTGTCTCCGGCTAAGCGTTCTGTGTCTCCGGCTAAGCGTTTTGTGTCTCTGGCTAAGCGTTCTGTGTCTCTTCCTAAGCGTTCTGTGTTTCTGGCTTAGCGTTCCGTGTTTTTTGGCTAGCGTTCCGTGTTTTTTGGCTAGCGTTCCGAGTTTCTGGCTAGCGTTCCGAGTTTCTGGCTAGCGTTCCGAGTTTCTGGCTAGCGTTCCGAGTTTCTGGCTAGCGTTCCGAGTTTCTGGCTAGCGTTCCGAGTTTCTGGCTAGCGTTCCAAGTTTCTGGCTAGCGTTCCGAGTTTCTGTCTCTTTGGTCTTTTTTGTCTCTTTGGTCTTTTTTGTCTCTTTGGTCTTTTTTGTCTCTTTGGTCTTTTTTGTCTCTTTTGTCTATTCCTCTGTCAAGGAGGGGGTGAGGTGAAGCAGGACTCAAATGCACAGTGCTGAAGGAAGAACGGATTTAATAACAAACTAAGAAACATAAATACAAGAACGAGACAAAACTAGAGTCAAAACCTGGAAACAGAACAGCCAGAGTCTGTGGTGATGATGAATGTCCGGGTTATGGTGACTGAGGAGATGGAAATGCTGTCCGGGTTATGGAGGTGACAATACTGAATGGTCCCGCACTGGCAACTGCAAGCCTTACTGCTTTTATAGCAACAGATGAGGAATGGCTTGCAGCTGCGCAGTGCGAGACCAGGTGAGTGTGGAGAGCACTGGGGGAAAGGTCACTGGAGCAGAGGTCATGACATTTATTTTGGTATTTGCCAATTTACCAACTTGGTAGACCCATTAATTAAGGAGATATTTGGACAGGTTGTACCTAATGATCAGATAAATACAAAAAATATTATTCTGTTGAGCCATCCTAAAATGAACAAATGCTTAAACAAATTGTGGCGCCAAAAAGAGGAGTAAAATTGGGTCATGAAAAGCTTTATGTGGAACACATTATTTGAAATGGTCTTACATACCGCTATGAATAAATACATTGTGTTAAATTTGATGATCCTACCGAGGCCATGCTTCTAACACTGCTGGTGTTTATCTGTCTGTCTGACTGTGTACAACATAACTCAAAAAGTTGTGGACAGATTTCGATGAAACTTTCAGTATAGCTTCGGGATGACACACGGACCAATTGATTGATTTTGGTGAAGATCCGGAAGATTGTGAATCACTTCTAAATTTTACATTGCTGTAAATGGAGAATAAACTTCACTTTTCACTAATTCACTATCTTCTCAATCTGATGGTCACTTGTGAAAATTAAAATTAAATTTAACATGCTTTCAATATTTGTTATACAGCGGATCTTCAATGAAATTTTCACAACCTTGAAACCTGTATCCACCTGACCCCCACCACTGCCCCTCCCTCATCGGCGTCCTATCATGTAACCCATTGTGTCCACTTGCATTACGTATGGAGCCTGCCTATTTAAACACATATAAATGTGATTTTGCAACAGTGGTCATTTTGTGAAACACTCTGCTGTGGATGTTTACTTCAATTCTCAAAATATACCTGTGAGAGTAAAGAAATGTATGAAAATTAAAAAAAAAAAAAAACGTTGCTGTTACGTGTTGATTTTTGTATGCACTTGTCAAATAAAAGTACTTTACATCTGAAAAATTGTTTCTCTTTTTTCCTCAGTAAATATTTATATTTAAAACAGACCCAAACTTCTTCCAAACTTGCTTGATAACGTTAGTTTACATCTTGTTTAAATATTTAGCTTTTAGGGACCAGTTTCATAGAAGGCTCACCAGGCTCAACACAGCAGCATTAAAACTTTAAGTCCAAACTGGTCAAAATTATTGGATTTATAAAAATACTAAATCTTTCATTCCTCTGGAAGTCTAATATTTACTTTTTCTAGTGATATTCAGTATCACTCTGACCTGCTGTAGCTGTGTATTTTGTTTGTTTTTGACATTTCAGTGCATTGTTATTTTGGGCTGATAATTAAAAGTAGGATTCTCTTTGCAATGCATGTTCATGGGTGATTGTCAATGAACTCACACTGTTCTCTCCATTCTATGCTTTGAAAACAAGAAGAAAAAGCCTGTGGGAACCATACTGTCATTTCTGTTCTCATTTTTCACCTCATCCGGATCATACTTTACAAAGCATCAGTTTGTAGGATGAGAGTAGCTGTACCTGCATGTTTTAACTCTTTGTAATTTTTATCAAGAGAAAATGGTATCACAGAGCAGCAGCATCAGCCTCAGGTATGAGAACATCTAAAAAGAACACTGTAAGTTGATTGATCACTATCAGTGAACGATCTGAACTTCATCAGAATGTACATGATTCTGTCTCAGACCTTTGGATGCTTGTACATTTAAACATTCTGTACATTATCTGCACTGATCCATGTGTTTAGTGACATTTAATTGGTTATCTGAGACTCATTAATAGCCTACATCAGTGGCTGACTCCATTTTAATATTACATTTAAGATGACTCCAGACATTCTTTTTTTTTTTTTTTATCATTTAATAGTTTGCTATACTATGTTGCAAATAAACATGAATTTCAAATGACATTTAATCTATATAATGTGTATTATTATGGACAGAGGCAGAAAAGCCAGGTGTAGATTACTGCACAAATATTTTGAGTCATGCACATGTACAATATAAAAGTTGAGGCATAATATTGTTAATACAGTACTTATTTTTCTTACACATTCCAGTTTAAAACAGAGGAATAAAACTTGACATTATTTATAAGTTATGATGGTATTGCTTTAGTAGTCTGCCCCACTTGAGATCTAATTGCAGCACCTCGAGGAAATGAGTTTGACACCCCTGCAATTTGTAGGTAATGACAAAGTTCAATATTCATGTAAACTTTGAGTCATACTTTTAGTAGTGTTATGGTGTGAGTATTAGTAAAATGAATACCCACACATTCCTCATTCATTTAGCAGTTGTCAAAGTGCAGCTATTATATCTGTCTATTGAAAAAAAAAAACTGTGCTCACTTGAAGGTGGTGGTTTCGCCTCATAAAAGCACCTCATCAATCAGTTAATTTGTTGGTTAGTATCCAAAATGCCACATTAACACTACAGGGACACAATGATACAACCCTCATGTTTTTTTTTGTTGTTGTTGAACTCTGTTAGGATCAACAACACTTCAGAGTTTCAGTTCTCTGTGGGGAACAGCTGCGAAAATATCCAAATCCAGCGTACATATAAATAGTGATTTTTAGTTTGGCTTTTATTATGTGGTGAAACTAGTACAAAAAACCTTAAAATCAACTCAATGAGTCTCATGTGGTTCTGCGTAAGAGTCCTATGATGATACAAGTGTGCCTGAGCTATTCCTCTCTCACATCCACATTTGGAGACTGAGACACTTATCACCTCCATCTCAGCCTCTTTCTGATCTTTTTCAGAATATACACTGATTCAGAACAGAGATAACACTTATAGGATACAGGTATTATAATGTTGTATTGCAAGATTTTAAATAATGTGTTTGTCACTTTTAATGGATTGTATCCTTGCTAAGCGCATTATTGCTAAACTTGTCGAAGGAAAATAAATTGCTGTTTTTCCATCACTCTTCTCACCTCTCTGTCCTTGGGTTACTGCTGCACTCTCCTGAGGAACTTAAATTGAAAGTTATTGAGTTAAGGCCTTGAGAGTTCCCAGGCTCTTATAAACCTAGGTGGCATCAGTTATCTTGCTGGTTGGCCTGGCAGACCTAATTTAAGACGTTTTTCCCACCAATTAGACAGAGCTTTTAACCCTCATTCTGTCAAAAAGGACAACTGATTAAGAATAAGATACTTTCAGGGGCAAACTTTTTTTAAACAAAATATTATGTTGTCTAATGAGGGGAAAAAATTATTAACTTACATATTGCTTCAAGTTAAAACGTTAAGAGAAGAAGAAAACACTGTTTCCTTGGAGAATGCCCCATTATCCACCATAGTTGTACTATAAATTAATATATAATCAAGTAAAAATTGCATATATGTTCTTTCAAATTGCGCACCAGTATATTAACCAGTATATTAAAATGAAATTGTATTTTTCTCATTTGTTTTCATTCATTAGATAAAAAAAGACACATAAACTAAAATCTGCTTCTATGTGGCAGTAAATTTAAGAAATTATGAATGAAAAATCACTAATGACTGTGTGACTTGCGTTAATTTAATTGAAGTTTTATGACGGCTGTTGTCATCAGCTGCCTGTCACTGAGGTGGCGTGACTCCTCCATCCAGACATTCAAACACTTATCACTCACAGCAAAATGCTTAGTTTTTGGTTAAGACTTCTTTCACTGGAGTGCTTCTTTTTAGTAACACAGCCAAGACAGTTACATTTCCACAAGGTGTTTAAAGAAAAAAGGATGAATATTCTTGGTTTGGACTTGGACCAACTCCTCTTCACAAACAACACACTTTACATATTGAGTCACTGATAATTTCAGTAATGTAATGTAACAGCCATGCCAAATAAACAGGAGTATGATGATGAGTCCCCCCCACAGTTTTTGTGTGGATATATCCATCTGAAGGCAAAAAGAGAGCTGAGGAATTTATGGAAACATTATGGCAAAGAGTAATGTCACTTGCCAACAACCAGGACCAATGCAGCATCATGAGTCTTTTTGGCCACATGGGGGCAGTACAACAGGCTCAAAAGACACCACTGACTTGTATAAAATGACTCTGGCTAGTGATTTAGCAAGAAGAGGCTTTTTTTTTTTTTAAACAGATATGGAGCTGCATTGGCATTCATTTAAAAGTGTGTCCCTGACCACTTAAAATGCCAATATTCAATCTTTTCGCCTTTACTCTGTGGTTCCAAGGGAAATAGTCAGACTCCTTAGCTGCTAAATGTTCATCTGTGTTCCCAAAGTAGAGTAACTTTATCAGTTTGTCACCTGGCACTGGACATGAAGCAAACAGCAGTGTGTTTGGCTCTAAACATCTGCTTTCTTTATTTGGAAACAACAGTAATGGGAGTTGTAACAGTGGTAAAAAAACAAAATGGTGAAGCTAGAGATCATAACACTGATGATTAAATAGTAACAACAACAATAACATAAGGCAACTGTTCAGAGCTGAACACTGTAATTGTAGCTCTTTGTAGAGGAGTGAACCATCCTGACAATATATTTTATGCCCAAAGTACAGTTTTCGATTTTTAGAAGTGTGATTGATTCATTTATTATGTTTTTTAAATGGGACAGTTTGTCTTCATTAATATTTACACATACAGTACATACAAGAGATTATAACCATGCAGATAATTTCCATCTCAAGTCACATTGGCAAGTAAAAAAAAACCCAAAACAACTTACATATAACATAATATTATAAATTAAACCGATCCATATAAAACATAACATAAACCATAACACATAACAACATAAACCAGAGCAGCCACCTCGAAGAAATTTTAACTTTTTCACATGATATTATAAATATCTCATTGCTGCTATTACACATGATGTAGTTTGGAAAGAAGGATGATGTAATTCACAACTGATCTGCAGTAGTTGCAGACATTTCCCCAACTGTTGTGTCACTATGGAAATAGAAATGTCTCTATAGTAAAGACACTCAATTATTTTTGAGTTGATGACGGAAAAAAAAAAAAGAAAAAAAGACTGAAGTTCTGGTTGTTTTATTTCTATCACATACAACAACTGCTACCAGTTTGCCCAAAGGCAAAAGAAGGCATTAAGAGTTTGATTATGCAATTGATTAACAACTGAGAGCAGGATTTCTAGTATATACCTCAGAGTTAATGAGGAGGATCAGGCAATTTTGGAGGCTTTGAAGTAAGTAGCTGAAATCTAGTGGTCAACTTTCACATACCGACTTGCTGTTTTTAAGCACATTATCTGCCATGATTGGTCCAAGTTAGTTCCCCCATTTGAGAGAGTGAAGCGTGACAGTTGAAAGGAGAGGCTTGATGAAGGAGGGGAGTCAGAACAAATGGAGACACCCAGAGGACAAGGGACTAATGCAAAATATGTTGCTCTCCTCACGCACAGCATCATGGAGTTGTTTCCAGCTAAGGAGAGCTTGGTTTGGTCTGGCACTGTGGCATGTACTACCAAACTATCAGTCCTGGGCTGAATGTAAGGACAGATCTCAAGTTTAACATTTCTCTAGGGAAGTTACAGAAACTATAAATGAAAATCATGAAGGCCTTGGATATGACTTATATGAGTTTTTACTTTGCTGTTGGTCTTTTGTGCAAGTCTGCTCAAATAGAAGGGAGACCATAACTTTTTTCTGTGACAAACATTAATATCCTGCTATGATTACCTTGAGTCTTATAAACCAGCACTGAAGCGACACAGGATAATTCAGGATCTAATAAACACTACACGTAATCTGCAATTAAATTTCACTCATTTCTCCCATGGCAGGAATGGCAAAAAGCATGAATCAAAATGTAAAATACAGAGGAAGGTGAAGAAGTAACAGGCGTACATGCTGTAATTGTACCAAAGATAATTAGAGGGCTACTTTACGTCACTGTGTTCAGTTCAACAGAGGAAATAATGCTGTATTTCTCCGGAATCACCAGGGCTCATTACAACAGTCATCATTGCGATGCCTCAGGTTCCAATGAAATTCTCATTTCTGTGTACCATCAAGAGAGTCATTTACCAAGGTAGAGAATATAATTGTTATTTGGGTTTTGATTGGACAGTCACTTCCTGGATCTAATAGGGAAATGTGTATAGGGATCTAATAGGGAAATATGAGGTAATGTTAATTTTCCTTATCTTCAGAAGTTGATTAGGGAAGACACCCACTCCCTTGACAGAGCAAAATAATCAGCCTTTCAGGAAGTTATTGTTGAACTATCTAATGTGAGTTTATTGCTTGATTGCAGATGAGCCCATCGCACAGCTGGCAAAAGTGGCACCTGCTGGTCACCCGTCATCTCCACTCAGACTCCATCATCTTTCCTCAAATTAAGATTTTCTGCCTGCACAAATTGACATTACACAACGTGATGGCAAAATTACATTTAATGTCCCTATTACAGACTGTCCAGCAGTGTTTTAAATGGCATCTATTCATATACTGCAACATTAAGTACATCTGAAAAAATTAGAAGTGATAAATCAGCTCGTGTAGTTGATTCCAGTGTTGATGTATAACATTTCTTCATGGATTACAACTGCAAAAGAAATACTATTGTTGCAAACGGTCACTGAATAGAGAAATGAAGAAGGAAAATGTACAAATGGGTAAAGCTTGATTATATTGCTGCACAACTCGTTATCATACTGTAGGACTGTGCTGGATCTATCACTGTTGCAATGACAGCAGCTCTAGTTGCCTGAAAAACCACAGTGCTCGATGGGTAATGCCCAACTTGCCTCTCAGAAGGCTGCAAATATTATATTTAGACACTCATTATGTTTGACATGTTCTGATAATTGTGGGGATCTTCTCTTGTTTTGTTCTAAGGTTAATAGAGGGTAATAGCATTCATAGTTTAATATGATATGAGGGCTTGACCTGTATGAATTTTCATCTGCTTAATAATAAATGTCAGAAGTAACTGTTGGTGGAAGTTATGAGGAGCTGACATGTTAGATTCTTTTTATGACTTCCAGCCTCAAAAAACTGCTGTAGACAGCAACAGCATCTCCATAGAAATGATGTTTTAAAATTCAGAGATCTACATAAAAATGAATATATACAGAAGGTATATCTACATTTTGGCATCATTCGTTTCTAATCAGCTCTGCAGGTATTACTATTGGTTCCTCTTTTTTTTTTTTTTTTTTTTTACTTGTAGGGCTAGTTATATTCTGTCATATCCCTGTGGGTGTGCAGGAGGCCACTGCAGTCATATTCTAACACACCCAAGTTGCATGTCATGTTCCTTGCTTCTAGTTTTGGCGAACGTGTTGAAGCGGTAAATAATCAGCAGCACTGCATGTTTTCAGCTGTCCGAGCGCTCTGAGCCTCCATCACTGCCAGTTGGATTCCTGTCCAGATGTCAGGATAGAAGCTGGGCCTCTCTCTTTACTGTCAGACTGTCAGCACTCAGTTAGGGGCCTGTTTGCCAGATTTCATCCCACCATATTGTAAGTATCTAAGCATCTGTTATTTGCTGCTCGTGACATTGCATGTTTTGGCTCTACTTGTTAGGTAATACCAATAACATATAAAGCTGTTTTGCTATGACAAATTAGGTTCCTGTACACTTTTTACTGGTTAGAATTCAATTTGTGATGTGCATAAACCATTGGTATCAGTTACTTCACAGGTTTGGGTGGTGTGTTGATGGCTGCACTTCCGTTGCTGAATCTCCCCTGTGTGTGTGTGTGTGTATGTGTTATAATTTACATAGTACTAATATTAACCAAGCCTCACTTTTTGTGGTGTATTTTTGGCAAGTGCTTGGCTTATGAAATGCAAAACTTGAATCTTGATCTCTACAAATGCTGCCTTTAATACTTAAACTTAATGGATGCTTTCAAGGAGGAGAGATATCTGACCGATACCTGGTATCGTCAAATCTGTCCATATGTGATGGTTTGTTTCCAATGTTAAGATAGTAGTTGTATTCTAGAACAATTAACAACATTATATGCACCTGAGACTTGTGGTGGCAGCTATTAATCTGGGATATGCACAAGTATTGCTTTAGTTAAAACTAGTGATAGGGACTGAATTATGTACTTTTACTGGTAACATCAGTATTGTAACAGTACCACATTTTGGTACTTGAATACATCTTCACTTTACGTGTGTGTCATGGAGAGAATGGTGGAGTGCCTGTCCCACCCAGCCTCATCACACATGGGCGTGATTAAATCAGTGGCAGCTTGATGACAACAGGAAGTGTGGTGGATAGAACGCCTTACAGGGTATGGCGCCACTTTTCTAAACATGATGCAGACTGTGCTTGCCGCAGTGTCTATAATGCTTAATGTAAAGCCAACCACAGCAGCAAACATAATATGAAGGCTGAGGAATGTGCAATATTGGAAAGCCCAAAGGAGCGCAGGCTATGACTCTGCACCAGGCTCCATCACTAAACCTACAGCCAGCATCGGGGGAGAAGAAGAGAAGAAGAAGTGATGTCAAAGAAAGAAAGAAAAGAAAAAAACATCAGTGCAGAGTGGGTTTGGCTCTAGCTAGAAAATGTAGATATGTTGGTGTGGCTGAAAAATAATTTCTGAACATGTGCAGTTCAGTTCATGCTACAGGGAGTGGTTTGTTTAAATTTATAATAGTTCACTTTGAAATGTTTATGTTCTATTTTTTTTTAAGTAATTTGCCCTCCCTAATGCATACTTGTCTCAAGTTTTTTGTTATTTGAGAAATAAATAGAGAAATGACAAGTTTTTAAATCATTTTAACAGTCAAAATGACTTGAATCACCACACATATACACAAAACAGCCACTATTGTATACTGATACTATATCAGTTAAATGTGGAAGGTATCTATCCATAGTCAAAATACTAGCTGCTAAATATTTTTTTGATCACCAAATTTCTAATTGGAATGGGGTTAGGATATTTATGTTTTACTTCATATGAAGTTGATGTCTGATGTACAGTGCTGCATGCTAAGTAAAGTGTGTAAATGATTAACTTTATAGTATCTGGTTCACCCATATATCTTGGCTGTCATTATGTTGGAAACGACTCGTGTTAACATTTATGCTGCAACTAATTAAGTCCCATTTGCATTATTCTTTGATTTCAAAATGGAATTAAAATGCCCATCCATACTGGTAAGTGCACAAGTGGAAGGCAGCTGGCCTCTTTTTTGAATTTTTGTCTCTCATCCTAGCAGTGACTCCTTCCTTCATTTGTCTCAGTTCTGTTTGTCCAGACCGTGTGGCTGGGTATTTACATGCAGACATTGCTAAGTCTTGAGGTACTGAATGTTCTGTTGTGCTATGTGCTTGTGGAGCAGTTGTTTGGTCTGCATTACACATTGTTTGTGTGCTCCCTGCTGCATCAGTACGTCAGTTTGTGTTTGGCTAATCTTAGAATGTGGAATGAGGTATACTGCTGGTAGCTGTTTTGAAGACATGGAAGAGTTGAGCCTTTTTAGTAAAATATCTTTTTTCACCGTTTGGCTGAGGTTTTTATTGTTATCCTAAATGCCTCCTGTTGTGTCATCCTGTTTTTGTTTGGCTAGTTGTGATGTTCTTACAGGGCTGTTTGTTTGCGACTGTCTTTTCGAACCAAAAGACGTCAAGATGTCATCAAAGTCATAGATTACCATGACCTCAGTGACTCCAAGTCCATAAAGATGCATGTCACCCCTTTGGTCCTCTCCGTTAGCCCTATCTCTTCATTTTGTGTGTTCACATGAAAAGATAGGGGTGTCTCCATTCTTGATGAGTTGGAGTGGAAGGGATAACAGGGAGGACCTCCAAATTTTTTCTGAACTGCACTACAAACAGCGGAGTATTGCACATTTCCTGTAATTCTGACTGAATTATTTGCAAGATGGAGGCAAACAGCAAAAAAGTGCAGCAATATAATAAAAGAAAACACACAACTATAAGTATTTTCTTTGTAAGCAACTTAATCATTTGATTGTCCATTCAATACAATTTCAGTGTATTATACTGTATCTTGCATTTCTGCCTCAATAACAAACCCAAACCCAATGCAACAGAGACTAACCGTCTCTGGTCCGTATCTGAGCCATGCTGATTTTTTTTTTTTTCCACAAAGTTGTTGCATCTGTTTATAGTGCCATTGATAAAAACTGATGATGTAACAGGTCTTGAAGGGTTTCCTCATTTCATAGAATATTTCAAAACTTACACTTGGCAGTGTTATGTAAAAGGACCAAGAGGAAGGGGTGAATATGAGAACTAGGATTAGATCATCATTTCTGTGTATATTTCTCATCAGATCAGGATCATGCATCTAGCCATATAAAATATATTCTGTCCAGAAAGACTGTGCTAGTGAGAAAGAGGAACAGAAAGACCCACTAACCTTCGATTAAGTAATTTCTTTTTGATCTGGTGCTCTAAGGTCTCGGGTCCTGACCCCTTGCCTAATGGTTGACATATGTCCTTCCTGAGATGATACTGTAAGGTTTCATACACAAAGCCCATCTTGACCCATTTGGTGACAGTTCTGTCTCCTGCATACCCTTTTGTTATATTGGTTTCATAACATTTGGTTGCACCCTTTTGACACCATAGTGCACCCTCACCCACACTTTATAACCTATGATTTATGACCTATGATTCTTGTCGATTCTCCTCCTCAGAGCCATATTCTATGCAGCTGTGGTGAGACGACCACATCCAGTGCACCCTTGTTTATTCTTCAACATTAGTAGTACAATAAACTGTGTAACATGCAATTACCACATCATAAAGTCTATACTCTCTACATTGTAAAGCCAAATGTTCAGAATAATTAAATATATTAAGTTGTGAATACTCAAAGTTTTAAAAATAGTGCTACTAACTCAAATGTTTTATTTTTATTTTCATTGAGGGGAACTATTGTGGATATAAGTGAACATCACTTGAAAACATATGAAGTACAACTGAGTGGAGTTAAGTCATTAAATACTAATAATGATATTGTACTGTTATTTCTATTGTTTCAAATAAGGATGATTGAAAAAAATAAATAAACTTATCTGATGTAGTAGATGCTGAAATACAATTTCAAACAACCACCAATATCTATTACACCAAAACAATTACAATCACAGAATGCAGTTATTTCATTCAGGGGAAGCTGTGGTTCAGTTGGGAGAGCGGGTCCTCCAATGACTGAAGGGTCAGAGGTTTGTGTCTTGGCTCTGTCTGTCCACATGTCCAAGTGTCCTTGGGCAAAGACACTGAACCATGCCTAAAGTCTCTCAGTAGGACTGACAGAACCTTAGAATACTAATGTAACAAGTAATGTTTTAATATAAGTATAGGTTACTTTAATAAGTATCTACATTTTAAATTCTGGAAAATTAAATATTTTTTTAAGTTCATCACCTTAAAATAATTGAGGCAGTCTATTGTCTACATTTTTTTGAGTTCTGATAATTTACTCGGGTTTACAGTGTACTTAAGTCACACCTCATGTGAAAATGTCTTTGCTAGATTAAGTTCAGTACACATTTTTTTCTAGTGTTGCACTGATGGGTTGGCTGCCGATCATAATCTGCCAATATGGCCTAAAAATAGCCTGATCGGTGATCGGAAAAATATGCAAATCCAAAAGCAGATCATGTAAGGTCAATTACTAGCGACCATTTTCAAACTTGCAAACACGCTACAGAATAGGTGCATCTCATCTTGACTGTTTCTGTACCATTTAAAATATAATTAATTAATAGTAGAAGTTTGGAACCATTTTACGCTGTATAAGTGTGTGCACAGCAAAATAGCATTAGCATTAGCTTAGCACTGCCTTATTTGCTACAACATCTGAACCTAACGCATCCACACTTCAACGGCACTTCGTCAAAGCGGACTTAGAGCTTGTTTTGCAAACTGGTGAGTACTAGCATCTGTTACGATGTAGCCTCAGTGTTGCAATTATTCTCAGCAAATGTACCCATTATTAGGCTCCAACTGCTTCACACATGTAGGCGCATGCTCCTGCTCAAAACACCTCAATCTTTTCCCATCACTGTTTATTGTTAGATCTAGTTTAACCCTTTAACCCCTGAGACATTATTTCAGGTAAATGTGCTGCTGTGTATTTGTCCTAAAGCTGCTGTGGAGGAAAATCACAACAAAACTGGAAACCATAGTAAAAACAAACAAATCCCAAACTGTTTATTTTTGGTCTCACTCACTGCTTTGTTTTTCTCCATTGCATGTTAAGAACCATGAATATTTACAATAATTCATACATGTAGAACACTCACCAATTCACTTAATTAATTTTTTTTTAATTCACCCCATTAATTGATAAAAAAAAAGGAAAAAAATAAATCGACAGATTACTTAATTACAAAAATATTTGGTAGTTGCAGCCCTAGATGCAACTGTCAAATAGTTACATCTAGGCCTGCAACTATCGATAACTAGATGAAAGGTATGGACATTTAAAATTCCTTCTTGGATTGGCAGTGATCAGCAATCGGAAGATTACGTTTTTTGGTGATCGGTGATTGGGCCAAAAAATGCTGATTTGTGCATCACTACTTCTTTCACAGATTGCTAATCATCACACTTTTTTTGTTATTTATTTTTGTAGTGGAACCCTTATCCTTACACTGACTGTATAAACAGTCAGTTTCTTGTTTTTAAGAAACATACCACCTCTCTACGTTTCATTCCACATAATGTGGGGATGTAACACAATGCTCGTCTCATACTTCGCTCTACACTGACCGCTTTCACTGCACACTTTGCTCTGAATACACCTTTTCTAGCAATAGTTTTAGCATTACAATGCATTCTTTTTACATGAGTTGCAGTTGTCAACTTGTTTTATGGCTGCAGTTATTGTACAAAATTGGCATTCTGAGCAAGGGTGTCATTGGAGAAGCATTACTTGTAAAATATGAATCACTGACGCTACTAAATTTTTATAATAAAGAGGATATTCTTGCCAGTGTGAGCACTCACAAGCTGGCTTCCCATACACCCACAACTACACACGTAGCAGCTCCTACCACCCTGGGAAACAGTTGGATGTTTAATGTGCAATTGCTGTGAAAATAAACCTCCCGCAAGTGGCTCTCATCAAACATTTACATTTCCAAGAGAGGATTAGTGGAGGCACAATTCCCGATTTGACTCTGATAGTGTCCCCTCTGACAGAGTAGCGGTCCAACTTTGTTCGACACATAGATTCCCTTCTCTTTGCCATTGGGGGGATCACAGTTTGATTGAGCAAGTTTTGAGTAGAAGAAAAATGTCTGTTCGGGTGGTCTGACATTTCCACATTATTATTACAGTGAGCTTGAATAAGTGTTGAAAGAAATTGCGTGCATTTGATAAAACACCACTGGAGTGATGATTCAGCAGACAGAACTGCCACCATTGTCAATAATGAAAAGGAGACTTGGATTAAAGGCATGAAGGTCAGCATACTCACCTCTGTGGAAAATGTTACAACTGTCCTTCTCTAACATTCACACTGACCCATAAAGGGCGCAATGAAAAGACATAGAATATTTGCATATAGATTATAGCCTGAAATATGTCACGGCTCTAGAGCGTAATGTGATCGCCTATCTAATGCTTGATTCATCAGGAAAACTGTTTGATCTCATGCCACTGCAGTTATTTGCCAGACTTTCCCAATGTGTCAAATTGTCTCTACATTTCTGAATATTGTTTCTATTTTAGTGCCTCTATCTCTTTATTTTTTTGTCTTCACTCTTCAGAAATAATTGAAGTATTTGGGTCATGCCGTCAATAGAATAACATCCCACTGTCATGTAAAGACTTCTTGGGGAAAAATTATCAAAAATAAAAGATGATCAGCATACAGCTATGTCTTCATTGATTTGTCTGTGGAAGGGAGCACCCAGAGCAATAAATGAAGAAATATTACACAGCAACTCATAATATTGCCTGAGTGACAGCCATTTTAGAAGCATGATATAACCATTTGGAGTTTTTATTTTGGACTAAACTGTGTCATAAAAAACGCAGCAGTAACTGCTCAGTAAATCACCAGATACAAAGACCTATCCATCATCTGAAACATTTTTTCCCCACTGGAATGGCCTAAAAAAAAAACACAAAGTGACATCTATTGCTACATTCATCACTAATAGAGGCTCTGCACTTGCATCACAAACCTCCTAACTGGTGTCATCATGGAGGTCCACAGGAGATTTGCAAATAATATCTAAATATATAACTGGGCCAAAGGAAGAGAGGCACCTGAATAAAGAATGGTGTTGTGTGGCTTCAGGCCCATTTAGGGGAAAAAGCAATAGATAGGTATTGCTGGAATAGGTAAATCAAATCCATTTGAAGTCAGACACAGGAGACTGTCTTATCTTTGGGCCCTTTGGTCCTGTCCGTACTCCAATGCACTGCAACTTAAGTTAAAGAACGGCAACAGTTGAGTTTGCTGCTGTACTTCTTACTGTTGTTGGCATTGACAAAAATGTTCTCAGGCTGGCATCTGTTTTACTGTAGGCTTGCTTTTTCTCCTATGAGTCACAAGCTCCTATTGTTTGCAGAAACCCACTAATACAGTTTGCAGGGGAAAAAAGTGCTTCCATTGCCGGGTGGTATTCTGAGTTTTATTAGTCATTATCCTTCAGATGTAGCTATTCTTTTATCATCTGCAATAAGCTTTAATAATCCAAAGAAGTGCTGTGTGGTACTGACACTGAAAAAATGGCAGAGCAGGGCTAGAAAAAAAAATCATTATTTAGAGTATATCTCATGCAGGCATTGTAGTCCACACAGAGAGTTAATAAATCTTTTGCGAAAAGACAATCTAGAGAGCTTGCATATTTTATCAGCAGTTATGCGAGTTTTACAGCAACACAATGAAGTAGTTCACATAGACTTTGGGTTTATGATAGCACATGTAAATGTGCTGCTCTGCTTCTGTTACCATGCATACAATCCATCAGGGGTGAGACCCCTTTTTTACCCTCATTCATTGTTACAGTCCGAGCTCCTTCACACACAGATATAAGCATTAATATAGAGCATTGGTTTACAAAGTGTTGCCTTTATGAGCATGAATCAACTGTGTCTCATTATCTTATGACAAAACTGTCTCCACAGATGATAACCTCATTTAGCTTGATAAGAAATGATGTCCAAGTGCAGTAGTTTATCATGCCGAATGTTGCCAGGAATTGCACTGTAGTGTGTTGATCATGACAGTAGGACCTCCAGTTTAACACACAATGCCCCACACAACACACCAAATAATTCCCATAGAATATTTGGGTTGATCGCATTTCTTAATTAGACTCTGCATCATTCAATGCAGTGAATTTTGTACAGTAGGATCACATGCATCACAGCTGCCAAACAGATCATAGGTATATGTGCTGTCTTATAAATAGATCAGGCATGAGGAGGAGGAGGAAAGAGCTGAACTCCTGCATGGCTACTGTGCTACTGAAGTTCAAATCCGTAGTTTTTAATGCATCTTTAGTATCTACATAGGTCTGTTATTACGGAATGTTATGTAAGTTTTTAGAACCTGTTGCACATTCTGAAATTAATGCGTTTTTTTTTTTTTTTTAACATATCACAATGTGTCATCTTGCTCACATAGTAGCTAAATTATATATATTAGTAACCATTTCTATTCTGGGCATAAGGGTTTCAAGTTTGATGATGCTTCTCCAGTTCAGGGACTCATTCTTATGTGTCGCAGTGACGCATTTTGTTCTTTCATGCAAAAACCATGACATGATTACATGATTATCTAAGACATTAGAGTGCAGTCTAAGAAGCCTACTAATTGCATGATGAAGCCTGCCCCAGAGCCGGCACAGCACTCCACAGGAGGGAGCCTGAGCGTCCACTGGCATAGCGTCAAAAGCCGCCTAGTTGAAAGGTGAAGATTGCGTTGTTGCCTGTATCATAGGTAAGAAAACACAGAAACAAAACACCGGATTTAAAGCTGATGAGCTGTGATAATGCCTCAGAATTCATGCAATGATTGGATATATAAGATGAAATGAAAGGTAGGAGGAGAGAGAGGATCCTGGATTCAGTCTTATTGATGAATGACAGTAAACATCCAGCACAACATGACTACAGCACTATTCCAATGCTTACAACCATGCACGTACCTATTTGAGAGTTATGACATCTCACTGAAATAGTTTCCATGGGATTACAGCCTTTCAATAAGCTTTCAAGAAGTGACATACATTATATCACAGCTGAGTGAGCAGCTTTTAGTTAAGGAGTCGTTGGTACGGAGGTCTAATGTTAAAAGCAGTGGGGAAAGAAGTACTAAAATAATTTGTCCGAATGAAAAACACTGATGACGAGTACATTTTGGGTTCAATTATTAAATTAATTATAAGAATGTATGTATTAGCAAGAGGTAGTAAAATGGTGCTTGTCAGTGATATATATATATATATATATATATATATATATATATATATATATATATATATATATATATATATATATATATATAATATAGATGTTTTTTTAGATTTGTATCACTGCTGCATTAATTGTTATGATTGTTTGTTGAAGGTCAAACAATACACCACATTCTCAGACATATTTCTACAATGTCACTGTCCTATGAAGGTTAGTTGTTCTCTTAAGTGTGTTTTTTTTGCACTTAAATACACAATCCTTTCAACATTCTGATAAGACATCATCCAGTGATTTTTTTTAATTGAAAGAGAATAAGTTTAAACTCAACTAGTACTTCATCAAGTCATCAGTCTTCAATTATATCCATTCTTTAAAACAGTCAGTCTGAGGTACATGATGCTCATTTTAATCTAGGACACATTGTATAAATTGTGTGATTGAAATACAGCAAGTCCTTTCAGAACTATCTTACTCAGCGTTCTTTTCAAATAATCACATGTTAATTATATTATTTTACTGACAGCATTCCACTACCTTGTGGGTTTTTAACATTAATATCACTAGCACAGGTCAATAGGCTAGTGCGGTGTAGTTTATTTGTACAGATACAGGGTCTGCATGCACAGAAGTACACATTGACTTCAAAAGTTTGGATAATGTGTTGTTTAGCTGTTTTAAAGAAATTATAATGAAGATTCACTTGGAGTCATCTCTGGGTCTGGTTTCTTAACTCCAATGTAGAGCGAATCTCATTTACACAGATGCTTTAGAGTTATGCTTCTGTGAAAACATTAATGATTCATTATAAAACTCTCAGGAGGCAAATTAGGCTGCTACAGTCTAGTTAATTAATGGAAACAGTCCAGCTGTATGTACAGCAAACTGTGCATGTGTTTGTTTACTTCATTAAGATATTGTAAACATATTGTAATAATTTCAGCCCAAAATTCAGCAAAAATGTCGAGTGTCTACTCAAACTGGGTGATATGACATCAAATTAATATCATGATGAATTGTCTCAAATTGAAAATAAAATGTACAATAAATATGGGGGACTTGGTAGCACACACAGTGGGCATGTCCATTTCAGTCTGTAACCGCACACGTCAGTTTCTGTGTGTGTGTGATGGGGTAACAGAGCAGTGCTGGCTGTGCTGCAGAAGTAAAAAAAAAAAAAAAAGTTAATTTATCTTTTTTCTACCTCCTGAAGCCTCACAAGCTTTCATTTGAGGCCACATAATGTTTCACCTGGACCAACTATATATTATACATATATAATAAGTCTGGTGATGCAGTGGTAATTGTTTTGTAGGACATGTCTGGTGTGGTGGTAGCGCCACAGCAAAACCCAGTTGCTGACCGAATAGCATTTTGTGTCCTGGTGTCTTTGTGGAATCCAAAATATTTCCAAATGACGGACGTCAAATATCTCTTTGAAACAAGTAAAACAGGATCAACTTGGACTCACGTTACCTGGTCAGCAGCTTCTTTATTTGAACCCTCAGTCATTTCCTTATCTTCTGTTTCCCTTCCTCAGACTGGATTGGTGAAATCACACAGTTTTAAAGGGGAATAAACATTGTGTACTGGCACACAGTCAAAATAGACAAAAATACTTGTATTTTCTTTTTCATTAAAATACTGAATTTACCAACATGGGCAAAATAACATTAGTTATCATAGTAAATGTTAGCAGTGATACATTTTTTGTTTCTACATGGCTAACACAAAGAGAAATTACACAGTATACACCTCCAAAAACCATAGGAGTCTAGAGGGTAACATAGTTTGGCTGTAGTTTATAACTGAGAAAATTGTGATCCAAATCTTTTGACCAGACCACCCAGGCCTACTTTAATGTAACGCCATCAAACAGTAGAATGGAATATAAATGTCGTACTTGGGTAAAACCACATAGTCATATCCCATTATTGGTTGAAAATGACCAAATACAGCACAAAAATCTTTTGTTAAACGTCCTATCTTTCCTAATTTTCTAAATGTTTACATTTGCTGTTGTGTTCCTCTCTAATGATGGCTCAGCTCAGGAATTAACCCCCATGCAGTGACCCATTTCTGCCACTTTCACACTCTCCCAGAAATCCTGTCATCTTCCTTTTACAGATTTAATCTAACAAGCTCAAGTAATTGAAGACAAACCAGGAGGATTAAATAACATCCTAAGGGTTGCTATCCACCCCTTCAGATTTGTTAATTTCCATTGCGGTCAGAAAGTGGAAAAACAACATTAAACCCAAGTCTTAGCTGACAAATAACAATGTTTTGTTAAATTGGGTCAGGCAGAATAGAAAGCTGTTTTCTGCCGACCATACGCATGATAGGAGATGTACATCTGCAGCACATATACTGCAAGACCCCATTAAGTGTCACTGCAGAAGGCCAATTACTGACATGTTTTCACACCAAACTTACTGATGGATATTACTTAACCAATCCAGACCAGCAAAAACTTCCATTTTGCCCTGAACAAAAGTTTATTATGTGTCAACAAAAACTCATCAATGAAGTCACATTTGCAGCTCATTTACACTTGGTCTAAAATTAATGACCTGCTTCTACCCTTTCACTGACATGATGTGTCTGTGGCTGTGTTTTTCAACTCACAGCCAATTAAATGACAGTCATGGCTCAGAACGCTCTTATTTAACTTCCTGGTTATCTCTGAAAGACTTGGTAGGTGTTCCATCAAAGCTCATCCTCAAGTTAAAGATGGACGTGTACAGGGTTTCCCCCAGAAATCTTGCTAAGCCTGGTGGTAAAACTACTATCATGTTTTTGTTTTGTTTTTTTTAATTACAAAAACTCTTTCCATTTGTTATCATCACCCTGAACACCCTGAAAGAGAACATTGCACTCTTCAACATGCACTGGTCATATGTTTTAATTTATTCCCCGTGTGCTTGCATGTAATGCAAGGCACAGGGCTATATTGTTCGTCGTATTTATTATGACTGACTTCTCCTGACTGATACAACATCCTTATTAAAAAAATGCAGCCCGTATCACTGTAAATAGACCACAAATTTGGACGCTAAAATTTGTGGCCTGGTCTCAAAAGATGTGGTATCTATCAGGATTGACATTGCGATGCACGGATTTCATATAAAATGCAAAAAAAACTATCAACAATGTCCATCTGAAATGAATTAGGCTATGTTTACATGGTTATAACTCCCAAATGATACATCATAGTATCCTGCATCTAAATAGGAAAAATTCTTCCTATTGACCCCGAGATTACACGTGTTGTTTCATAATTCTGATATGTCGTACAGATTTTGCATTAGTATGCCAAATGCAACCCCATTCATCCTCAATGCGACAGATTAAAAAAAAAAAAAAGCCATTTTTGCCAGTGCTACTGCTTCACCATACATTGGCACACAGACATTTAAACTTTAAAATGCATTTTTGTCCTCTCTTTAGGATGTGATTCTCATGCATTTTATGGTTCTTGATAGAGAACTCATGAAATCCACCCTTAAAAGGCCAAAATCTGACTTTTTATCAGTGGGTGATGTCCTCACTAGAGCACGAGAAAAGCAAAAATTCCCTGGGAAAATGTCTCAATAACTAGCTCTCAACATTTCCACAAATGTTGCCATGGTTCTCAGAATTCTAACAAACCAGGGTTTGAAGATGTAGCTCTTTGTAAAGTGAAATGACATGAACCTGTTTGAGATTATGTCAGGGATTTCTGTCCATAGAAAGCCATTGTAAAAATAATTTCTCTCTCACGTTGAGTTCAGTGTTTTTAAAATTGCCCTAACTTACTTATTTTTCACAGTACAGACATAGAAAGTACACATACTTGTCCCTCAAACCCTCCTGCCACTCATGATCAACTTTGTTTTCACTAATTATTTACGGTTTTCATGAAAATCGCAGGAGTTTGGGAGTATGTTGACACCTATTTTTTACATGTAACAGTGTGGAGCTATGGTAACCATGGTAACTGTGATCCTGGCACTATGAAACACCTGCAGACAATTAAGCCTGTGGGAGGAGCTTTAACATGATTGAGACTAACAAATCTGCTTAATTTTGAAGAGTTCAGTGGTTTAAAACTGCTGTATCTCACTTATTTTTCACAGTATGGGAAAAAATTATATATCTACTTGTCCCTCAGACCCTCATGTCATTCATTATCACCTTTTTTTTCACCAATTATTTACAGTTTTCCCAAAAATTGCAGGAGGAGAGGGCTTTACTCCAAGTTCGTTCTCTGTGTCTGCGTCTGCGTGTGTAACTCCAGGTCAGTTTCCCAGACAACGGGAAAGTTCCTTACTCACAGAAAATGGGAGGAGTTTTAATCGAACTGACTCAGTCCACAAACACCGACAGATTCCCCACATATGAAGTGAACAGCAGATATTTCTTCCTTTCACCAGCCACAACTCCGGCCATCCGGCAAGAGACAAGCACACGGGTTACATTTCCTTCAGGAAATGTATGGAAGTCTAGTTTTTAAATATATTTTTTCACTTTTATAATTTTCTTAACCTCCTCAGACCCTCAGTCCTCTTTCAGGGTCAAGACTTTCACAGCTTTATTGAAGAAAAAAAGTTAGACATTCCATAAAAATGTAAAAAATTCAGCTGAAAAATCTTGCATTGTACGGTTTCAACTATTTAATGTAAAAAAAGGCAAACTGTGTACTTTCCAGAGGTTAAAGAGGTTAAAATGTGTTGTGAGCCATGTCAAAAATGAATTTGGGACAGACAATAAAATATTAAACTATATGGAAGAGCATACTGTAGTCACATGGATCGGTGAGCCAGGCAGCGCATGTGTCCCATTTGACTCTAGCCATTTGTTAACTATAGTTCCTGATGGATAATGATCATCTTCCACCATATCGGTCCTTTTTTCATGACTTTTTTCAGGTCATCACATTTATTGGGCTTTTGAAAAGAAGTAATGAGACTCATCTGTTTGACATTTAGTGCTAGCAAAGACTTCTAATTTCAGCTAAAGTCAACTCAACGGTGAAACAAGACTTATTCAGACTGACTCACTATCACAGTACCAATGTTACAGAATCTTGTACCTTCCACTTTACAAACCTGTACCTGTGTACATTAGACCCATAACCCTACTTTCAATTAAACACATCATCTACCTAGGAACTCACTTTTAAAGGCTTTTTTTTTTTTGGCTAAAACACACACTGTCAATGGTGGTGAGTGACATGTGTGGCCGGATACAAAGCTGTTTCAAAATAAAACAAACTGTTGATCAACCAAGGATCCTATGAATCTGCTTTTATTTCGTCACTTCCATGCCTGCTACCATTTGCATTTCCTTTAACTTTACATGTGCTCATACCCTGAAAACTAACCCTAACCCAGATAAACCTACAGTTGGAAGCTCTAAGTAGCATCTCAAGTTTTAACATGTTTGTAATTTCTTTAAAATAAATAAAAAAAGAGATGCCTTAGTCTGGTGGAGGGGCAAATAAGGCCTGGCAATTTGCCAGGCTTATAATGCACTGGGGAGAAATGCTGGGTGTATCTGTGAGAAAGAATCCTCTCAGCACCTGCTTGGCTTGAATTTTCAAGACCTATTGTACACTGGAGGTGACATGCGTGCAGATTGTGACACTGAGGGATAATAGGCAGGAGTCAAGTCAAGTGAAAGAAATATAAAAGGTAATGAGATCTAGCAGATCAGACAGCATGAAGGAAACCCACAAAGCAACTGTACAACTTTGACATTCTGGACAAAAATAATAGAAAAAATATATGAAGTAGAACAATGAGATGTATAAATAATATGCACAACATGCCAGGCATGTGTGTGTGGTTTTGAAGATGTATATGCTTATGATGGGACAGATGGGTCTTTGTCCTCTGCGTCAGTGATGTGTTTCTGCAGAGACAGGCAAAGCTCATGTCAACTGCTAAGTAGGAGGCATCACCCACACACTCAGCCATATGGGAGCAGCCATGTCCCAAGTCCGGGTTGGGAAAAAAAAAGCCAACTGTGCACGCAACGATACAAAGCATGACTCACACGATCACATTCACAGATATCAAGATGCCAAATTAGTGTGATGTCACTGTAAATGGAGAATGACTCCTAACTGGGTTAGGGTTAGGGTTAGGGTTAGGGTTAGGGTTAGGGTTAGGGTTAGGGTTAGGGCTGCAGTTTTCTATATCTGGGCTGTTGATGTGGGAAAAAAGAATCTCATAGTGCTAAAAATTGTAAGGCTTTGAGTTTAAAATTTTAATACTTGAATAGAATTTGCTTCCCAGGTTGTGAGGCAGTGAGTGAGGCTCCACCGCCTGCTGGTTTACCTCCAAATCCAGCAAACATGAAGGAACAAAGATGACACTGCAGCAGCTTGAAAGCAGTGAGACTGACAATATAAATAGTGAGGTCAGAAAGAAAAAGATACAATACTGGATTTGGCCTGCTTAGTATTGACTTCTGGTCACACTACAATGAATTAAATCAGCTGAGCCACAGCCACGGGAGTTAAAACTAGTCATTTACATATTATGTGACTATAAGTTTCCCTTCATTTGGATGATTGGCTTCCTCTAAGGCAAGGGTCTGCAACCCTGGGCCAAGAGAGTCGTTATTCTGCTTGTTTTAGATGTATACCTCTTCCAACACACCTGATTCAATTCATAAACCTCTCATCAAGTTCTGCAGAAACCTGAGAATGGCTGTCAGGTGTGCTGAAAGAGGGATGCATCTAAAACATGCTGAATAGTAGCTCTGGAGGACATGGGTTGAGACCCCCTGCTCTAAGGCCTCACTGATCTCAGCTATTAAAAAACAGTGACTGAACAGGTTGAACTGGAGGAAAACAGTCACTGCAGTTCTCTAAAGGTCTTTTGCTTTTGGTGTTTTCTTGCCTAAAGCTTTTCTGATGAAGTTAAGGATGAATGGTGCTCAGCAACCTGCTATAAGTTATAAAACTTCTATATAAGAGACTGAATATTAATAGGTGGACAGGTGAAAGACATTAAGAATTTAGTGGTTGAGACAGTAAAGACTATCAACAAAAGAATATACTTAATAAGCGCAAACACATCTTTAGTTTAATCCTGGTGTTGTTGCTGTCAACTGTATGTATGTATATAATAGCAACTTCTCTGATTTGTTTCTTTGCAGAGTCATCATATTACTCCTGAGAATCAGGTGCTCAGTTTTTGGTGGCGCTGGAAAAGAACAAGTCTTGACACCACAACTTGCTGCACTGACCACATTAATCAACAGTGACTGCATACATGCATATTAGTATGCTGGTTATTCAGCTTATCCCAGTTTTGATCATATTCAGGATACGGTATTATCATGGGAAATACATAAATCTGCATACTAATATGCATGCATACTTGATAGACAGAAGATGGATAGAAGCTTTGTCATCATATTAGTGCAAGGAATCAATATGACAAAATTTGATACTGGTATTCCAGTTAATCTATCATCTTTGGGCTGGGCCAAGCAAGTAACTGAGTGAGAAAGCACTGTTCAGCATTACTAATCAATCCATATCTGTTTTTAAAAATGCATTTTTATCAATCGTGCGATTCTCTTGCAGTGCATGTGCACTTGGGATTTCTCAGAAAGTCCAGCTAAACCCTTAGCTCAGTAGTACGGCTTAGATTACAAAAACTCCCATCCAGTTTGACTACAGTTCCAGCTAAGGTATAAATATGTTCTTTAAAATGTAGATATTTGTCAAACTAAAAGTAAACATACGGAGTGTGTGAGCAGAGGTGTAGTTTACTAGTATGTGCAAATCAAATTTTCAGGCTGGTGAAGCCATGACCTGCCCTACTAGTACTTTCTGCCTTCACTAGTTAGATATAGTTAACTTTAGACATGATGAGCCAAGCCAGAGCAGGACAGGCCATGCCCAGGAAAATAGTGCTGACATGACTGAACACCTCCAGGGCCAGTGCCACATCAGTTGATTGACCTATGTCTCATTGAAAGCTGTGCAATTATTGGAAATGTAAATGAGAAAGGTAGAATAAACACATTTTAAGTGAGTAACACATATCAAGAGAATCTACTTTCATAGAATCCATCATTCTAGGTGGTTTCCAAATGACTTACTGTTAAACTACAGGACCATATGACAGTGCAGTAGACTGTGCGAGTAATGTGAGTAGACTAATATTATAAAAGGCTAATGTTATGAAAGGCTTATGTTATCCTGTTTGCATCATGTTGAATACATTTATAGTCATGTAGCTGCTTGTGTGAGCAGTAAAATCTATAAATTGCTCCTGATCAAGTCATGATAATGTCATAATGGTGAGCAAATACAACTGATGGATTCTTGGGAAATAACTCAAAAGAGTAATTTTACATGTCACTGATGCCACAGGGCATTTATAATGGGCTACTTTTCTTTCCTTTTTCTAAGGCAAAAAAATTGAATATACCCATTTCTCTAGAGACCAATATTCCATTGTGTGTGTGAGGGCTTAAAGTGGTATCACTGATCAGCTACAAGATCCACTTTGTAAGACATAATTATTGGGTGTTGATCCATTATTGAAATGTTTGCTCTTCATCCCATGATTCTATTAAAGTATTTGGTATTTGTTCAGTTGTTTGCTGACTATTTACTGTCTTGAGCACCATTTCCAGTCCAGATCGATTTTGTTTCATGTTATTGCTTCCTGGCTTCACAATGTTGTCAACTATGAAATTTTAAAAAAGAAGAAAATGCAACCTGTTAGAAACAATAAAGTGAAAAATATGTGTTATACTCTTTCCTTCATCCAAATAAGCTTTATTTCCAATATTATGTTGCCTAGTTAAAAAATATCCTCAACAAAACCTCTGGACTTGACAGTTTTGCTTAGGTGAGTCTTTCTCAGTATGTCTGATGTCAATTTCTAAAGAATGAAAACAGTGCATCTGTAAAGATCACCATTAAAGTACAAGACCATCCAACCATAGGCACATATGTAGTCAGCCAATCCAAGGCCACTTGTTGCTTATACAGTTGCTGAGTAAAATGCCAGCATTTTCAGTTAATAGAAAATATGTGAGGTTGACCTAACACACAAATAATTAATACTACCCACTGAGATATTTGTTTGACAAAAGCCCTTGAAAGATCAAATTTAAATGCAATGATTGAGTTATTCCTACATGCTGCATTTACTCTTCTATTTAGCCACAGAACATTGAGTGACGAGTGTGGATGAACCTGCTCACAACACCTGTCAACTCTCCTACACCAGGCCAAAGGTTCACACTGTGATTACTGATCTGTATTTTCTAAACGTACTGACACTACCACATGAATAGAAGCAGTGTAATATCTGCAGAGACTCAAGCAGTCATGGATTATATGGATTATAGCAGTATGCCGTAGGCTTGTATCAGAAATCAGACTTCATTGTCAGAGCCAATGTAAATGTTTCTCTTGGCACTTGCAACAGCCTGAAAGTTGTATTTTGCAAAGCCCGTCCAATTGTTATCTCTCTGCTACACAAACGTCGTGGCTTATTGAGAACAAGATCCTTAACATCAGTTAGACATTGATTTACAGTCCTCAGAGTGGTATGACAAATTGAATAACTCTACTCTTTTTGATTGCCCATTCTCATTAAAGTCAGCAGTGCAGCTTTTTGGGGAACATTTGAAAAGAAAAAGAATCACATTACTCATGGTATTCAAGCTTTCAATGTGGAATTAATGATCAAAAGCCAGTGATGGTAGTCACTGCTTTATGAATCAAGTAACTTTCCTGTAGTTATGTTATTTTTTCGATCAAGTAGCGACGTAGCATCCACAAAAGCTACAAATTCCAGGATATGACTGAGAAAAACCAACATTTGCTCTGCAGTAGACCATGTATGATTTTGAAACACAACAATCAAAGTGAATAAAACCTTTTCATAATGTTCATGTGGGAGCTTCCATTCTGCTTCTTCCATGGAAGAAGTGGAATTAGAACAACCCAGACCAGTGTTTCCGCTACAATAATTTAATAGTGTTGTCCCACCGCTACTAATTCTCCCCCGCCAATTCTTCTATAAATTTTGTTTCACCGCGTCAAAAACAAAAGTAGCCCAAACTACAGATAAATATCTTGAATCAAATACTCTTTGCGAGAGCGCATCTTGGAAGTGACAGATCAGCTGATCAGAGAGTCGGAGGAAGAGTGCAACTTTGCATTTCGGGCAACATTGGAGAAAGGGTCGACGGTAGTTTCAGGTCACCCATCATTTTTAAAAGTTAAATAGATATTCACCAAATATTGACAGCCAGCTAACATTGCATAACATAATAGCTTAATTTAATTGTGTGTGGTGCCAACTAAGCTAATTTATAATATAGCATGAGGCTAATATCTACACAAGATAACGCTGACTCCAGATAAGTTTATGGAAGTCTTTCTCAAAGAGAAAAACATCTTAACGAGGATGGCCCTAGACAGGTGTCATTAACCTTTTATCAAGTCATACATTGTCATAGGTTATGTTCACATTTGTAATTAAACGCGAGTGTAAATTATCTAACATTAATGTTTTATGTAATCATATAAGACAAGTAACTTTAGTCAGGGAGGAGTGATGGAAGAAAAGGTGGAAAGGTCAAACACAGGCTGGGACCATAACTGGGTGGAAAAATACAGCAGATTTCATTCATGGTTCTACCATACAGACAATGGTGAGTGTTGAACTTTTTCCATTGTTACTTTGCATAATATAGCTACATGCCAATATTTCTTTTCAATGCAATTAATTCACTGTTATGCTGTCCCTATAGGAATGTTCTGGATGCTGCTCAGTATCAATGGTCCAGGCCTGGCAAAATTTGACCAAAGAGCTGTAGAACTTTTCTACAAAAACCCTAGAAACATCCGGTGCTCTCAGGTTGGGTGCAAACTTTGCCATTGAGATGTTTATTTACATGTGTATTATTATTATTATTATCATTATTATTATTATTATTTCTTATCTAATTTTGTTTGAATTTTTTTTTTGTTTTTATGATACAATTTGGTTGCTAAAAGTCTAATAAATCAGTTCTAGAAATAAAATGTGCAGTGAAGTGTCATTTGTTTACACTGCCATGACTCCCTGGTCCTCCTGCCCCCGCTGTAGAAAAAAATCCTAGAGGAAACACTGCACAAATGATGGAGGAGAATGAAGGAGAGCAAGAACACCAGTCAACTGACCTTACATCATGGCCTTATCTGTAAAAATATGACAATTATCAACTCATCAGAGAAAAAGTACGGTTTCAGATGTGTGCTTTGCAACGAGAAAACTAAACTGTTGTAGACATGCAAGTCATCTAACAATGCCATGGTGTGTGTTCAGTCCCACAGGACAGTCAAAAACACTTGAGGTTACAAAGTTTAGCACAGTTTCATAGTCAAACTTGTGATCAATCTCATGGTTTTGATTTGTGGAGGTGAAAGTGGACATGATTACAGATGTCCATGCATTATTTGGAGATAAGTGATGTTGGACTTTAAGTTGCGTTAAGTTTTTTTTATGCAGATGGATTATCAAATGTCCCACCCCCTCTGGGTTGCTGGGTGTGCTTCTCTGTCCCATTTAATCAACAACTGAACATTTTAGTTAAGTTTGGACACATTTTCATTATGGACTACAACCACTGCGGATGACAACTATCTCATACTTGAAGGAATGTTCATCGGAAATCTTGACCTTATACAAACATGATGTAACTAGTTACAAATGTAACACAGCAGGAATTAAAAATGGTTGGAGAAATCCATTGGATTTTTACCAAAAATAATATAAAGATTGCTTTGCAGCACAAATTCAAACTTTGAGAAATATTAGGGTCCAAATATACAAATACATAAACCAAAGCCTAATAACAGTGGGTTTAGCAAAACATGACCCCTTTAACAGAGAAGACCAACATGATCATATTATACATAATATAGCAAAACCCTTCAATGCATAGAAAAGGTGACAGCTTCTACCCTAAAAACTCCGCAGCAGAGCATGACCACAGCCCCGTTCCCCCAAATACCAGCTCAAAGTTTGGGCATGTTTTCAGTATGGACTATGTCGTAATCCGAGAAATGTTTGTCCGAAGTCTTGACCTCATATGTGCAAATATCATATGATGTAACTAGTTCTAAACATAAAAAATGTAAGCAGGAATTGGAATAGGTTGTAGAAATCTGCTTGACTTTTACCAAAATAAATATAGATACCTTTGCAACACTTGGAAGATTCAAGTTCGAACTTTATCAACTATTAGAGTCCAAAATACACACATAATTCAACCCAAGACTAAGACATTTATTTTTTTTTTTTTTTTTAGCAAAATAAGACCCCTTGTAACGTAAATGGCATGTTCACCTGGTGGCAGCAATGGATGTAATAATCATAACCATTTAGGTTCCACACATAGACTGTATATAAAACATGAATGAAGTTTCTGTTCATGTGACCCATTGGTTTCTGAAGAGCTGAAAAGAAGCAAAGTGGGCGGTTCCCACCATCACCATCTTGGTACCATCACAAGCAGCCAAAGTGATTTAACACAAGATAGACAACAGTGCTAACACTGGCAGTCGTCAAAAGGACTTGCCCATAATTATGCACAATTTTAAAATTCAATTATATCTAAACAGATGACTTATCAAGAAGTTCACCCCCCTCACAGTTGTGATGAAGGTAAACTCGAACGATTAAACCTGAAATAGTTTTTTGAACCAGGCTGTAAATATGTTTATTTCTGCTTAGAATTTGACCTTTTTAACATGGCAGTCTACGGGGATTGACTACGTAGCGAAGTACCAGTAAACTGCTATTTTTGTCACTTTCGGGTTGGCTTCACTTATGTCTGCCAGAGGTTGATGCTTGGTTCAACATTTTGCTCTGATATAAATCGTTTAATTCCACTGAGAATATAAAAACATACACAGTCTGCATGGATTAAAGTCAGGCTTTAATATTTCACAAGATGTGGTATTCATTTATATCAGCCTATGCAAAGTCACCGCATTTATTTCTTGTATTTTTGAAGTTTTGGGGCAAATGATGATGCTAGATGGTAGTGTCAAAATTATGGGATTTAAAACTATGAATACCTTCTCTGACACATTATTGATGCAAGGATAAGTAGCCTGAAACTGATTGAGGCATAATGTAAAAAACAAGACTATATTGAATTCGGACCAGCATATCAGAGTCCGCATTCTCTTGGTTATGCACATTTTGATCTCCTTTTTGGCATGTTCATATTTGTTTTTCTTATTTTCTAAGCACCTGCAAAGATATCCCTCCCCCACCCGCTTATCAGTAGTTTGTTAAATTTCATTTATCACAGAGGCCATAAAAACATCTGTACGCTCACTATATCCATTTTTATTCAAGGGTCCTACCAGCTGTCATCCCAGCTCTCATCCAGATAAGTTTAGCTTATTTAGCATACATAGACGAACAGACACAGACACACACACACACACACACACACACACACACACACACACACAGGGTTATTGCAAAGTAGCATATTACAAAGAGACCAAGTTTTCATTCCTGGTTTAATGGCCCCTTAGTGGTGCACCTTTCTAGTTTTCTGGCACGTAGACGGGAATTGGGAAACGTGAAAGAGCGGAAAGGGAGTTAACCATTCTGATGGCCTGGTTTATGAAGATTTTGGTAAGTGTAGTGTGGTGGTTAGAGAACAGAGTCTTCTGTATAATGTTTACATGATGATAATTTATAAAGCACTTGCCCTCTTCATTTTGCACAGAAATGTATGGCACCTACCATTGTTTTTATTTGTATTTTAGCACAATTTAGCTGGTGTGCTTTAGCTGGTGAAACAGCTGAAGGTGTGTGAAGGTGTCATGGTCTTAAAATAATGAATTGATTGACAAAGCTGTAGTTATTACTTGTGCACATATTGCGCAATACCTTTTAACCTTAGGGGGCTAAGCCACCCCTGTTTCTCAAACCTAGTGACGTCCCTTGCTGCAACTATCCATACCTAGATGAAAGGTATGGACATTTAAACTTTTTTCTGTGATCAACAGCGATTGGCAATCGGCAGATCAAGTTTTCTGATCGGTATTGGCCAAAAAATGCTGATCAGTGCATTACTAAATATTACATGCACTGACACATATATACATATAACAAAATTATCAATATTGCAAAAGGTCAAGGTTGCATTTTGCAGAAAGGTCAAAATCACATTGTTGCCTCTAATTCAAGAACGGCTTGTCATAGGAACTTGAGATTGGCACAAAATAGGGGTGAGATTATGCATTCTCTGAATACATATCGTATAGTATCTTGATTGATATAGTAGAAAATGAGTACATTTAATTTTTTGCCATAATGTATAGCTGTACACACAGTCCTG
The DNA here is from genome assembly GCA_020466265.1 of Siphamia tubifer. NCBI lineage: Eukaryota > Metazoa > Chordata > Actinopteri > Kurtiformes > Apogonidae > Siphamia > Siphamia tubifer. The sequence goes on from CM035804.1 coordinate 22,734,553, forward strand.
AGGCCCACTTGTTGTCAAAGCAAGTAAATTAAAAGTCCCTGTGATCCTGTGACTTCCTCTGCTGGTAGTCATTACTACTCTTTAACACTCAGTAATCTCCATATATTGCTTCACTTGCGATAGACAAAACAGGAGATAATGAGTCTGTTAAGTATGAATTTCTGTCTGATCAACAACATCTCCTCTATATCTTATCCGTTACTCCCACTCTTCATTTTGCATCTCTCTTGGAAACAACTCCTAGTATAGGTTCAACTTGCTAGTTGCCAGGCAGCTAATGCATTTTTCATATCCATTGTATGGCGCTACAGAGGAGTGGTGGAATCCTGACGTTGGGGCTTGTGTGGGTGGGCATATCAGTCTGTAAAGACTGGAGGCATCAATTAATGGAAGTAGGGAGTGCAAACAATTACAACCATTGCTCAGTTCTGAAAGTCTGGTGCAAGGGAGATACTAGGATTGGGGATTTAACCTGCAATCTTACGTATAAGACTTTGGAAATGATAGACGGCTCTACATAGTAAATCCACCCCCTTTAATGACCTGAATATATCACTCCTATAACATAGCGCCTATTTGAATAAAAGAAATGCATAATGAAATCAAATGTTGAAATACTGTATGCATTACATATGTGCAGCCATAGATGGATACACACGTTTAAATGTCTTTCTCAAAAGAGGGAATGAAAAGACAAGAAATAAGTGTTTTATGCATAAAATCCCCAGTTGGATTTATGGAGCTTAGTCAGTCAAAGAAACTACATTTATCCACCAACTTATTTCACCCTTACTTAGGGTGTAAAAAAACAAAACAAAAGACAAATAAAATACATTTTAAAATATCTGTGAGCAAAGCCCTTGGATATGAAACTTAGTTTTTTCCTGTTTGCTTCTTCAGAGATGCTACAGAAACACAGCTTAAACTATTTGTGTAAAAGTAAAACCTTGAGCACCATTATGTTTTTTTTTACTCTGTCCTTGCCGACTTGACCTGTACTCTGTAAGCTCTTCTTTTTTTTCAGAATTTTTAAGTAGTAAAATCCAAAGACCACACATTTTCATTCTTAATGCATGGGTCTATAGTAAGAATTTAGATGACCTACAGTATACATCTGATATTTTAGATGAAAACGGATAGAACAACACACCCATCAGTTTTGTAGTGCCTGATTATTATTAGTGTCTTTGGGCAAAGATGCTATAATTCTCGTTCGGAATGTTGCAATTAAAGTGACCTGAGAGGACATGAGACTTTAACGTCTACTTCATGCCTGTGTTTTTACACCTGGGTTTGACACACAGTCAAAATGGGCAAAAAAGACTTTTCTTCTTCATTAAAATACTGAATTTAGTGATATGGGCAAAATGACATTGGTTTTCGTGGTAAATGTTGGTAACAGTACATTTTCAGTTTATCATTACCAAATCTAATATATAGATCATACATCTTATTAAAACCAATCAAAAGTGGATTTAATGGATCTTGGGCAGAAATTAAAACTCTGTTGCTTGAAATGTGCTTTTGTAAAATTAATTAGTAAATGCATTTAGAAAGAGATTATAAGCTTTACACCTGTGTAATGTCATTCTTATCTTGGCTGGAAGAAAATGAAAGGATAAAGATTGACATAATTCATGAAAAGATGAAAAGCTAAAAGATTTTCTGTAACAGGAGGAAGACAGATATAATTAAAGAAATTGGGGGGGGGGGGGGGGGGTTGTCATCTCAGACACATTTAAAGAAAAAAGCTATACAACATTCTACTTGTACCCCTTTGTTTTGTCTTTTGATGACAGTTGTACACAGCTGCATCCAACTTCATCAGCTCAAAATGTCCCATAGTTGTTTAATCAGGTTGAAATCTAGTGACCATGAAGGCTACAACCTATGAACGACATAATATTCATCCACATCAAACTATTCATTGGCCCCTTGTGCCCTGTTGGTGGGAGCACTATCCCCTCGCAGAGACTACTCCCTTCTGCTTTTTCCTCCAATTTGTCACTCAACTGAGTTAGATTAAACAGCTGTCGTCAAGTGTCTGGCAATAAAGAGCTGATGTAAATGCTAATAAGCTCTCAGCCTATCAAACATCACCAAGAGGCTGTTGTTTTTCAAAGTGACTAAAGGACAATAAGGATGACGATGCTGTGAATTCCCAGTCCTTTAGCACAGACTCTAATACCTGCTTTAGTTAGATTATTACCTGATCCCCACAGTTAACTAGGACTAATATTACTGTACATAAATAAATACAGCAAACCAGGAGGGAAAAAACAGCACTGTGATCCTATCACAATGTTTTTGTTCCATCTTCCACAATGTTTGGTCTCTTTTATCTACATTATTAGTCAACACTGCAACCTGGAACTGCTATTGTAGGATGAATAGACATACAGCATTGCAGCCTCCTTTACACCAGACTGTTGAGAACACAGTTACGAGTGTTTTGACATTCAAGATTTGTTTCCTCTGGTCCACATCAGTGTGGTAGCTGAGGAACTTGATGTACAGTATGCCCCTTTTCTAACAGAATAATACTGCAGCAAATATCATTTCCTACTCTGGTAGTTGCTAAAATAAACAAAACTACTGAAATATAATTTGTATTCAACCCTTCATTCATTTTTTTGTTGAAGCACCTTAGGGACCTATTACACAACGATTTTCAGCTCTTTGCAGAGATGTTCAATCAGGTTCATGCCTGGTCTCAGGCTTGGCCACTCAAGGACATTCACAGACTTGTCCTGAAGTTTCTCCGTCATTATCTTGACTCTGTGTTTTGAGTCATTGTCCTAGTCAAAAGGTAAATCTCCACCCCAGTCTGAGGTCCTGAGCAGGTTTTCATCCAGAATGTCTCTGTACATTACTGCATTCATCTTGAGTAGTGTCCCAGGTCCTGCTGTTGAAAAACATCCTTATGATGTGGCCACCACCATACTTCACCATTAGAATGGTATTTGCCAGGTGACGAGTGCTGCCTGGTTCTCTCCAGACATGAGGATCGGCATTCAAGCCAAATAGTTCAGTATTGGTTTCATCAGAGAACCTTGTTTCTCATAGTCTAAGAATCCTTTTGGCAGACTCCAAGTGGGCTGCCATGTGCCTTTTACTGAGGAGAGGCTTCCATCTAACCACTCCACCAATTAGGCTGTTATGGTGTAATTGGTGGACTGGTCAAGAGGTGGACGTCCTTCTGAAAGTTCCTCTCTTTTCCTCAGAGGAACACTAGAGACCTGTCAAGAGTGACCAACGGGTTCTTGCTCATTCCTTGACCAAGGCTTGTACACTTTGAAAAAGCAAACAGCTCTAGGAAGAGCCCTGGTGCTTCCAAACTTCTTCCATTTACAAATGATTGAGGCCACGGTGCTCTTCAGGACCTTCAAGGGCCTTTCATCTTGGAGATCTGCAGACAATTCCTTTGACTTCATGGCTTAGTTTCTGCTCTGACATGCACTGTCAGCTGTGGGACCTTTACATAGACAGGTGTGTATCTTCTCAAATCAAGTTCAGTCAGTTGAATTTACTACAGGTGACCTCCACTCAAGTTGTAGAAATACCTCAAGGATGATCAGTGGAAACTGGATCCATCTGAGCTCAATTTTTCAATTAATCTGTGAAATACCAGACTGTCTCTGCAATTATTTTGGTCAACAACTGAGCGAACTTGAAGGGAACTCTGGACATTGCAGGGAAACTATGGAACATTTTTCCAGAGACAAAAATGTGCACACATTCCTCAGGTGAGGCTACATACTACAGGAACAGGGGGATTGCTTGGATTAATCCCTCCACAAAATGCACCATGGGAGGCAAGATAAACGCAAACAGAATCAGTGAGTCACAGGATTGTTGTGTACAACATCTTCTGTCCTCAAATTCATTCATTCATTCATTCATTCATTATCTGAACCCGCTTTATCCTCACTAGGGTCACGGGGGTCACTGGGGGCCTAATCCAGCTACAATGGGCGAAGGCGGGGTACACCCTGTATGAGACGCCAGTTCATCGCAGGGCCCCTCAAATTCTCTTCTGCTTCTTCTTATGTTCACTCTTTCATGAACACATTTAATAAATGTACCATTATTCAGTGCCAATAATAACAAAAAACATCATGCATCATCAGTTTGTGGTCCACTACCGCCATACGTGAATGTAAAGTGTTCGTGTGGATCTTACAGGGAAGTAAGGCTGCGTTTGTGGAAATATGTGAATTAACCAACTAGATGGACAGTACAGGCTTGAAATTTGCCTCTACTGTCTGTTCTAGTGGAAGTCACATCATACAGGATGACTCACGTTTTCATATCTATTAAATCACTAACCATTTAATTTTGCCACTTGTGTAGAAATTGAGGTCATCTGAGCCTGATTTGATTTTTCTGCATGTCAGTATGTTAATTGCTTAACTGCATCACACACGAACCATGTGTCTTTGATCATAAAGTCATGTTTTTTAACTTGTTCGCACATGAATATATAAATTGTAAATAAATAAATGTTAAAAAAAGAATACATTTTGAAAAAGTTTGTGCTATATCAATAAAAAGACAAGAAAACTTTCAGATTATAAAATATATTTGTAACACTTAAACTGAGCCTAGACTTTGAGATGAAGTATTCTCAGGCTTGGGCGAAAATAAAATGAGCACACACAAATAAAGAAGAAAAAAGTGCAGTTTGGCTGAGGTCCTGGATGAAGAGGTGTGAATAATGTGGACTGTAGAGTCAATAGAGGAAAGAGGAACCAAGTTAATTTTAGTTACGTGACAATGCTAGTTCAGTGGTATTTTATAGTTTCCACTTAAACTACAAAAGCTTTCTCCTCCCCTTTTCTCATCATCTGTGTTTTTAGTGTTTCTTAGGAGAGGCATTGATGTCATTGATCACCACTCTGATTATTTTTTTTAAATTATCTTTGTGGAAACTAGTGTTAAAAATGAATCTCTTTTTTTTTTTTTTTACCTGCCACTCACTACATGACTCTTATATGTGACTGTAAACAATGACTCAACATGTCTGGAGCACACCTGGACCAACCCATACACCTCTACAGCTGTGTATTGTTAAACTCAGGCTGTAAATCATTTGTCTGAATGTGACAATGATCTGCTGATTACAGTATAGCACCTTTTGAAACTGAAGTATCTCAAAAATAAAATTTGGCTTTAGAACTTCTCGAAGGCATAGCAGGGGATTGCTTTCAGGCTCTCTCACACCAGTAATAAAATAAGTTTAGAACATGTAATGGAGAGAGGGTGATGTAGCTCAGGCACAGTGGTCTGAATAGAATCCTGTGAAAGGTAGAAGTTCTTATGAACTGTGAAAAGAGAGACTACAGGGATCAAGTCAAACTTTTCCCAATGTACGTCCTCCCTCATCATTTTTCCTAAACTGAAACCTTGTTCAAAGTGTAAACTTTGGGTATGAACCTGTTTTTGAGGCATATTTAAAAGGAATTCTGGTGTGGCCGCTAACTCTTTTGACTTGATATTTTTCATTTCCGTGCACACAGACTGTGGGAATAGAATGGCTTGACACTTTCAACACACACTAGTGCAAATGTGTGAAAGACTGACTTCAAAATCAGGATGTTAAATAAATTGGATCAAACAAGTCGTCTGTTTTGCGTTGCATCCTCAAACCGCAAGAGGCATGCCTTCATTGCCTCTGTGTAGACTCCATGCGCGTGTCAACCTTGTGCAAGGAAAACCTCTTATCATTGGTGTACAAAAGGACTCTTCTGAAGGGATGCTCATGGTGGTGTACTGCTCAGGTCTCTGCTGTTTTCCGTTTCCCCCAGCGGAAAACACTGTCTGTCTAGCGGCTGTCTTCCTCTCTGTCAAGAAGCTCGCACTGGGTGAGGGGACGCCGAAGGCTTGTTTACAGTTGCCCCGTGGGGGGAACGTGATGTGAAATAAGAGGCAACTGAGCTGTTAGAGAGGCTAAGGAGGGATCACGTTACAATGTGACTGCACTATAGTTTAAAACCCTTAAATCCCGTGGGAGAAGTGCAGAGTCAGCTCTGCAGCCTTGTAAAGTCTGCAGGTCTTGCTCTTGCAATGCAAAATCTGCTTGTAGGAACACAGAGGCATAATGCAACTGCGGTGAAGCTTAAACGGAGGCTTCTAGAGGGACAACAAAAGGTTTACAGTTATGACAGTCAGTGTATGCAGTGGAAGGATCATGTCCACTATCTGACTTTATTGTGCTTTAATGACATTGTTGCTGTTCATCCCCATTGGCGTCACTTAAAATGAGAAAGTAGCCTCTTTGTCTAAACATATAACCATTGCTTCAGAGGGAGAGGAAATTAAGTCTAGACTATTGTATATTCATTCTAATCTACTGAATGGGATTCCCTAAGGTAGACATTCAAACAAGGACTTTTTTGTGATGAGCACAAATGTCTTTTTTTTTAAGTGAAGCACTTGACAATGCCAAAGTAGAGAGGGTTTTGAGCCCTTTTACTGAATCCTCAATAAAGGCTGCACCTCCAGTAGGGCATACCTTATATAACTTATGATAAGTTGTTAATGGAACAGTGGTCCTGCATTTTAAAAGTAAATGCAATCTATTCAGTTCAACAAGTTGTAGCATATTGGATGTATTGGGGGATTCTCAAAAATATGTACTATATCTCAAGGGCATGTTTTAAGAGATAATGTGTTGTATTTTAGTGTTGTTGAAAGGAACCATTTAAGTACATTTGAAATGGGAAAACTTACATTTCATAACTACTCAGTTCACTCATAAAAGCTAATCAATAAAAGCTGAGAAGTCAAAAACATGCCATTTCTAAATATGTTTCAAGTACAACAAAATGTTGTCATGTAATAAATGTCTCCAGAGAGGCACTCTTCAAAGCAGTCAATCAAAACCAAATGCTGTTCTTTAATGGCACTTCTAAATATTGCTGACAGAAATGTTCAAATCTTTTCCAGCATGCTGATTAATTGCTAGACATGGTAGAAGTATTTTCATAATGGGATAAAACACAGTCTGTTATTTATAAACAGGTTCATGAAAGTACTCTGCGTCACCGAGTTGCACTTCCATTTACCTCTGAAATAAAAGTGGTGGATGGAGTACTTAAGGGATTGCCAGCCTTACCATTCTCTCCACATATGTATATGTAATTGTCTCTTATCTGTTGAGACAGAGACATATCAACAACTGGTGATAAAATCCCATACTCAAGTCGTAGGAGAATGGTGTAAGAGTCAAGTGATTAATAACATACAGTGAATGTAGTAGAGCAATGCAGAATTCCTCAGTGTGATAAGTGATGATTTGCAATCTCTTAGTGGAAAAGCATTTCATATTTTTCACCAAACTTGCTAGAACTTATCACTTAGGTGTTGATGTGGTACTGTGTGCTTTTTTACCTGCCTGTAAATTCCAGGGGTTACTAGAAAAAATCTGAACACATTTTGAGTTTACAAACCATAAATTCAAATCTCTTGGAAACTAAACCAACATCGGTAATAAGTACCACTTTTTTTTTGTCTGCATTTGTTCTTATTGTTTAACATCACAGAGATCTCACATTGTTTGAGATCAATGCAGTCTTGCAGCCAAATATTTTAATATTTAGTGCATGTGTGTGACCATCATCGGTCCTCCCTGAAAGCTGAGCAAACATCCTTTATTAGAACTCTCTATTATAAGCCAGGGAGGGCAGGACTACACCTCAGTGATGTGTGGGGGAAACAAAGACTGGACAGGACAGACAGGACGAACAGGGAAAGAAATTGAAAGGCATGCTATTGCAGTTAAAGATTGTAAGGTGGTGTGTTAGTCCCAACTACTAACTGTCTATCACTAAAAATAAATAAATAAATCGAAAAAAGAGAAGAAAACCAAAACAGCACAAAAGAAAAAGAGATTAAATAAATAAATAATTACACAAAACGGTAGTGAACATCATAATTGTGGATGACTTGATAGTGTAAAATAGAATGCAATAGAAGGCCAGAAGGGGACACTAGTGCAAGAAGAGAATGAGTTTAGGGTAGAGATTCTGAAGAGATTCTCAGCACATTCTGGCGGGTCCCATCATTCACTGAAATGGGACTCGGCAGTAGCTGGCGAGACCCGATCAAACATGCAAGTGTGAAGGACCCCGAAGCCCAGAACAGCAATCATGGCAAGGCAGGGCCAAGCCAACAGAGCACCCCCCATCCCGGGCTGTAGGAGCTACAGGGCGCCGCCCCCAGAGAGCTACTGGGCCCACCGTGATTAACGCAAACCCGGAGAACAAGAGGGAGCAACTACAAACCCCCCCAGCACACCAAGGCCGACCCAGGCGGCCTGGGGCACGAGGACCCACCCGCCACCCCAACCCCACCCACCCCAGCCCCCACCAAACCCCCCAACCCCCCACCCGACCTGCCCAACCCCACCCCCACCCCCTATCGCGAGAGGGGCCAACGGCCCCTCACAGCCAGGAAGCCAGACAAAGGGGCTGAGTGGCCCACCGAAGTGGCGGCACCCAGCCCATCACAAGGCAGGCCGCCACTGGGAGCCAGTCAGAGGACAACGGGGCTGGGAACAATGCGAGCCCAGAGGGTAAAAATGGACAGTGTGGTGGGGCCCGGTGACACCAACAGGGAGGCACCCTGCACACCTCCCGCACCGGCCCCAGGCGAGCGCAGTATACCCAGGGCCTCTGCCCCCCCACAATGCGCCCCAACAACCCACCAGGACAGAGCCACCACACGCCACCAGCCACAGCGGCCACCAGAACGGCCAATCCAGCTCCAGCAGCCCCCAAGAGCCATCCACCAGCTTGGACCCGACGGGGAAGCAGGAGACATTGTGACATTTTAGCAAGTTTTTAGGGAGTGTTGTAATATTTCAACTTTGGGCCTCTTGGGTGGCAGAATTTCAGTGATGTCACTCCCTCTAAACACATCATAAGGCTTTGTTTGTTTCTACTTCACTGCTTATAAAGGGACACTGAAGGCATGTATCCACACATCATCATCAAAAACAACAATATAATGAAAACAATAGTCACTCATCATATTTTTATGAAGGAAACCTATTCACAAAATATCATATTTTAAGGCACTTATTTGAAACTGTAAAATTTGTACTGATTCCTTAAGAATGATTGTCCAAAAAAACAGATATTTTGCTCTGAAAAGTAAGGTGGACATCATACTTCCTGCACAAAATGGTAACATAGCCACTAGCACACGGTCCTACAAATGTCCAGTCATGTCTTTGCAAACTTCCTTCGGTGGGGGTGTTTTTGTCCTCTTGGGTGTCCAGAATTCAAATGGCTTGATGATGGTCGCTCTCGTTTTGGCACTGAGTTGATCAGGATCAGTGATGATGCCAGCTGCCAACATTCTTCTCCTCACTATTTCTTCTTTTGGGACGCCCAAGGTTTAGCAGTCCCATTTGTACAAGAGCCAGGCATTGACCACAGCTAAGATAATGGTGTACCAGAAAATGTACATGTACGAGTAGTAGAATTTCAGTGAAAACTTGTACAAGGGTACCTCTACAGTAGTTATGAAATGTATTTGTTCCAGAAGTGTTTTCGTAACCTGAATTGTTCGTAGAGTCGCATTTTACATGTAAAAGGCCTAATTCATTACAAGGCGCCCAATACTACCCCTCAAACTCTTTAAAAATTATACAAATTTACTGATTTTGTATGAAATATGTGTTTAAAAGAAAATGTAGATTTAGATTTTAGCCCGGCCAGGCTAACGTCAGTGTCCGGGAAAAATTTTGCCACATTGGTGAGAATAAGGATGCAGCAGTCTGGTGTATCATGTTTAGTGTTTAAATCCAGCTTCAGGTAGTCCAGTGTGTTTTCCAGTGTTTTCCGTATGTTGGCAAGCAGGACTCATGGAAGCAGTGGTCTTAACGGGTTCGCTCTTAGCTGTAAATCTGTGACAGCCGCACTTCTGCTTCCTCTCACACCACTTCCAATGTCTCCGCAGCCAAACAGGGCACCGCTATCACCCTGTTTACTGTCATTTTCTAATATGTACTGTAATAAAGTTTAAATGAGCACACTTGGAAAAACTCAGGAAACAGTAACCAAAAAGCATCATGGGTAGCTAGCTCATAGCCAAATGGATGCTACGTACAGTACGTAGATGACATATTTACGTACATTACGTAGTTACATATAGTAATGTACATACAGTACTGTATTTATGTCTCAGAGATTTCAGTTTCCTTCTGTAAATAGATGATGAAAAATTGAGGCAAAGGTTTTTTGCTACTTGGATCATTCGTTAGCTGGGTCTTTCATAAGTAGATGTAACCCAAATAAAGTCCAATGATCACTTAAATATAGTGGGGTTCAGTCTGTAGCTATCCTCTATGATCTGAAACTATTCAGTGAGTGGTCAGACTTCAGATGGGTATAAATTTTAGAAAGTTTAATGTTGCACAAACACACAGAAAGTTATATCGCCAATAAAGAAATGGAAGATTTAGTAAAGAACATGAAATATGTCCTCGAAGGGGTTATGGTGCGATAAACCCAATTTGCTTAACTTCTTTAGAAATACATGTGGATTTATACCCAAGGACCCACAATCATAAAAAATACAAGTACCCATGAGGGCACCTTAAATTTGAAATGTCTGAACACACGTGTGGCCACATTCAAAACAAAAGATTAGCATGTAATTCAAAATACCTGCGCAGGTTTAAAACATAATAGCCAGCATTTATAAAATAAACACCCAACAACAAATCGTTACAGGCCTGTTAAATGTCTTTTTCCTTTCCAAAAATGTCCTTTACTCACGGTACCGTAGTTTCAGTCTTCACCGGTGAACCGAAAGAGAAAAGAAAAAAACTCTCTGCCCGTTACACAAGATGGCCGGAACGACGGCTGACGACTCCACTCTCTCGTTGCTGGAGGAACCACTGGCTTCCCTGGTCACCAGGGCGCTATCCAGTCCGCGGGGCTCCCACGCCGGCTAACTCAATGGAACCACTGGCTGCTTGGTAGCCAGGGTGCCAACTGAGCAGCTAGGTCCAGTAGGGTGCTAACAGGTTTAGCTCGCTGTGCGTATGACCGGGGTTATACTTCCTCAACCCCGCAAATAGTGACCCAAATGATTATACTCGGTAGAAACACGTTTCCTAAACCTGTCACCCACCGTGGTAAATACCCTCTTTGCTCACGTGTGGTTTAAATAAACAGAACCAGTCTCCTCCTGTTACATATTCTCACTCTCTCTTTGCTGTGGTGCGGACTAGCCCGAAAAGAAGAAGAAAAAAACAACAACACACAACCACGTGGAGCTCTTCTAGCGAGTCTTAACCACACCTTCCTCTAGTTCTTCCAGTGCATCACCTGTGTTTTTTTCCTCATCTCCCAACTAATGAAATCCCCCCTTTTTTATGCATGCTAATTTTACATACACAGTCCAGTACAACAGATTGAAAGTTACTTTTTCCATTTTCTTCTAATGCGATGCACTTTTATATCAAATACATGTAAACACTTAATTTACTTGAGTCTTGATGTATCATGTGATGAGTTATATGATATGGCCAGATAACCAAGCCTATTTATACATTCAGCCATCCAATAACATTGCAGAACAGAACAATGGGACCTACTGATCATGTAAATGTGCTTTGAAAAGGAAAAAAACATGAGTGGAAGGTTTGTTTTTTATAGACTTAAAATGCAATGTTGGAATATTACAACACTAGGCCTCTAAGGGATAAGGTTTAACCACTTGATATCAGCATGTTTTTATTGAATCATTTCTTTAAAGCCTTAAAATCCATTTCCCATGTCTTTTCACAGACTGGAGACCTTGCTAAAATGAATAACAATTCTCCGTGCATAGGGCTAGTGAAAATTGTATTCATGAAAAGGTTATATGTATTATAAACTTTACACACTCTTAAATTAAAATCACTCAGCCTGTATGAACTTCCATTTAATGATGGGTAAAGTCCTCTTGTACAGGCTTGCTCTTTATCCCCGTCTGCCCTTACTTCACATAATAAACAGGGCAGTTTTTAAGGAAGAGGTGATACTATTTATTAGCGAGCCATTAATAATTCAATAGAATTTAGTGCATCCAAGGAAATGCTCCAAGTCACCACTAGAGATTTAAAGCCTTAATAAATCTGGAACATACGGGGTAAGGCACAGAATGGCCACCCCCCAGCCTGCCTCAATTATATATATATATATGATTCATTCAAGGCCGATTATAAACTGTCTGATGCAGCAACACATTGGGGCACGGCTGAGTGCTACTCACAATGCCAACTTTCCATGTTTGTTACTTAGCTTGAGTGATAGAGATGAGACAATGCCAAATGCTCAGCCATCAGTTTACAAAGTAGCATGTAAATATAATTAAATGATGACATAACCAAATTATGTAAGAGTTTCTAACAGAGTCTGTAACATCTTTTAGTTCTCCACATGATCATTGTGGTATAAAATGGGTTTATAAGACACAAGTCGAAAGCTGAAGAGACCAATTAATGGGGACGAATCAAGAATAAATGAAATATTACAGGGGAGTGCTGACCTTCCCCAACTTGGTTGAAGGAAGAATTAAAGTAAACCAAACCTGACTGTGTGAATGAGTCGATTTTCCACGCTGGGCTAGACAAAATAAGTATGACAGTGGTGGGACAGGCGTACTGAGAGGGACAGACGGAGAGTAACACGGAACAAACAAAACCATGAGTCACATAGTGCAAGAGAGATGGGGTACTGAGATGGGAACACAAGTAAACAGGATTATAAAACAAACCCTCAGGCAAATGAATATCATTGAGAGATATATCGCTACAAACAAGAATGATTCAACTCCCTGTGGGGGGAAAAACTTGTCCCACTACCAAGAAAACAAGGAACAAAAATCTCCCTACTTAAGTTTTTTTTTTTTTTTAATGTTTTGGGGGGAAAACGGCCATCACATTTGCACATTTGCAACGGTTACATTTTATCATGAATATATAATGTATATTGTTCTGCATACTCCCAGGGGTGTTTTATTACGAGGCACAATGTGATAAAACACATTGCAGACTTTCCCCACAGAGTTTAATCACTGCTACACCATTCTTAATAGAGTGATTATTAGCACAGGGATTAATCGGCTCATTTAAATCTCATGCCCTCCCCTTGTGATTTACCTTTTGTGGGTGACATCCAAGTGCACAATAGAGAGGAGGTGGTACAGGAGGGCAGCATTCGCGGCATTTCCCACTCTTAATATGCAGGCGTCTGCTTCACGGGAGCGAACAAGACGCACAGGACGCTTCAAAGATGCTCTCGCGGAGGAGCTTCATTAGGTTGACTGGATGAGGCAAGCTGACAACAGGAAAAACAAGTAGGGGGGAAAAAATAGACTGGAAAGGCACAAGAGGAGAATAAGGGTATTAGTAACCCCTTCAGTGCATCTTCTTCTGGTAAATATAAGAAGGCAAACAATGCAGTAACTCTGCAGTATTCCAAAGCACTTGTACTTACAGACATTTCTGCAGTTGTATTTATGCTGTGGTTTTGTTGTGGTACGTGTTGTGGCAGTTTTATGAGGCAATTTTTCTCAGGATGTGTGAGCATGTGGATGAGTGAGTTGGGGGGTAGTGGGCGGCGGGAGGTGGTAGGCGGAAAACGTTGTGTCCAGGGTTGAGATATATACCATCTAAGCACAGTGCCCTTGAACCTGGCCTTGGACCTCTGTTGCATTTCATCCCTTGTGCTTCACTGTCAAGAGATCAAATAACAGCAAATCCAATTCCAAAAGTGGAGTCTAGTCCATAGTTGTTCTGGACTCAGGGAGGAGTTACTGCTTCTTTTAATTTTCATATTGTTCAAAACTGCCCAAGGATGTTAATAATTGTATTTTACTCTTTTTAATAATAGCTTATGCAACACATTTATTATTCTGTGGATATTTGGCAAAGTCGATAGTACCAACTTTTCCCCTAAAGGTATGTCAAGGAAAAGGAATGTGGTGTGATGGATCATACAACACAATTCAAAATGAACTAAATCTGATACAGTGCAGCAGTGGTCAGTGTTGTCTATATTGCTGTGTGGGTGTAGATATGAGTGGAAATAGGCGACTGTCTGCAGCTTCTAACCCTATGAACTGTTTGCAACCTGTGCACAATGTAAGCTCAGAAAGGCTCTATCCACCTACAGTCCATTATTATAATGTGTGTAAGAAATAATGGACTCATTTTTGGATACTACTAATTTCTGTTGTACATTTTTCACATTGTATTAAATACTTGAATGTCTTTGTGGTGCTGTCAAAATTAACATATTGATTAAAAATAATTACATAAGAATAATTTACAAAAAGAATGTGGTTATTCTTTCTGTGGCAGCTGTGATAACCTGTGCAGGGTAGTGTTACTTGTAGGTTGTATGACATGTATTTATTTTTGTAAAACTGGGTGAACAATCAGAAAATATGTTTTATTCCTTTAATTCACTCTTTTTCTTTTTCTCTATCACCACCGTCTTTATTAATTATCTGCCTCGCTTCATCGTCGCTGTGCAGTTTCTTGCTTTGTCTCTCTCCGTTCTGCTCCAGGAAGATACAGACTGTGCGCAATCTATGGTCTGAAATAAATTAAATTACGCATAACTTACATGAATCCACTGCCATACATGCATGTAAAATTAACTGATATGCAGCATATGTGATCCATAAATAGACTGATTTACTTCCATAACAGGATGAAAGTAAAGGACTGGATCCAATAGATTGTTTAGCTGAAAGAAATACATGTTTTGAACACTTGTTTTGTTGTGTTTTCTGTTGACCTGTTATATTTATTACTGTTGAAAATGAGATCTTAAATTAATTACAATAATAAATTAGTGCATTCTGTATTGGTGATCTCAGTTTTGAGGTAAGTGAAATGTAATTAATTTAAACATGGTCCTGTTTCTGTGAATTAATTTTACTCCACCATGAACGGCAGAATTATGTTTTTGCTAGTGTTTATCTGTCTGTCTGTCTCTCTGTCAGGATACCTCAAAAAGATAGATAGATTGGATAGATTTGGCTGAAATTTTCACGAAATGGAAATGCTTTACGTCACACCAGACACAATGCCGCCGGGTAGTCCCACCCTGCCACACTGATTGGCTATTTAGTTTTGAAGTACACCTGAATCACACGGTACTCAGATGGTTGTGTGAGCGTAGCGAAACGCAGCCAGATGAGTCAGGTTAGAAGCTGAACATATTTTCTCAACATATTAACTTACAAGCAATTCTATTGAATTTTAACACAGAAATAAATACATAAATAAATTTATGATGTTCATAAAGACCATTGACTACTTTTTAAAAATGGGGCCGAGAAGCGCATCAGATGCGTCGTTTTCAAATATAGCTATTTCTAGCGGGTGGGTTCGTTAAAAAAATGGTCGGTTATGGGTGTTTTATACATCGACCAATGCATCACTGTCTACTACAAAGACAGCTGTTACCACATCACTAATATATCAGATCTGAAAACACTAAACACACTGACAGTAAGAATCTTAAATAAAGTGAAACAGAGGGAATGCAAAAAGTAACTTTCACATGTAACTACATACTATTTAATTGTTATACTAAAATACTACATCTGCTCACTTGATATTCAGTCAGTCTATTTACCTATCGAGATTCATAAAGGTCAGAGGATCTGTTCATGAGTTATGCAGGTCACACACACACACACACACACACACACACACACAAAGGCAAACACAATACACAAACAACAACAATACCCTGCTTCACTGCTATTTAGGGAATGAGTATTAAGCCAAATGTAATCCGTTCAACAAGACAATCAAATCGATGGTTCATTAAGACATACCACATGGCACTTAAACACATTTGCAAAACATTACCATAAAGTTGCTTGGGGAATATTTTTTTTCTGTTGTTGTGACGCACACTCCCACTGAAAGACTGACAGGTAATGCTAAATGCCAGCCAGGTGGTCAGCTTCAGGCAAAGCTGAAGAAAAGGTTTTCCCTGTCAGAATAAACCTTCGTCCAGATTTCAGACAGAAGTACATTCACCTTGCTTCCAGTAAAGACTATTCCTGTTAATGTGTCGGTGTAAAGATGAGCAGTGTCAAATACACACTGAATAGACTTTTCAAATGTATTCTCCAATCAGATACATCTGGTAATGGCTCTGATAATATTAAATAAACTCAAAGATGTATCCATTTTTTATTTTGTGTTGGCTAAAAACTCTTGAATAGAGCAAAAATACAATTAAATAACATATACTTTGAACATTTTATGCTTGTCTGGGCTCAGCTTTTGTATGTAGGTCAGGGTTTGAATAGTATAAACCAAATATATTCTACAGAGAGCAGGTTAAGGACCCACACATAATACAAACACTGTGTTCGCTGTAGAATGGAAGTCAAGAGCCAGCATGGTAATAAAGGGACCTAAAAGAAATGGAAACATTGAGACACAAGGCCAGTTGATTTGGGGGCCGCATCTGCTTTTACTAGTAGCAATTTGGGGAAAAACAAGATTCTGAAATGAGGGCAATTTCTTTTCTGCCAGCTCTCGATGGTCCAAACATGCTGTAACTCCCACGTTGGCCTACCTCCCCCTTTTCTGCATGACAGTAACTGCAGTAACATTTGTGATATGCTTTTTGGCTGATAGTATTCCTGCAGCTGAGCTTCTGCAGTTGTTTTGGGGAAAAGGCAATATTGAAGACTCTGAGATATGCATACTAAACTAATGATGTGACTTATTCCTATGTGGGTAAAGTAGATCTTCCATAAGGTTCATCTCATACATGCCTGTTACCAGGAAACAGGTTAGACAGAAAAATGGAAAGCAGGTGAGAAAGAAGAAATATAAAGTGACGCTTCACCCAAGAAGAGAAAGAAGATTCTGCTTTGAAGATACACAGTGGAGAAGGGGGGAACATTACTGCAGTCTATTTTTGGCCCTTACTCTCCCCCTATGCTTCCCCCAAATGCCAACCTGCGCAGAGGTTTTTTTTTTTCTTTTTTTTAAAAAAACAACTTCAGTCATTGATATAAGGTGTGTTCTTTCCAAAGGCATAACAAAGTGCATTTTTTTAGTTTTGTGCACACTTCTTCTCCACTGCATCAATCCCGAAGACTGACCCTCATACCACTCCCCTGACACAAGATAATTCACTATTAATTCACCTCTAACCTCTCCCCATGTGATGTATGTCAGAGAGTCAAATACCTGCCGTGCCCCGTATCATCCTCCATGCCGCCAATATATCATTTCCAAGTCTGACGTCCAGCGGCACAGCTCCAGGTTACATTGACAAGAGGCAGGTGAAAAATTGCCCTGTGGCTACGATGGCACGCTCTTTTCTCCCATCCTTTTCCCAGCCTTCCTGAGAAGCTTTATCTGTGAGGGAGATTGAATTGGTCCCCTCCCCACCTCACCCCACCCCATGTGCCAGCCAGTGAACCGGCTGCCCTACTGTCCTGTCTTCAGCTCCATAGCAGGAATTCATCAGATGTGGTGCTCCAACCGTCCACCAATGGCCCATTAGGCTCCAGTAGGTCGATGGTTAACTAATTGAGGAGCGATCTAACAGCGACTTCTTCACCCGTCTTTCCAATCCATAACCGCGATTGAATGATCAGTCAAAATCCCAGAGACTGAGCTACCTTGATTGGCCCAGATGTCTGATGCACACGCTGCTGGAATAAATCCCATATTGATGTAATGAATCATAAAGATAAGCCTTTTTTTTTTCTACTTTGTGATTTATGCAGGATAAGTGTACGTAGGGAAACACTTGTCTTTTAGAAACTCAGATGATCTCAGGTGAGCCCCCAGCTTAATGCACTACCTCAGATCAGTGATGTCTCTAGATAGGTGATGAATGATCCTTGAGCCAGATGCATTCTGGTGAACAAAGACAGGACTGTACTTATTGATATTGGAATATAAGAAATGCTGGCAGTCTTTTGAAAAAAATGTGTTTTTTATAGATGGAGGGATAAGCCTGGACATGAAGAAAACTGCATTTGGAAGCTTTAAGCATATTAAACCATAGAGATCTAATCCTATGCTTGATGATAAGCACTCGGGATATTGTTTGTGTATATGTGTCTGTGTGTCTGTGTGTGCACATAAGTTCACTTTTCTAAGAACCTGGGAGTGCCCAGGCCCCTTCTTATTTTAACCTACATCCTTTTCATTACTTTGGAGGCTGTAGTTGTAAAAATTCATTTTCAGGAAAAGATGGATTTCTTTGGAAGTGGTCAGCTTGTCAATTTTTAAACATTTCTGATAAAGCCCCAAAGTAGTGGAACGAACAGCGGCAATGAATTCATTATGAGGTGCCCAGGCGAATAGGATAAAACGATAAGGAAAACACAAACATATTCCAAACCCTTCATCGAGGCTTTAAGGAGGGAGATGGCTTGTGTAAAGAAATGGAAAAATGAGCCAGTATGATGAAGAGCTAAACCATATCATTTTCAATCTATTTAATGAATAATCTAGTCGTTTGCAATGATCGAGATTAATGGAATTGTGTTGCTTCAGGCGAAAAGTAGGCACCAACACATGATTAAAAAAATCTAGATGTTTAAACCAAATTATATCAGCCAACATAACCATGATTAAATATATTTCTGGTGGACATGCAGCAATATAGGCCATAGCCATTTTACTATAAGCATGATTAACAAAAACCCATATTGCTTAAGGCAGTTTTGTACATGGTCACTAAGGACAAGTTTTAAAATTAGAATTTATTCTGAAGAAGATTCCAAGATATTTTTCTGATATCAAGATTCAGAAATGGAGTTGGTCACTTAGTCGTTGAACAGGTTAAATATAGAGAATACCTTTTCATGAGAGCTATTAATTTAAGGATTCTACACCAACAAATTGGAAGTGCTGCTGGGTATTCTTGATCATTATTCACAGGTGCTCTCTGGAAACTTGTGTCTTATTTTTTATTTAAGATGAAGAAAAAGATGTATTCCCATGTAAGATGTCAAAAATATATTCCAAGACACACTATGAGATTTGTATGAAAATAAAATTTACGTATTTTTCCATTGCAATCCTTTCAAATGCAGCCAATACATTGCAACATCTGATCTTCATAAGGCCTTTTTCACCAGCACCACTGATGAAAATATAAAGTCACACAAATCCTATATTGCCCCTTAGAATATACATAACCAAAAATATAGTTGCACATACAATATTTCACTGCCCCACATTTAATTACAGGAAACATATACTTTGACATATGTTTTGCCACATTATTACTTATGTAGTGTCACAATAAGGTTCATCATATATTTCCCATCCATGTGTTAATTACTGATTATTACTGATGGAAAATCAGACTGCTGCATCAACTCTTCATCATCTCAAAATTGGTCTGGACTTATGGAGGCTAATTCATGTGGGAAAATTATGTCTCATGCTCCCTGAAGTATTATGTCACAAGCCTGATGACCCTGATAAAAAAGGAGCTATGTCCAATCTTAATAAATAAGTTGTTACAGGTGAAACATTAGTAACTACCTAGAGTATAGAAGGATCTGAACTATTTGCTGAGTGAAATCCAGTGTGTGTTTCCTGTAATCAAGACCATGTGTGGCTTTTACTTGACTTTATTATTTTTAAATTTAATTAACAATTATTTAATAATTGTTTTAGTCTAATCTCTCTCTCTTGTCATTTGAACTCGCTTTATCCTCACTAGGGTCACTGGGGGCCTAATCCAGCTACAATGGGTGAAGGTGGGGTACACCCTGTATGAGTCTCCAGTTCATCTCAGGGCTGAACATATATAGACAAACAATCACTCTCACATTCACATCTATGGACAATTTAGATTAACCAATTAACCTATCAGTGCATGTGTTTGGATGGTGGGAGGAAACTGGACAAACCCCACGCGGACACAGGGAGAAGATGCAAACTCCGCACAGAAAGGTCTGGTGTGGGAATTAAACTAGGGTCCTTCTTTCTGTGAGACACGAGTGCTAACCACTGCACCCATTTTGGTCTAATCCTTTTGTCTAATTTTGCTCAACCACAGCTGTCTATGATTGCATTGCCGATACGCAATTATCTGACTTTTCGGCTTTTGTAGTTTTGGTGTGACGGTGACCATTGTTCGCCTCTAGCTTCCCACTGTTCTGCATCCAGCTAGTATCATGATGTCACACTGACATGGGCAATGAAGAGGAGTATATACACACAGATAGTACCTACCATTAGCACATAGCCACTGTGCTGCATAATGCTGTGTATAAAGCTATATTTTTGACTGACAATATTACTACTACTACTACTACTACTACTACTACTACTACTACTACGACAATACTAGTACTTGTTCTAATATCAGTGTCATTCTTCTGTTTACAATGGTTTAGGGAAGGATGTCAGAGCTGAATTAAAATCAAAAGCCCACAAAAAATTTGAACTTCAATATGGATTTTCTACAGTCATACATGCCACTTACTACCTCCTGTTCATTTAGGAAAAAGAAGATTCTTCCATGAGAAACTACATTTCGCTGAAACACAATCAAAGCCCTTATTATATTTATAGTTTTGTAATAAACATAATGCAGGTGGCATTACGTTTAATGCCACCTAAGATAATTGGATTTGCAGTTTGGTTGTTATTTCAATGTGATTTTTGTCACACAGGGCTGCTACACAGTACATCGAGATTTAATGTGGTTTATAGGAGAAGTGAGAATCAACCCAGATAACAAAGTTCACTAATAAATAGCCTTTTTAAATGTGATAATGAACATATGAATTTGAGCAAAAATGTAATGAATTTAAAAAATGTGTGAATTACATTGTCAAACATTAGTCCCGTGGTTTTTTGTTTGGTATTTTCTGCATTCTGAATTAATACATCTTCACTCCCACCATCAGAATTGTTTTTATTGTTCTTGTCTGATCTTGGCTGATTTTCACTGGGCTTTCAAGTGACATTTAAAGAAAGATGCTTGTATTTACCACTAATTCAATCCACATATGATAGATAGTAAAATCTTCATGTGGACAGTTTAAGTCAACTCACAAGTCAACTGTTAAACAATGTTTTATTGAGGTAGAAGCAGATCAACACACGACTAGGGAATCTAAGACTCCTGTAGATCAATTCTGCTTGGAATGGACTGGCTGTCACTTGTAAATTACCTTTAGTACAGTTTACTGTCCTTAGTGTATAGTGTTATTGTAGTTGTTTCATTAGTTTATTTGTAATGTCTTAAGTGTCAAACACAAAAGAACTTGTCTCACCATATGTCTGTCAGTCTGCAGTTTGTTAACCATATGTAACATAGATATACGGTAATTTATTTTCTCTCACATTTTACACTTGCATGTATTGTTTTTCTTTTTCATAATCATGTACTTCACATTTTATTGCTATAATAATTTTATAATGAGAATACAATAAAAAATAGATATACCAGTAATTTGCCTGTCTGAGATTTTTGTCCAAATGATTTTTCAGACACTATGCACATGATTGTTTTAACATTTGACATGTTCTTTACCGTAAGTAGAAGCATAGTGCATTATTTGATGGCTGAATTTCAAGTTTTGGGGTTTATAAAAAATTTTTTTTTTTTAATTTTTACATTTCAGCTTTTAAAAAAAAGTCCAAATGATTTTTATTATATCGATTATACTATTCACTTGAGGCTATTCATATTTCACACACCTTCTTTATGGTAAATGGACTGCACTTATATACTGATTTTCCGCCTTCATGATGCTCAAAGCGCTTTACATTAGCCTCACATTCACCCATTCACACACACACTCACACACCAGTAGGTTTCCAAGGTTGTGTCAGTCCTACTAGGACACTACTGTAAGTTCAGTGTCTTGCCCAAGGACACTTCGACATGTGGACAGCCAGATGTGTTGTGTAAATTTTACCTTTATTATTATTATTATTATTATTATTATTATTATTATTATTATTATTATTATTATTATTATTATTATTATTATTATTATTATTATTATTATTATTTATTTTTTTATTTTTTTATTTTTTTTTTAATTTAATTTTATTTATTTTTTATTTATTTATTTTTTACAATTCTTGGAAAAGCTTTTAAAAACATTAAAAGTTAAGACTCAAAGTTGATCTGTGGGTAGGTAGGGTAAAATCGAGAGGCAAAATTGTATGCTCTCACTTTTTCTCTTGTTCCTTAAACATTGATGGATTTTAACTCTTACAGACATAGACATAGACATTCATTCATGCATTTTATTTACACATTAATATATGCATGTAATAAATACATACATGGGGTTGTGAGAAGGAATGGATGGTGGGTCGATTTATTGCACTCTGAGACATTTTCATTCCAGTACTGGTTTCGTACCGTGAATTTTTCATAGTCATATTTTACATGTAAAAAGCTTGATTCATTCCAAGGCTCCAAATACTACCCCTTAAACTCTTTAAAAATAAAAATAAAAAATTACCAAGTTGTATGAAATATGTGTTAAAAGTAAAAGAAAATGTAGATTTAAATTTTAGATGTCATTTATTGGTCTCAGTGGGTACATGTGTCTTCACTGACTGAACATTAAACATTAAACCATTAAAATGAACAAGACATGGAAATCATTTTCATACCATTGTGGTTGTTTTAATTGTCACTTTCGCCTTCAGTGTTTGTTGACGGATGTTTGGTGGGGTGTAGAGATGTAGATCCAGGGATGATTGCCTTTGACGGCTTTTAGTGGTCTTCCTGGGGTGCGTGGGGTCTGTGTGATGTCGTGGACTTTTTTTCGGGGTGTTTTTATCCGCAGGTGCACAGGGTTTCGCTGGAATGTCTTTTGTTCGTGCTGGTGGAGTGATGGCTCCCTCCTCCTTTTTTTGTCATCTCCTGATTCACTTCTGTTGATAACACAGCCTGCTTCTTCTTTTCATTCGCACTGGGAGTCACTTTGTTTGGGCTTGTGGTGGGTGGCGGGTGCGCGCTGTGGTAGGATTTCGGTGGGCGTGCTCATGGGGACTCGCAGGGCAGTGGTGGCTCTGTCCTTAACACGTGTATAGTTAGAAGAATAAAGGTCAAAGACTCATGAAAAGCATCATGGGTAGCTCCGAAAAAAAAAAAAATAATAATGGGTAGCTCCCTCATAGCCAATGGGATGCAGTACGTACATGACATATTTAAGTACATTATGTAGTTATATACAGCGCGTACAGTAATGTACATAGTATTCATCTCTCTGGGTTTCAGTTTCCTTTCGTAAATAGAATTTCTTTTGTATTTAGAGACGAAAAATTGAGGTAAATATTTTTCATTAGTTGAATTATTCGTTACCACTGTACTACGCATTTGTCCAGAATTGTCACTGTTAAATGTAGTAAAGATTTTCTATATGATTTACATGATGGAGCTGTGTTATGAATAGGTTATATTCCAAACTACCATCCAAGGGACTGCAGTTGAAATTCCTTGAAAGTTCCTATATTACTAATTTACTATTTTCATGGTGACTAGTTATTTTCAGTTTTCATTTGGAGTTTAGTAGAGTTAGACAGCAAAACTACTTTATTAGTAGCAGGTAATTATAAGTGACATGGACATAGGCAATCGATAAAAAAAAATCACAATAAAAAAAATAAGTAATAAAGTCACAATCTTCTTTACATTGATACTTGAAACACATTTTTATATATTTTGCCAGGTAAAAATGTACTTCTTCCATTTCCTTTTTCCACCATTTGCTACTCTTCTGATAAACAGTTCCTTTACAGTACAAATGCTTGTGTTAAAGTGATATACTTTTGTTTAACACTACCTGTTGCCTGTGGCTGTAGTGTAGGTGGTCTTCTAGTAGTTTGGCTCTAAGTATTCTGTGTGGGCATGACATGGATTCAGGATGGACAAGGGTCTAATAACGGCATGAACATACTTATGGAAACCATATCATGCATAATGATAGAGCAGCAAATTCAAGAGATGTGTATATTTACGTAAGCCAGGTGATTGAAGAGGTTCATAGTGTTTCCATCCAACATGCAAAACCCATCTGTGCATATTTGGCAAATTACTGCTGTTAGCACTGTGTAATTAACTGTAATTAACTAACTAATTCCATATAATGGGAGTGGAGGTTTTTTTTAGGTAACAACTTGTCCATTTTGCCTATTAGCCATGACTCCTGTTGTGCAACGTGAAATCCACATGATATGAATGTGAACCAATGTGATACTGTACGTCTGTGCATCAGTATATAACTCCACCCACAACCACTGAATACCTATGGCTCTGACTACATATATTATAGACGATTCCATGATGTCTCTCCGTTGACAGGTAGTCAATTTGTTGTAATCCTTCAATCCATCTAATATGATATTACACACTCCTTGTGTGAATTATAGGTATTTCACCAGGTTTCCAAGGTGATACAAGTCATATGTCAATGTATTATTAGCCAGTAGCCTAGACAACCCACTGAAGCCTTTTATCACCAATCAAGACTCTGCGCAGCATTAAATTGATAAGTATTTTCTACCAAACAAGCATCCTGAAGTATCTTTATCAGTGGAATTACACATTGTATCCTTCACTCCTTGATGAGATGCTACCTGTTCCTTGTGTCTCTTCACTTTGACTTAGACACAGGGAAATGACACAGGGATTTGTAAGGGCTACTCCACACATGGAGCATTCAGGTGCACATTGTAAAGTCAGAAATGTAACTTAGCTGTGTGTTTGAAACACAATAGCATATGACTTGAAGTCCATAAGCCTCAATGATCAGTCATTTCCATTTCACTGCAACATTTTAAGAACAATGAAAGAACAAGGCAGTCAGAGACAGCAGACCTCCGCCAAGGCTTGATATGGTGTCATATGACGTCAAAATGTGACGTGACGATGTGAATGCAAAAATCCTGGATATTACCAGTGATGTGTTTTAGATGTTGACCTTTAGTGTGACCTTGGCTTTTGACCTTTATTGCTCAAAATCTAATGAGTTCTTCCTTGACCTATCTATCATTCCTGGAAGTTTCATCAAAATCCGTTCAGAACTTTTTGCGTAATCCTGCTGAAAGTTTAAGTTTAAGTTTATTTCTTTATTTAAGGGACAGTGTACGTATAAACATTAACCATTGAAGGAGAGATGCCTGTGCCAGGTTGTAGCATTTCCTGCTAATTTCCATCTGTAGTCCCTTCAGCAGGTTGATGTAATACATAAAATACATATAAAATATAAATTAAATAAATAAATAAAATATACAAAGCAATCCAGAAGTTTTTTTTTTAAATAGAACTAATGCACAATGCATTCAATAACAATGGTGAACACAGTAATATTCATGAAATAACGATAGAATGACTCCTTTAAAGTCAAAGATGTTTCTACACAGTTAGTGCACTTGAAATTATTTTTAAGATAAAATCAATTTGTATACATTCAAGTACATAGGAATTAATATGCAGAGGTTTCTGGGAAAACAAGTATAAAAGATTAAAATATACAATCAACATTGAACTCAGCTGTATTAACTGTATAAAAAGTAGAATAAAAGTAATATAAAAACAATTAAAAGACAGTGGCACAGTGACTTGTAATAATAAACATCTAAAATTGATGCTATAAACAAATTGCCCTTAAGGACTCGTATACTTCTTGTTGTTATATTTTTTGTAATTCATATATTATATGTGTTTGGCATTCCTTACATGAATAATTATTTGCTTAAAGGTATGTTGCTTTTTTCATTGCACATAGAAAGTTCACTGAACACAAAATGAAATGTGATTATTTGTCATACTCTATTCCAGATTATCTGATGGTGTGATTATAATGCAAATGCATGGGTGCGTTTAGATGCTAGTAAAAATATGATTTGCATAAATACACATATCATAGTATATGGTGATTAGTATTAAAAGATGATGCTTTAAAGTTGAAAGCACAGTAGTATTTAGTTTTTATTGTCTCCACAGCTCACACATAAATTCACAATACATCCAAAGTGTTAAATATTTTCAAGATTTCATGGAAGCTTAAAGCAGTGTATGACTTTCATCACAAACCAAAATGTCACTCAGGCCCTTTTGGAAATTTTATTTATTGCAGTGCATTGTGAGAATTAGAATTCCACACAGCACCAATTTTACTGCCTCTTGCTGAGTGCTGAACCCAAATCTCACCTTTACTTCCATCCACCAACTATACTCATTCTTTAAAACAACCCTGGTAGGCTATATATTTTTATGTTGTAGCGATCTGGCTCATTTTCTCGCTGAATCTGTGGAAAAATTGCTTGCGCATGGTCATCATTCCCACAATGCACTTAGCAACTAAACTTCCAAAAAGCATTGAGTGATGTTTTGGTTTTGTCATCTAAAAATGAAGACTATGTTTATGGAATCATTTTGGATAAGTAATTCAGTTGGATACACCCAGAAAGACTAATGGATTAGTGATAATTAGGCTATTGGTAACACTGCTTTAAATATACAATTAACTAAACACCATTTGAGAGCTGGTCAGCCAAGGAAGCTACCAGGCTAGGTTTGTATTCTTTTAAGGACGATTTAAACAGATGGGATTGAGTCAAACATTAAAATCAGAGACTCTTGACACATCACGGCATAATATTACCATAGCATGTTCTTATTTTCTCACCAGCTACCACTGGGCACTGCTAAATGTTTAACCCATAAACATCCAGACAGACATTGGAAACCAAATCACCTACTGGTCTAAAATGTTTAATGCCTGTTGATCCACTAATGTTATCAATACTTCCATCCGATATGACCCAATTGAATGTCCAAAGGCTCCATAATGAACAACATTGATTCACCAGTAAAACCCATAGAATTGGATCAATGATAGTGATTGGACAAGCTTATTTTTATGTTGAGTTAATGATATCTTTGCTGAAAACATATTTTTCTCTGTTTCTGATCTACTAATCTATGAAATCACCTTTTCATTTAATGAACATCTGCATGATCAGTTAATTAAATATAGGAAAAATACATGATTTACACAGAAAAATGTCCAATACTGACAACAATATTACAATAAGCGGCACTAAATCATATAGAGCAAAATACATTTGAGAACTGACATAAAAGTAGCATTGGGTCTTTATTGGTTAAAAGGCTTGCATTCATACTTAACCAATTAAAAGTCCTAAATGACACAATAGAAGAAAATTTACAATTAACAAATCTGTGGTGTAAGAAGGTCCTGGGGTTTGATTCCGACACCAGTCGATGGGGATAGAACATTTCTGTATGGAGTTTCTATGTTCTCCCTGTGTCTGTGTGGGTTCTCTCTGGGTACTCTAACTTCCTCCCACCACCCAAAGACATGCACTTATAGGTTCATTGGTTAATTTAAATTGCCCTCAAGTGTGAATATGAGACTGATTGTGTCAATGTCAGCCTTGCAATGAATCTGTGATTCATCCAGGGTGTGCCCCGCCTTCACCCATAAATAGCTGGTGAGGATAAAGCAGGCTCAGAAAATGAATGAATGAATGAAATATAGCGAGTTACTCTCACCCACTAACAAATGTATGCTTTCTTGTGCTGAAGAGCTGTTAGATTTGAACCTGAGCTGAAAATCTTGAAACCGCAGAAAACCAACTTTCCCATCTAGTGGGACTAGACTACGAAGTGAGTTATGGAGTGTGGTGGTTAAGAAAAAAAAACATCTTTTAAATAATTTATTCTTGCTTTAGATTGAATCTGAAGTTGGAATTTAATGATCTGTCAGCAGTCACAGGTCAAGAAAACCTTTGATTGAAAGGTGTTTATATGGACGATGTTACACAAATATGACCCTCTGTATTTAAATATGAATTTATAAAAACACACTTAATATAATAAGAAGTTGAAGCGCAAGTGTGGGACATGTCAGAGCAAAAAAATAACTGAAACATACAGTTGTCTCTTAAAAAGGTGTTGAAATCAGGTGATTGGTTGAAAAATAGAAAAAACTGGCCATCCTCACACCACCTCACAATAACCTAAAATACATAATGGTAGAGTATTCAAACTTCCAGTAAAAGCCATTAAGATGGAGAGAGTCTTTCAACCTTTGTAAGAAATTTGCCACTTATTACATTTGTGGATATTGGAAGAATCTTGGAGGAAAACTCAGTCACAAAAATAAATAAATAAATAAATAAATAAATAAACTTGATAAAGGCTACACATTTTTCCATGAGGGATTTGTCCATTTTTCTAAAAAAAAAGAAAAGCAACAGAAAGCAGAAAGCAGTTACATGTTCAGAATTTGTATTTGTAAAACATATCACAACACTGCAAAAAACAACTACCAAGAAAAAACAAGAATATTTAGTTTAGTTTTTTTTGTTGTTTTTTTTAAAGGTCCAAATCATCAGATATCTACAGTGAATGAGATCTATTGTTTCAGTATGTTTTGAAATGTTTCTTTTTTTTTATACTGAACATTCTTGAATCACATCAAATAAGTAATGCCAGACACAACAAACCCCACACCCTGCAAATGTTTTACTTGATTTACTATATCTCTTATCATTGTAAAAACACAATATTGATGACTGTAACCTTAACCTTTGACATACATTCACCAAAATGTAATGGGATCTTTTTTTCTGGACCACCTTGCACCTTTCCTGGAAATTCCATACAAATTGTTCTAGTAGTTTTAGTATAAAGTTGTTAACAAACAGACAGACAAAGAAACAAACCATCTGTGACTAAACTTAGATGTGAGTTAAGGACTGTGTAGGTAAGAAAAGATAAACAAAAGCTTTTAAATAATTGGTTATTGTTGTTTTAGATCCAATCTGATGTTGGAATTTAATGTTGACAGACCTGTCAGCTACCACAGTAAAGACAAAGTTTTGTTTACTGAGCTTATCTTATTGAGCAAACAGTTGAATTTCATGAATATTTAAAATAAACCATGAATACAGAATGAGTACCCATAGATATGTCAGCCATTAAAGGGTTAATAGTCAGAAGTGCAGCTTAAACTGATAGCCTAGATACTGGCCATTACTGTTCTTTGTATCCTGATTTCATGGAAGAATTTTCTTTATCTTGATCCTTTTACACAAAGGTTATGAGGACAAAGAGAGAGTGGCTTTCACTTGCCATTTCAGGTAATGAATGAACACCAACCTCAGGTGAATAATTGAAGAATACAAAAGCATAACAGTTTGTCTACACTGGTAGCTGAGGCTTTTCATCAGTGTCTACACAGGATGCATTCAGGCACAAACCTGCAGGTATAGGTCACCTGTTTTGGCAGCTGTCCAATGTTGTGTAGTCCAAAATCTCTATACATGCTGTTTAAAACTATACTGGAAATAATCAAGGAACCATCAGAAGTATGTCACCATTTGTTCACCGGTAAACAGTATGTCAGATGTTTGGTTTAGTAGATGGTACTTACCGGAGTGGTCAAAAGTCTACAAAAGAATGATGAACTTTAAATGTCAAAGACTGCTGAGATAATTCAGAAGCTACCTTGTTGAAAGCATAAAATTGCCTCGACATGCATTATGCTGTAAGCTGTTATTTATTCAAATGTATATGTAATTGGCCACTTGTTATAACTGTCTGAATAAAATTTAAAAAAGTCTTCATAAAGTATGGAAAAATGTGTATCATAGTTGAACTTTAGAATATACACAAAGGGACAAATATATGATGAAATGTATTTTAAAAATTATATTATTTCACTAACCAGCTGGTACTTGAATGATTGTAGTGAAATGTTGTTGTATGATATTTTTGTGATTTTCATATGTTTTGAACACATTTCTGTTATTAAAAAAAATATTTATTGGAAATTAGGCATTCAATCATTTGTACATTTATTAAAATTAACTTTTCTACTACACACAGCAGGTACAATCTTAATAAAAAGTAGACACACAAGTATAAAAGTGAAAGCAAACTGTTTTGTGAAAAAAATAAAATAAAATAATAATAATAATAATAATAATAATAATAATAATAATAATAATAATAATAATAATAATAATAATAATAATAATAATAATAATAATAATAATAATAATAATTATTATTATTATTATTATTATTATTATTATTATTATTATTATTATTATTATTATTATTATTATTATTATTATTATTATTAGCCTATTAGTACAGCGATTCTGTCCTGCATCATGTGCGCGGGGTGGGGGATGCGTCCAAAAACAGTCTTCGGGATCCACCATTCACCTACCACATATCTGCCCCAGAAAAAAACACAGGAACAATAACAAAAAAACCCCAAACATTTGACACTTTTCCCTTTTTTTTGCGGGACTCCAGAGAACATGTCCCACTCCCATGACCACACCTCTCCATTCCCACCCACTACCGGCAAGAGGCTGTCCTGTAATGGCCTGTGCCGCAGTGCTTTGTGATTGTTGGACTTTTATTTTGAAAATTTCCACATTAATGAAAGGTTTGGTATAAATGTCTTATGAAATAGTCATGAATGCTTGATGTGCAGTTTATGAAAGCTGTTATGAATGTGTTATGAACTCACTCGTCAAGTAAAGTGTTACCGAAGTATCAAAAACATCTGGAAATTTGATTTGGATGATGAGGTTGTTTCAATCAGCTGTAGTCAATTTGAGATTGTTTGCTTGGTATGCAGATACCATGTCTGTGAGTCAACATTATCAGTGACATGCTAACTACCTGACTAAAGTTAGGCTCAGACCCACCCTGCAGTGCAATGATTAATGGGAGCACTGGCCATGCAGAAGGCTCAGCAGACCAGAACTAAAAGGCTGATATTTTTCAAGTCCACTACCTAGAGTATTGCTACTTATCAAAAGTCTACCCCCTGCACCTGTGAATGTACACTATAGGAGATCTCAAACTCTTATCACAGCTGTCAACAAGAAACTACAAATCTTGAAGACATTATGAAAAACTAGGGTCTCCCTTCTCTCCTTCCCCTGCCCATTTTCTTTAAAAGCCTTACTTCTTTTCTTCAGCTAGGCAGGTCCTGGAGTTTGATTTATGGAACTAAGAGAAAAATGTCATGAGGTGGGAATGCTAAAGGAAGTGCGACTGTCTCATTGCTGGGGTAGAGCTTGAATCCGTGAGACTCGGCAGCTGTTTCCTCAATCATCCCAACTGCGTGCTGTGCATACACATAAGCAAAAAAAAAAAAAAAGATACACAAAATGCACAAAATAGTTGTGAAAAGACAGAAAAGGGTGTGCAGTGCTATACTGACAGTTCCAGAAGCTTGTGCTTTTTACATTCATCTGTGATTCTATAGTTACCATTGCTGTAACATTGATAAAACATGCAGAAAGTGAATGGACCAGGCCCTTGTGAAGTAAGGTGATGCTGGCTTAAAGGGTTGGTACTTGTGGGGACTCGGTTGTTGATTTATGAGGTTTGCTGTGCACCATGAAAAGTGGTGCTTAAAGGGGAGGGGGCTTTGTAAGAATGTATCTGTCTGTAATTTATCACCCTGCCATTCCCCCACCAACCCTTTTTTTCTGTGGGCTGACCTGTGTGTTGGATACCAAATGTGGTCAAGATGAAGTAGACAGTAGTTGGTAAGCATGTTTAAAGCTCACAGCATTGTGGGTAATGAATACCCAGGCTTTGGTTCATTTTACTCCATAAGGGCTGAAAAGTGGAAATGAGTGATCAATCAGAAAGTAATTATGTTCGCCTTGGCGGTCTGGTAAATGGCTTTCAAAGTGCATGGCTATTACCAGGATTTCAGCAATAGCTGTTAACGAAGTGCAGTTCATCTTAGTCCAAACATAGACATACAGACTTCTGCCCTCTCTTTTTGTGAATAGATCCTGCAGTGAGAAAATGAATTCATCTGAAAGTCAGTTATGCACATAAATATCCGTTCATCAAAATCAATTTACTGTGAAAATGTAATTTAAGCCAAAATACTTGACTGTGAGATCTGATAGTTAAAAATGTATTTGGCTAACATTACCAGTGTGGTTAATTTATTATTAATAACCTCACATATTGTATTGTTTCAGTGAATGGTTACATCATTTCCACAGTTCATTTCTCTCTGCAACCAAATGATCAAACTTGCATATAATCCCTTGCACTCTAGAAACTTTAGGTGCACAGGCACACCTCAACTGAAGCAATTACCTACAAGATTCTCCAGTATTGATGTACAATACCATGCATAGAAATGGAGGAGCTGAGGTAACATTGTGCAGCCGTTTGCCATTTGTGAGTACAGCATTGCAAATTAGATATTGAATGGAGTTCAGAGTGTCTCTGTCACCTTCTCTCTCTCTCCACACCTGCCTCAGTCCCTCCCACATCATTTATGATTTCTCTCTTTGTCTATGAATAAAACAACTTACCTTGAATAATGTGTTCAGATATTGGGTAGAATGCATTATGAATAATGAGAAAACTTCTTCGTTGCTGTAGGCTCTGATACTATGCTGTCTGCTACTGTTCAGTCACATGTTAGAGCAGATGATGCAAACTGACTGAAGATCATGTTTTGCTTTTTTTCTTCTTCCTATGCTTATATAATTTTGATGACAGACAGAAATGTTGTCTGCCAGTGTGACGAGGAAAGGAATTAATGATAGTGCAGTTGGTGCTTCATGTTTTGTTTGGCAAAATTTCAGGCATCTCTGCACCGTTGGAACACAAAAGCACCTCGGCATGCCTGTCTGTCTTTGGACTCCTATCAGGAATAAACCAATACAGCATTGTCCAGTCATGATAAATAGAGTGCACATTATGAAAGCAGGTAAAATGAATAGAGAAGGATCACTTCTACAAT